>JAVJGI010000065.1:45016298-45035064 GCA_035590275.1 Ibycter americanus
CCCGCTGAGCAGCGGCGGCAGCAGCAATATGGCTGGTGATGGGTTTTTCGGGGGGCGCTGGCGGCGGGAGGAGCTCTCGGAAGCCCCTGCGCGCCCGGCTCGCTGTTAGCTATGGCAAATGGCAGCGGCGGCGGCGGCGGCTCCTACCCGGGCGGCAGCGGCGGCGGCGGCGGCATTAGAATGAGTAACAATATCAACGCCAACAATCTCAACACAGACTCGTCCTCCTCCCCCGTCAATGTGCCCAAGATGGATGCGCTCATCATCCCGGTGACCATGGAGGTGCCCTGCGATAGCCGCGGACAGCGTATGTGGTGGGCTTTCCTCGCCTCATCCATGGTCACTTTCTTTGGGGGACTGTTTATCATCCTGCTGTGGAGGACCCTCAAGTACCTGTGGACTGTCTGCTGCCACTGCGGGGTCAAAAACAAGGTAACACCCCCACCCCTTCCCCTCCCGCTGCTGGTGATGGCTTGGTTCGGTGGTGGTGGCGAGGAGGAGGAGGATGAGGAGCCCAGCCTCGCAGACCAGGACACCTGGGCGAGGTGGCACTGGAGATGCCGTAGGGCTCTTGGTTGGATGGCAGCGTGCTGGCTGCTGCCGTGCTAGAGCCGCCACGGGCTGGCGGGAGCCGCGACGTGGGCAGCGTGGCTCGGGTGCAGCCCTGAGATGTGGCCCCCTGGCCCCCCTCTCCCTCCCACGCCACGCAGGGACATGCTGGTTTTCATCTGGTGGCACCAAAGTTACACCTGGGTGTCAGCTGGCCCTCCCGGCGAGGCAGGCGCTGGCACGGTGGGACGGTGTGGTTCAGAAGTTGGTCTGCACCCCCGGGACCGCATGCGATGGTGGGGTGGGAGTGCGATCTGCTGGGCTAAACTCTCCCTTGGAATGAGAAACTTGGGCAAAATCGAAAAGGTAAACTTCTCCCTCAAGTGCATCTTTCTACAGCTGCTTCCCCTCCCTGAGAATCTTTGACGCTTCCGTTTGATAGATTAAATGTAGATATCTGGAAGTACTTAGTGCATTCGTAAGTAACACGGCAGATCCGTATTCTTTTAACCTGAATGCAAAATCTTCGAGGCAGCCTCTCTGCCCCTGTGATTTTTGCATATCAGAAAGCTGGGAGGGAGCACAGTGTGTGAAGTCAGGTCGGCTCCTGCTTTGGAGGCTCTCTCTTCAGACTGAAGCTAAGAACTTGCTCAGGTCCAGACTTTCATTTTTGCTTAAGACAAATGGGATAGAAAGCGTTAAGGCTCTGTATTTGTGAAAGTGGATTTTGACAGACCCCAAAATAGACCAGCAGCTGGAGTTTCTCCCCTTCCCTTTTCACATTTTTTGGATTACAAATGGAATAATATCTGCTTCAGTTATTCCTGGCACACAGACACCCACAAAAACACACACACCTTTTAATATATGGTTGCTAGGTTGCTGGCTTGCTTTGACGTACAGTGAGCTGTCTTCCCCTTTCTTCTGTCCCCTCCTCCCTAAACACACTTGATACAGCGCATAACCCAGCCGCACCAAGGATCGAACGCTTCGGGGAAACCAGAAGCAAAGTCAGAGTGTGAGACGTTACGGTGCTTGTTTGTTTGTGTGTGTGGGTTTAGCGAGGTGGGCGACCAGTTCGGGCTGCCTGAAGGAACCTCCACAGTCCGGCTGGAAGTAGAACAGTTACAGTGAACCTGGCCTATCTACGGCAGGAGTGATTGCTGGAGATAAGGGATAAATAAAAGCTTTTAAGTCAGCCTTAAGCTTTGGGAAACCTACCAGGCAGCATCACTTCTCTGCAGGCACTTTTATTTCGTTCAAAAGCAAACCTGAACTTTTCCTAGAGAGGTGTTAGCCAGATACGATGAGAGGAGTTCAAACCGATCTGTGATAATAAGCGTGTCTTGTAAAATGCCGTTGCCTGCAACGGTAGACGGTGATTTTCAAGAATGGGTGGGTGGCTAGGGCTTACCTGCAGGTTCTGCTGTGCGCATTCAGCGTTTTCCTCTCCACGTGATGAGACACATCTGCAAGGGCTATCGGGGACCCTGGTGAAAAAGAAAATCCTACAGGTTATCCCCTTCATTCTTTTCTTGAGAGAATGAAAAGTTAGAGGCTTGCACACAGACTTCTTACGCATAGCGTCTCGGTGGGTATTGCTGGTCCAATAGTCCGTTGTTGGGACATACTTGGTTAAGGTGCATCATTCATTTCCTGACCAGTACAGAAAGACATATCCAAATTGTTTTTAAAACCTCTTAGGCTAAACGTATCGGTTCGCTAAATAACAGGTGTATCGTCGAGGGGTTCCAGCACTTCCCGTCCAAACAATTTGACATACTGTGGCTGTGCCAGGTTGTAAAATCAGAGCTTATTTCATGTTTGAGACCTGAAGTAGCTGTGTCCGTGAATATCATTCCCTGGGGCGGGAGGATAAAGGGCTCTGCAGGTAGGGGGAGATATGTGTCTCTTTTTAGATTGTGTTTGTTCCACTTGTAAGGGTTTTCAAGCCTCTGGTGAAGAAGAACTTTCAGGGGCTGATTCTGCATTCCTTACATGCTAAAACGGGGGAATCGGAGGGAATTCTCTGTGTGTAAGGAGTAACTAGTTACTGCAAAACACTTTTCTAGTCTTTAGGGCAAAAAGGCTTAACTGAAGCAACAACTGGAAACGCCTTAAGCTTTGCTCTTACCAAACACGTGCTTTGTGCTGCATGGTAACTTGGGAGAGGCTGCCAAGGCTGCAGGTGAAAAAGGTGAATGCATATATATGCTTTGTTGACTATATTGGACCTGCTAGCAAAAGCAATTTTGCAAGAAGTAGCTCCGCTGAAGAAGTTTTTTGCATGTTAGGACCTCTCCTTCCCTGTGCTGCCTCTTTTGCTGCTCCGCAGGTTGTGGGAGAATTGGGTTATCCAACACCGTCTCACCATCTGCGTAAAGAGTGGTCCCAGGGAGTGAGTTAAAATCTTTCTCACATCTTCTTTCTGTGGCTTTCTATTGAATAACTCACATATATATATGTGAATAATTCACAGAGTTACTGTGCTAACACCTGTATCCATGTATGTTATTGCTAGGAACTGCAAAAAGTTCCATTTTTTTCTTTCCCCTGCTATATTCTAAGCACAACATTGTATTCCTCAGGTTTGTCAGTGATTGTCAACTTGATTTTGGGATGTAACACTTTCCAGTGGCTACACAGAAGGATTTGGAATGTTTTTTGTTGTGTCGTCCCGTCCCCGTCCCCCCCCCATCAAATTTAAAGTTGGAATTTAAAAACGTGATATAAACAGTTTAACACTTTGTGGTATGAAGTTTCACTTTTTTTTCTTTTGTCTTTTTTTCATGGAGATAAGAAAGTCAAGATACTGTAAGTCAAGAATATGAAAACTTCTGGTAACAGATTGATAAATGTTGCCCCTTAAAATTCCATATCCAATTTATGTCATCGTATATGAACAGATCATTAATATTAATCACGTACTAAAAATGATTGCTGAAGTCTTAGGATTTTTATGCTCCATGCTGGCTTTGTGAGATGACATTTTGTTAAATCTGCCAAAAAGACAAATGTAAATCTTGACCTGTGTTGTCAGTGTTTCATGTGATGTGAGAGTCATTACCATTGAAGGCCTTGTATTCTTTTATTTAATACGGTATATAATTTTAGGTGTAATTCTTCCAACATTAGCTACGGTCACATTGCAGAGGCTTAACAAATGCTGTTTTTCTCCCCAGTGTTTCCACCTACATTTTTAGGAATGCTTAGATATTGTTAAAGAACTTGCCTTCTCTTTGCTTTTCCTTTGTCTCTTGACCAACTCATTCTTGTTTGTGTATGAAAAGTAGAATGTGAGACTGAAGTTCAGTGGGCTGGACTCTGACACTGTTAGTTGCTCTTGTTTCTCGTAATAACAGAAAAATTAAATAAATATGCACGGTGAAGTACACAGTACACATGGTGGCTAAATGCGTGTTATACAATCTCCAGTCCTTTTGACAGTGTGGATCTGCTACTGTGTTTTCTATGCTCCTGAAGGGCATTTTCTACTGACATTATCAGATACTACGTTTTGCCTTTGGACAAACTCAAACATGAAGCAGGAGCGGTGGAACGAGAGCGCGCAAGTTTGGGGCACAGCCGGCTCCTGAAGCTGGCCAGTGCACAATGACGTGAGATTTGTACCCTTTCGAAGAACGGGGTACCGTACCCTGTGTCGCTGCTCCTTGGTTCCCCGGGGGGTGGTACCCCTTATGTACCTTACACCTTCAAGGCTCTAGCAGGTAGAATGGATCTTTGTCGCTGTGCTCCTGTTGGAGCGATTTCAGTGCTTTGAAGAGCTTTTCCTCCCCACAACCTGGGACTTGAATACACATAAAGTGAAATTACGTTATGATTATAGGTAGCAGTTGGTCGCCTGAAATGACAAGCTGTAATAGTCTTCCTTGATATTGGTTTACGTATTTGCAAAGTTTAATAAATTATACAGTGCTAGATTTGGTCAGTAGAAACCAAACAAGATTCTCATTGGCTCTGAGTAGAAAAATTCATTTTTTACTAGAAGTGCAATATTCGCAGAAGCCTTCCTTGAAAAGTTAAGAATTTTCACCCAGACCTTTAAGGCTTGAGAGAATGTGTAAATGGAAAAATTTAAGTTTTCCCTAAAAGAGGAAGCATTTCTCCCAAGCCAGCTCTCATAGAGCTAGGTTTTTCCTAGCAATGTCTACATAAATGCCTGCTCCAAGTGAAACTAAAGAAACAAACTCATCGCAGGGCACTGTATATTGAGAAAAGTATGAGACTACGTTAAAAGGCACCTGTGGACACGTAACGCAGGAGATCGCTTCATTTAAATCTGTATGTGGAAACCTCACCTTGACTCTCTCGAAGATGTACCGAGCAGAAGCGTATGAACAACTGGAAGGCTCAAGGGATTAGCAGAGGACCGTAATGCATTTAGCTCGTTAGTCACATGCGCAGCCTGGCTCAAAGCACTGAATCGTTCCCGTCTCATGGCTATCAGGTGGCCTGTGTGTAATTACGCCATGAGCGTCCCGCTGGACAGGTTGCCAGTGGGGAGATGGACATGATGGAGAGGTCAAGGACTGAAAGAAAAGGTACTAGCAGCTCTTTGCAGGCAGTGTTTCTACAAGCGATACAAGGCACTGGTGTGGAGAGGTGTGTGCGGCTGTTTTCCACGCTGTGAAAAGGAAAGAGGCTTTCGGCTCTCTGGAGCTCATAATGGATTTCACGTTTTACAAACACACGCTTAAATTGTTTATGCGTGCAGAAAAGAAAATGTGTGGACAAGGATTTAAGCTGTAAACCAAACAATTTCAACCAACATGTTATTTTGATGCAGTATCGTACTTATTTTCGAGGCTCTGCAACGCATACGTTTAAGGAGAAAATCTGCACTTTGAAAGAATTTGCAGCTCTCACACGTCTGCAAATCTGTAAATGCTGGTTGGAAACCATTAGATTTCACAGTTTTTTCCAGTTGTAGCTCGATAGGAGAAATGCCTGTAATAGGGAACAAAAAGCTTTCAGATAACAATGATCTATGTGCGCAGTTTTGATGTGGTGCGATTTCTGAATGCAGAACGAGGGCAGCTTATGGCCCCAGAGATAGAAACACTGAAAATTTGGAGAGCGCTAGTCCTAAGTATAATCTCTGCAGGGACAGGATCTAATGATTATAATTTAAAAAGCAATGGTGGCCCATGTCTGCCCTGTACTATTGCAAGAAAGTGGATTGTGAATCTGAGTCATTGAGTGGCCTTCGTGGGAGAAATCCTCACGAGAAGCAGTAATCCCGAGTCAGCAGGCAAAGTACAGAGCGATGGGCAGTGTTGCTTCAGAGACCGGCTCCGCTCTTCTGTGGAATCCAACTCAGATTGGCCAAAGCTCATGTGAATTTCCAGGGCTGGTCGGTAATAATTCCTCGGCAAGATCAGGCTGTAGTTCAGCAGCAGTGAGGTGTTCTGTAGCGTGAGGTTGTTGGGCAGCAGTTCCAGAGAACCCGCTGAGACGTAAACATCACTCTAGGTGAAACTGAGGGATGGGCTCTCCTTTCGGTTCTGTTAAACATGCCTAGTCACATGGCATCAAATTACCTATTTTACAGGTATGAAAATTCTCAAATTATCAGAAGTCTGAGAAGGACACAGTGAATACAGCTTGTGGAGGTTTTCTAAGGGGAAGATTGCTGAAATGTTATGTGTGGGTGTTAATGGTTAAAAAATACTTTTCTCCCCCACATATCATTTCAGTGACAAAAGGGAAGGGACTACGCTTTATAAAGCTATCACAAGATGCTGTGTTTCTGTAATGAGTCCATGTGCTGCTGCATGGCTGAAGGCTTAGAATCACCGAAGATCTCAGGTTGGAAGGGACCCGTAAGGACCTTGGAGTCCAGCTCCCTGCTCCTCACAGGAGCACCAGACCAGACTGGCATTTACACCAACTTTACGCGTGGCTAGATGCACAGATTCCGGATTAGACCTCGTGATCTGTAAGTGTGAGCGCTTTGTCTGCAGCACAGAGGTCACCTTGGGCGATGACGGGAGGGGGAATTTTGTTAGCACTTTTAGCGATAGCATAGCTGGGTGGATAAATGAGAAAGAAAGATCCACGTCTTCCATGCCCGTCAGAGATGGATTGGCCAGGAAGGGCCCATTTTGAATCCTGATGGTATTTATAGCCTGAGAATACATCGGGTTTGCATCTTTGAGAGGAACACTTTATTCCCATATATAGTATGCATGGTTCTGTTTAAATGAATGTGCTGCCACTGAAGTGTGTTGAGTTCAGTTTGCTTTGAGATGATGTATTGCATGTATTTGTCTGTTTGAGAGTTACAGGAACGAGGAGCGTTATCCAAAGCCTGTTGAAATAGAGGGAGGCAGTCCTAATAATTTCAATGGTTTTGGACTCGGGCCTGGATGCTCACAGTGTTCTAGATGAATCTGATTTATTTTTTAAAACGATTCTTGTGTTAACATTTTAAGCTTTTAAAAGCCTTTTTCTTTTATTGTAGGGAGGTGTATTTACTTGGCTTGTGGCCATTATGTCTGGGATTTCAACGTTAGAAACATAATATTTAAAAATCACACGAGCTGTGTTTCCATTCCAGCCAAGGCTTACACCTTCTGCCAGGCCCCCTTTGGAAATCAGGATCTGAGTGCTGGAACTGCTGGTAATATCCTATCGCGACATCTCTCCTGCAAGCTGGTGCGCAATGGTAAACGTTGGCCCCTTTTTTTTTAGAACGGCACAGGTTTAGAGTCCGGGACACCCCTTTGCACGGCCTTAGCTTCACTACCTCGTTTAAGTATCAGAACTGCTAACGTATAGTGGAGAAAAAATCCCCAGAGCTCACCACCAGGCCAGAAGAGTGTTGAGACGTACTGAAACATCATCGACAAGAGTAGTGTAACACGGCAACCCAGCAGGAATTTGGGTGGCTTGGCACCCTGTTAGATGCAGGTCTACTGTGTTGCGTTTTTATTGCTCTTTGTATACTAAAGAATAAATTCATAGTATGGTTTTGTTCCCCTTTGTCCAGGCAAACGCTGACTAAACATTTGGCATTTTCTTTCTTGTTATATGTCGTTCAGTTTTCATGATACCTTTTAGATTTTGATGTAACGGCGTAGCTCTTATTTGTTAAAAGGTGACTCGCTTTAAATTTGCTGTTATGGATGAGATTCACTCTAGCACTACTGGTGTTGGATTCATTTTCTATTTTAAGTACAGGGGAAACCTTATCACAGATACATCTTTTTTTTTTTTAAAAAAAAAAACTATTTGCAAATGGTGACCGTAATATGACAAAAATAAAGTGAAATATATTAGAGTGATTCTTTGTTTAAGCATCTTGTAATTTTTTCTAGCATTAACTCTGTTAAAACTCAGTTGTGATTACACACGGGTATTCTGCTGCACAAATTGCTTGAAACAGGTTACTATCTTCTTTGACATAGAATGGTCACAGTTGGTGTGGAGCGCTTCGGATGCTTTCAGATACAGTCAGTCCTTTGGCTACAAGGGATTTGACATCACTTTTTTGGAAGTGGGGTTGCTGAACGACAGGCAGATGTGTGAGCTTTTTACATTTTCTGGGTTATCGTACTACAAATATTGTTTCATAAAGAAGCTGATAAACTCTACTTGGCTTTTAAGGACTGAAGGGAAAACACCCCACCCCTCCTTTTTCCTTTTCCTTTAAGTCACAAGAACAGCCTAATTAGGAGGAAATATCGCAGGGTCTGTCTATGTGCAGTGCAAACGTTTTTCCCCACGAGGGAATTTTTTTAATGCTTTAATACTTCTGATAACTTGATTTTGTTATGTGGGAAGTTTTTTTCAGCTTTTTGCGTTAGTTTTCTTCCATTCCCAAATCATTTCTATCCAAAGGCTTCCAATTCCTTCAGCATCAGAAGCAGTGGACTGCTGGTTTTATGTTGGCATGATTTCCGTATCACTCAGGCTCTCAGCGATACTGCAGACCTGTTTCCTTGCGTCCTTTACGGCAACGTTGTTTTTCCGTTCTCTGCAGGATAAGGCTATAGTCACCATTTGTTATGTTGTGCTTTTTTTAGAGAGGTGTGGATTATCTGCTTAAGGAAGGATATCTTCGATTGAGAAACAGTCTGATTTTTGGTTTAAAGCCACAGAAAATTCTACCTGACTAAATGCTGGTTTTCCTCCTCTGCCTTGGATATGTAAGTTATGGTGTTGGCTTTTCATCAGACAGAAGAGCAGAATTCGTATTACAGATCCGCTGTTCCTAGAAGAAAACAACACTAAAAACCTCACAGTTTGGATATTTGCAAAGATAATTTTAGTTGCTTTGCTGGGATGTGTCTTTAGGATATAATAAATTTTTAGTTTGCTGAAAGTGGAAAACGCTTGTCCAAAGGGCGGAGCTTTGACTCTGCCTGTGTGATTTAAGTGATAACATTTTAATGTCAGCTTAAATGATATGTACTATAGGAAAACATTGGTATCATTTGAGTTGCCAACGGAATGATAAGATGTGATTCCAGGATGGGAAGAAAAAAAAAGATTTGATTGTTTTCATTTCCAACTGATGACATTATCGTTGTTATTAAGATATGCATAATTTTAAAAGAAAATTCACACAGCAGTTGTTTAGGTTACTTTGTGGAGCTTACGTCAACACTTGCGCAAACCAGCTATTTTAGATGCCCAAATTTAAATTTAAGAGCTGAATGAGGAGTTTGATTTCAGAGTCAGTGATAAATTTCAGAGGGTTTCAGAAAGAGGTATTATTGTTCTTGAAAACTTATTTCCTTATTTAGATGTTTGTTGATGAACATGACAGCTAAAATCCAAGTAGCTTTTTTTTTTTAAATGTTGACCTTACACATCATATTCTGGACTTGAGTAGGATTTAGCTAATCCCCTGGCTTCTCCTCTCTGTATATATAAACATAGGAGAAGATACTTCGGTGTTTGTAAGGTTCCACGCTGTTTTAAAGCTCTTTAAAGCAGCAGCGTCTCTTGCATTAACACCCAATACTCTGAATTTTAATTTTCTTTTACAGAAGAGGTTGATACACACCCTCTAATCAAAAATATGTATTTCAAGCTGATTGCTCTTAGAAATAACTTTAATAAAAAATAAGTTAAAAAAATAAGTTTTGCATGCTCCCATACTGAAATTGCGGGGGTAATCAGAACATGTTGTCATTTCTCTGGCTGCCGTTGCTTTAATAAAGCTGTATACAAACTTCTGTCTTTATTGACTGTCCATGTGATTATTTGTGGTTTTGTGTTTGTGTTCTTTAAAGCGAGAGGTGCTAATGGCTTAAAGCAAATAGATCTTAATCTTGCTGCTATGCCAGCTGTGTACAAAAGTAAAGCGTGTCCTTACAATTGATTACAGAAACTATATTTAGAAACTTTCTGTCTCATTAAAGAGGGGCGGAGTGAGAGAACGTAAGAGGTGGAAAATAGTTCAACCTCTAGGGTGAAATGTTTACTTACGGTTTTAAACGACAAAGTAAACCCAGGGTTTGATAGGCTTGTCTGTTTGCTTTTTCCTCACAAAGAAATAGAATATTCAGGTTTAAAAACAGCTGATGTTTCTGCCCGCAGCCGCTGAAGGGCGCTGCAGAAAACGACTCCAGATGTGCGCGGGGTGCGGTGGGAGAGTAAACCCACCGAGTTACCCGTGGCTACAGTCCCTCAGCAGCGATCAGCCAGGGCATTGCTGAGTCTCCTTACGAGGTGGGACACACCACACAGCAAGTTGGTACAAGGGGTGTGGGTGGGTGTGTTGGAGAGGGGTGGGGTGGGGTGGCGTGAGATGATGTGATAGGGTAGGATACGGTATGGTGGTGGGTAGTATCTCCAGTCATTCAGCACTTGGCTGTGCTCTTGAGATGGCAGGGGAATGCCAGCTGGGTGCAGAGCACACCTGGTTGCGTGGTTACTTTTGTGAAGGTGCCTGAGCCGCACTGTGCCGTGTTTACATCCACTTTATGACTTCGTACGAAGCGGGAGCGATGCAAACCTTGCCTGATCTGACCTAATGCCTGTTGAAGCTAAGTTACATCACTTACCGCTTTTGTTAAAAAAAACAAATTTAATCCATCAGAGCACGTTAAGTGTTTTGAGGCAGCAGGATTTTTTATTTAGTCTTCTAAGACCGGTCTTACCATCCTGAGGTGGTGGTTTGGCAGCGCTAATAAATCCAAACTTTAAAGCCTGAGAGGAGGCTCGCTGCGAGGAACCCGAGCCATGCTGGCAGGCAGTGGTACCTGCAGATCCAAAACCATTTTAGGCATTTTTACTGAGCAGAAAGAATTTCACAGGTTGGCTACTGAAAAGTTTTGAAAGCGAGGTGGTTCCATCACTAGCATGCCAGTTAGTAGTTTCACGGTGTCCTTTGGCGAATACAGTTTTGTCCAATGTTTTTGCTGGATGACAAAAGGACTTTTGCAAGTGAACTCCAGCTTTTCCAGCGTGGCTCGGTGTGTTCCCTTCAGGTGTAACTAGGTAGGGAGATGAGCTCCAGGAGCACGCTTGATCTGCTGCACCTGTGAGTGGGGTGCAGGTCCCCACAGGTGGGCTAGGTTAGCCTTGAGGGTATAAATGCTGGAGTACAGAGCAGGTGCAGCTCTTAAGGTCTCTTATTGCGTCTCACACCTTGTAAAGTTAGCTGTGCTTTTAGGGAAAAGCCCAGATGAGCTTTTTGGTAAGCTGCTGGCTTTGTTTTCCTTTCTTTTTTGATTTTTTTTGTTTGTTTGTTTTTGGGTTTTTTTGTTTGTTTTTTTTTAAACCAGTGTACAATGCATGTACAGCTTCTGCTAATTGCTCTTCCAGAGAGCTTTTTTCTTTTATTATGCCATAACTCTGACTGCGGCGTTAAGCTTGTGCTGGTGGGCTTTCTGTTGGTGCCCCAGCAGGCTGCCTTGGGCGAGCTGGCTGCCTCGGACGGGACGGTGAACCAGCAAATATAACGCGGTAAGACTGTGACTTTAGATGATCTCTTACTGCCTTAAAGCATCATGGGTGTTGGGCTGTGCCAGAGCTGCTGATTAGTTTCAGTATAACTATTCCAAAATTGCCTTTTTTTTTTTTTTTTTTTTTTTTTCCAATTGATGTTCTGAGGATTTTGGCAAGCGTGTGAAGTCTGGGTGGGTAAAGGTACTGTTACTTGTTCTGGCTGAGGGGGAAAAAAACGGGTTTGAGATGGGTTGTTTAAAGCAGTTGTTGCCTATTTGATGTTGTCTGAGACAACAAGTGGTGGAGCTTGGTGCCCAAACTGTTTTCAGGGTGTTTTTCCTATCACTGAGAACTTGAGCTCCAGAGCTTTTATTATTTTACTTATTCAGTAAAATATATATATTTTATTTTCAAAATGCATATTAGAAGTGGAGAGAAAGGCAATGATAGCTTTAAATAAAGGAAAAAAGTTCTAGAAGAGCTTCTGGCAGTATAAACAGACTTCTGAAGGTTCTCTCTCGTGTATTTATATTCTCTCAGCTCAGTAAAATACCTTTATGAACAAGCAGCAGAGGAACCATTTGAAATGGAGGCTTTTTTCATAACTCTATTTCTCAGATTGAATTGTCTTTTCCTTGGGACAAATAGTTTTGGTCCTGGGAATGGATTGTTTTCAGCAGTGAATGTAAGACTGCAGTTTCTGTTTGTTTGCAAAATACCCTTTGGATTTTAAATGGCATCTAAAAGTAGGCTGGTGTGTAACTCCTGTGGAAAAAACACAATAGCTGTGACTTTTTTTTTTAAATTGATGGCCCTAATGGTTATAGGTAGATGAGAATGTGCTCTGAGTGCTGATGGAAATAACAGTGAGCTTAACCTCTGAACAAATTATGCGTCTTAAGACCATAGCAGTGTTTTGGCCATTAGTATTAGCGAAGGTAGAAGGTTCTTCACTCCTGTAACTAATGTTGGTTCCTGGATGTCTGCTTTCACAGGATCAGCTTATTTTTGTTTATTTGGGCTTGTTTCTACTAATTTTCAAGGGTATCATATTAAACTAAGATTTCAGATCATTCTCTTCTTGAATAAAAAAAAAAATCAATGATTTTAAATTAAAATACTAGTTTAATTCAGTGCAGATCCTGTAGAAAATGCTACATTGATGTAAAGCATTAAAAAACCCTAAACCAATGACATTAGATTCTTCAGAATTTAATTATAAGTTGTTTTTATTTGTCTTCTGGCCTCAGGCTTCTGATTAGGTTACATAGTTTTGAGCTGATGCTCTTTAAGCATGTCACCGGACTTCTGAAGGTGAAAACCTGAGGCTCTGGTGTACTTGTGACACACTTGGAGCTAAAACTTTGTGAAAATGTTTTAATATCGGGACAGCTGCAGTGTATCCATTATGGAGGAGGGCTTTGGAGGGGTCGCAGCTCTCGTCGTAAGCCGGTTTGCGTTTCGTATCGGTACGTTTGAAGTAAAATTCATTCCTGTACGGTGTGTCCATGCTTCTGCACCACTTAAGTTCCATTTAGGGGGCTGAAAGGCTTGTGGTTTTCTGCAAGCGGGAAAATTCATCGCTAGGGCTCTAGGGTATGGTTTTAAAGCGTTCCCCTCTGTGCAGGGAGTGTTGTGTATTCAGAATTGGGCTTAGCAACTTAAAAGGTCTATCAGAACTATTTTTATTATTGTAGTATTCGCAGGCCACGTGGTTTTGCAGGCTTAGTTATGCCCGATCCTATTACCAGCTTTGACCAAGGGGTGATCCTCTGCCTCGTGCATCTTGCCATCTGAAAGCAGATAACCGGGAGAAAGCCGGGAGAGCGGGGGGGTTGTGCAAGGACTGGTTTGCCCCAGTCCAGATAAAGCAGCCTAGTGACTGAGACAGGCATACGATTTTGTTAATGTACATCCACTCCTCCTATGTGCTAGATTTGTGAAAGGAACGTGGTTTGCGAGTTATTAGAGCAGTTACTATTTTCAAAGGATTACAGGTGGTTAAAACTTGCTGTGCAATACCAAGTTGCCTTCTTGAAGATTTATTTTTTACATATGCAGAGAATAGGAGTTTAAACATTAAAAGTCTTGGCTGATATGACTTTTTAGCTGTAGTGTATTGAGGAATTTGTAAGAATAGAAAAATAACATTGTGGAGGGAATGAAGGCTGATGGCCAGAAGAAGGGAATCTCACCTTGCTCAGTATGCAGTGTGTGGTACTCACTTTATCTATACATAGGCACTTGGAATATGCTTGCTCCATGCTTGCTCCATTGCTATTAAAAAAAACCCCAACCCAACCCAAACAAACAGTTTTTGAGTAGTCATGTCCACACTGGATTTAAAGAATAACGTTACTTTTAGAATCTAGGAAGGTTCCCAGTTAAACATATGCTTGTTGATTGTACTATTTTTAGCTTCTTTGAACAACACGTGTTCTCCCCAGATATTTGTGTATGTTGTATTCTGTTCTTAAAAGGAAAATCTCTCCGTGTCTAGGTTCTTTTTCTGTATCCAAGAAAGGAAAGAACCAGGGTTCTTGTCAGTGCTTTACTTTTTTTGAAATCCTAGGAGGTGGGGTAAATTAATTGAGTCTAAAGTGGACCCATCTGGTAGTGCCAGCAATGCCAGGGGAGAACAGGTGAAAGAATCAGAGCCAGGACAAACATGTGGTGGGGGGCAGGACACACACTTTGTGTCACATTGCAAGCAGAAGACTAATCTTGGTCTTAGGCTATTGACTTTTTGTTGTTTTTAAGTCAAAGGGTTGATGGGATACTTTGAAACGCTTGTTTCTGTTGCGTTGCTAAAAAGCTAAGGATTTTTTCAGGATTAAGGTGGCAAATGTGTTTAATCAGTCTTATAAACAACATACCATTTCCTGTAGCTTGAAAATAAATGGAGTTGACTTTGTTTGAAACAAAGTCACCATTTCAGAAAAACAGGTTCCCTGTTTAAAATTTGCAAAGCTGTTATCCAAACAAAAAAAATCGTGGCAGGTATGCTGCCAATTCAGTTTTGCCCTCAAATTTATGTTTGTGTAAGAAGAATGCAAAATCTCTGTGCAGATTTTTGTTGCCAAAATTACCTTGTTCTTTAAGTTCTCTGCAATAGTTTCAATGTAGTCATTGCATCGCTGGGAATAGGAATGTAAAAATGACTGTAAAAATTGAATTGTATTACCAGATTTGGGAGGCATGGAAAAAGTAAACAGTATGAATGCTGGGAAGAAGTGAATTAGATGAGAAAAGAAATGGCAATGAAGAGATGGAAGGACAGTGTCTGTTTGCAGTTATGTGGCACCCGTTCGGTGGGATTGCTGTGCCGCTGCCTGCGTGACGGGGTGGGTGGGTGGGGGTGGTCTCTGGGGTGGTGCCTGGGCCTTTTGGCATGACTTTAAAAGAAGTGGAGAAAGTAGGCCATAGAGATGTTTGTGAACTTAGGAGCTTAGTAGCTAGATCTTTATACAGCTTTAAAAAAAAAAAAATTAATCTCATTACCTGCCTTTAAGTCAAATTCCATCCTTCTCTATCAATTTTTTTTTTCCAGCATCCTCTGCACTTTTATTTCGTAAGTTTCACCAAAAGCCCAGCAAACCATGACAAGAATATTTCACGTGAAGGTTTAAAGGAGCTCGTCTCCTTTGTCTTCCTTGAATTTCCAACTTTGAAGTGAAAGATTCTAGGTGGTTTGTAAGATTATATAGGTGTTGGTTGGGGTTTTTTTTTCATAGTGGAGAGGATTGAATTCCATTTTTGATAAATAAGTTTCAGAAAAATATAGTTCTGCCAAAATTGGGATGGTTACAAAACTGTCAGTTTATCTGGGTTTATTGACTGGGGGAAGGGGAAAAGATGATACTGAAACTCTTTCTTTGTTTTCCTTTTTGACAGGAAATAAATATGTGACCTTTTAGTCTTATATTTTTATTTCCTATTGTAAAGTCAAAACCAAAGCCGGTTAATAGCTTGATTCACATTCTTATTTCAGGAATCTTATTTTGTCAAGTCTTTATAGTTTTTGGGAGTTCTTCTCGTATTGGAAGTTAATTTGTTGATCTAAAAATTTTATGTGATACATCAGTTCTGCTCACTGCCCAGCTGTATTCTCGGAATGTTTCCATTCCTAGGGTATGGCTACATAAATATGTATGTGTAAAATACACGGTTCTCAATGGATATGTATAAATGTGACCAAACCTTTTATGAACAATTGCACCAAAGTTAGATGTTGTTACAATGTTTTTCTAGAATAGGTGTGTTTTGCTCATTTTAATGTCTGTAATAGATTGTGGAAAGCATGCAAGAATAGGCAGTTAAATGTTTCTCGCTTGTAGAAATATGATAAATTCTTCTACCCCCCTCAAACCAATTGATTAGATGGCAATAAGGAAGGATTTAGCAGCTAAATGACTCTAAAAGCTGTGGTCAGCCATTTCATATGTTGCATTGGCTTTTAATAAATCTTCTGGTTTTGTATAATCGTAGATTTGTTCAGGATTTCGTGTGGTTTATTTGTCAAAGTAGTTATTACAGCAGAGGCACACAAGTACGTAAGAGGCGTGCTTACTGAGCGCTGAGCCCTTGGGAAATTTTGACACAGCTTTTCAAGACAGGAATGAAAGAAAGAAGTGGGAAGATGAGAGCAATATACATCACAGAAGTAGCTGGTCTGTGAGAAGGCAGTGAAAAGAAAACGTTGAATATACATAATTTTTGAAAGTGCTTGGTGCGTTCATGCTGTTCTAGGCCATTCCTATGCTGTTGTTTTCTATCAGTGGGCCTGTTGGTGTGTTAGAGAATTCGCTTAACTCTTCAGTGCAGTGGTTTTGGACTTAGCTTTTTAATGCTCTTTCCTTTTGTTTGACCTGAAGCCTGTGCTCCCAACACAGAACGACGTATACGTGGCGATAAACTATGTAGACAATCATTCATGCTTGGAAATTACTTTTTTCTTTTTTTTTTTTCCCTGCTCCCCAGAGGTGAACATCAGAATGTAGAGGCCAGTTGCTATATCGGTTGTAATACACGGTTCCTGGTTAGTAGCAGAATTTTGGCAAGACTGATTACCAGAGGTCACAGAAGGATTGATCCTGTTGCTGTATGTTTACATGAGAAATAGATTGATGATATCCCAGGCTATTCTACTTTGCAAAGAGAAGTCCAAAATAGTTACTTGCAATATATGTGGCAGGCTAATGCTTAATGTTACTCAAAACTTTGCTACTCCGTGGTGTTGGCCAATTGAGTTGGCAAATGCACGGTACGTTAAACCACAATATAATGTGGCGGTCTTACTTGGAAGGTATGTGCCTTCAGGTTTTTTTTGTCCACAAGAAAATGAAATACCTAATTTTCTTCCTCTACTGCCCTCTTTATTAGCGTACTTCACAGAGCTTCTTGGTCTCAGCTGAGCTAGACCAGAAATAGATTTAAGCCAGGCTGGAATGGCTTGATCAGCGGAGCAGGAATAAGCAGTGCCCTGTGGTTTGAAGGAGCTCTGAAGTCTCGGGCTTCAAAGAGTGCAGAGGTGCTTGTAGTCTGACTTCAGCTGGAGCTGCGAGTGCTCAATCGTAGTGAGAAATTACACCTTAACTGTTTTTTAATTTATCCAGATGGCTTTCTGATTACATTGGTGCTGTACGATGTGATCCTTTTATCCTGTTTGGAAGAAACTCTGTTACTATAGAACTTAAGAAGTAAACATTCATTGTGTAGGTACTTAAAATACAACTCAGTGACCACATAATGGTTAAACCAGAATTTTTCAACTTTATACTTCCTGGTAAAAAATTGAGGCTAACCAAATTCCTGGAATTTTACACACTGCTACTGATAGTAGCAGCAAAGAGATAAAAAAAAGGCTAAAAAGCTAATGCTTTCTCTCTCAGTGCAGTTACTGTTAGAAATTGATTTTAGAAGTTACCAACACATAGGTTTTGGTCATTTCAAATAAAACAGCAATTTAATTTTTTGAAACTCCTACGTGTGGTTGCATGGAAGAAAAAGTAGCGTACTATATTATCACAGCCTACTAATGATACTTCATAAGTGTGTACTGTATAAGTGCTTCTTGGAAACTGCTGTTTCTGTCAATCCAGAGTGAAATTTTACAAAATATCCACAGTCAGATGCTACTGAAAAACTTAATTTGTGATAGCGTTACCTGGAGTGACTTTTATCCTTGGATACTTTTTGAGATTTAAATCCACAGAGCCTAGTGCGCTCTCGGTTGGGATCTTCGTGTGTGGCACTTACACAAATGTAACTGGTGAATGTGCACCCAGAAGCATTCGGAGGACGTGATTAGTGCAGATTTAGTAGTACTTGGTTTTAGCTTGCTTTTATTCTTCATCTAAATTACAGTACTGTGATAACAGTGCATTAAGAGCTGCCGTATAAAAAGCTGCACTGCATTGCTGTTGTTCACAGCTTCCTAGTAGTGTTGTTTTTCTGTTTTAGTGGGTAAACACTTCTTTCTTTTTGTTGGAGTCATTTTCCAATGGAATAGTTATATCATCATAGGCTTAAAATCCCCACTATTTGTGCAGCCAAGCATCGGTTCGGTTACACACCCTTTTCCTCTCCTCACCCTGTACTCTGTTCCTTTTGAAAGAAGAGCTGTTTGGTGGCTTCCTACAAATAACTTCCTCTAGTATCTTGTCTTTGGATGATTTTGGGTGAGGATCACACAGAGGTGGTGCATTCTCAAAGTGATACGTTATAATGGGCTAATTAGAGCCAGCACATTTTGGGTCCAAGTCTTTCTGGTATCCTGCTGGTGTCGGGATCCTGGGGAAAATGATAAGTTCTAGACAATGCATGCATCATATAGGAATTGCAGCAAAGTGATATCTGCCTGCAGGACTGTAGGGTGTGCTTACGGAGATCCATCTAGCTTTGGGTGCATCTTCCTTGGCAGCCTGTGTATTACTTTGTCTAAAGAGTTGTAGTGTTTCTAATTTTTCAATTTCTTCAGTCATTACTCAATAGGGGTTCTCCTGACACTTTGGTATGAAGTCGTATTATAATTACAGACTTACTTTAAGTCCTATTATTGCAACAGTAGCTTCCCCCCACAGTTCTGGAGTTGAAGCCCAGCTGTGTGCAGATTTTGGTGGAGGGGTCCCTCAGAGGTGCTCTGTGTTGAGCTGGCTGGCTGAAGGTCTTTCCTGGGAATTGGGGATGGTAGAGGCTGATAGAGGTATCTTCCTCATTCCTGAAGAGAAATAACTCTTCTGAACCTACAGACTGTTATCTCATTCATCCCCCCCCCGCCCCCAAAAAAAAAAAA
>JAVJGI010000065.1:45035164-45049613 GCA_035590275.1 Ibycter americanus
CCCCAACACAACCCCCCCCCCCCCCGCCCCCAAAAAAAAAAAAAAAAAAAATATCTATCTATCAAGGATTCTTAGCCAAATCAAATCTGAACTTGTACTTTAAGTCGTTTTTATCTGATTAGGACTGAAGCACTTCTTCCATGATGTTCTGGGAACTCGCGGTTTGTATTGAAGCCGCTGTCAGTTGATGTTCTTAAATCAGTATGAAATTCTTAACTGCATAATTTATTACTGCTAGGGATACAAATGGGTCAGTGCCAAAGCCTGAAATCCAAATACAGGGATTTAGAATCCAGTCCAAGAATTCAATGTAAACTCAGCAAATCCTTGGCCAGAGCTGGCAGCTTTCCAGCACTCCAGGTCCAAAGCCATTCATTGTCATCGGTGACGTTCCAGCATTTGAAAGTGTTAGCTGTTCAGTTATTTAAGTATTGAAAGTCCCCTGATAACAGCTTTAAGGAGGTTAATGAATTTAAAAACCCAAGAATGCCAGGGATTTGTCATCCCCTGAGTAGACTGCTTCCAAAGATGAAATCTTCTCCCCATTTTGAAGAGAATCTCGGACTAACAGAAATTTTCTGCAGAAATGAATAATTAAAGAAGGAAAAAAAACAAACCTCAGAAACAAACCCAAAGGAAATTAGAAAGTACTACATATGTCTTACAGGGACTGGCGTTCTATAGTACCAGCAGCACTGTAACTCGGGATTTTATTTTTAGCTACATACAGATTCTGAAGGGTAATGGAGGATTATATGATGGTAGATTTTTTTTTTTTGAGATTTCGTATTGAGCTCTGATAATTTCCTGTTTGTCTTTATTTTCCTTTAAAGAATATTCTTATTGAAACAAGAAAATGTGTCCCATAAGTTTAGGAGGGATGTCTTAAAGTTTGAGTAGCTATATTTGTATTCCTTTTTTTTTAGGTTGAGAGAGTTTCTGCTAAGAAAGTCAACCCGTGCATGTATAATTAGTTGTTCTAGGATCACTATGAAATATAGATATAAAACATCCACAGGTAATGCAACAGCATTTCCTAAAATTTCCGTGTGTTACATGGGAATAGGAAGTTAGAGCTGGGCAACAATAAAGCTCAGGAAAAATGTGTATGGGTGTGAAAAACATCAGTCATCGGTTAAGTGGAGCGTAGCAGCTGTGTAAGAGCACATGGAAGCTCTCCAGGAAAGAAAGAGGAGCAAGGAGTATTATACTTCACACGAATTTGGCTTCAGGTACTCAAAGGTGTTTACCCTAAAAGAAACTTGGCAAGAAGCTCAAAATTAGAATAATCTCAAATGTAAATGCACATACATAATTACTGAGAATTTTGAAGGAACCTAGAAGATAAGCTAGTTCTGTATTTTGCTGGAAAGTTGAGCTTCGGAGTAAAGAGATGAGAAATGTCAGAGTGTGTAAGAGCCTACAAAATGTTCTTCGCTTCTCCACCCCTGTATCTATTTCTCATCCTCTTGTATCCCGTAACCTCTGCCCCTTCAACTTCTATGGAGACCCCCTTGTTGATGTTATGCAAGTTAGATCACATTTCTTCTTTACTCTTCCAGTGTCTGCTTCTCTGAACGTGGGTGTTGCACAACTTTGCTCAAGAGGAGAGAGGACAACGGGAGAGGGAGACGTGGGGGTTAGCTTTAGCAGCGGGGCGTGAAGGTCACCCAGGCAAAGCATGTGCCTACCTGACAATCCCAGAAGATGGAGGGATGCAGCAGTTGTGTGGGAGGGCGGAGGATCCTCTGAGCCTTGGAAGGGGAAAGCGGAGTACTGAACGGGCACAAGGAACGGCCTGGTGATATTCTTTGGGAAACCCAACCGTATCAGAAATAGTATTAGTCACAGGCCTGATTTATGGGAAGATAAACCGCAGTATGGGGAGAAATTCAGCAACTTTTGTTCTTGCTGCCTGTGCAAGGAAGAGATGAAAACTTCAATAGGAAAGGGGTGAAGAACAGCAGCCGTGAACCTTCATGGGGCGGTGTTTTCATCAAAGGACTTTGTCCTAAAAGATGAGGAGCAGAGAGGGGAAAAAACTACCGAACTAGCAGGTACCACATCATTCAGGATGATTAATTGCAGTGAAGAGGGTGGGAGGCTTGGACAGACTGTAGGAAGCTTGTTAGAAAAAAAGAACTTTTTTTTTTGTTGTTGTTAATATTTGCTTGGTCAGTGTCCAGGGCCCGCTTTTTATCCAGTGTAAATAGGAAAAGGTTGTGGTAAGTCACTATTGGTCTCGGTTTATCATCCAAACACTTCTTTCACTGACTTCAGTGGGAATTTTGCATTCTGTCCAAAGTCAAGGTATTTCTCCCTGGTGTTAGGAAAACAGTTCCTTAAATAGATTGCCATTTCTGTTTCTGTAGAGCATTTGAAGGCTAGTGGACTGCTGTGAAAGTTCCACTTTTTAAGACAGGCCTGGGATACCAAAGGAAACAAATATTAGATGTAGTAAAATGAGGATAATTCAAGTCCACCACAGGAACCAGAAGTTTACTTTGTAAAAATGGAAGCTGAAATCATGCAATCACTGCTTGTCTCATGGAAATGCAGCTTTTTAAATGATACTTTTATAACCTTTGAAAGGGCAGCAGGACAAGGAGGGTATTTTTTAGTTAGCTTTTGATGAAAGCTCTTCCTAAATACAAATGACCTATGTAAATTCCAAGATCAAAGCATGAAGAAAATTGCTCTGTTTTATTCAAGCTTTGGGAAAGAAGGTAAGAATATAGTATATCAGAGAAGGGGAGAAACCTGTATGAGGCCAGAGCACGTTGATGCTCATACTTGCAGCTATCTTGACTTTACTAGAGGATTGGGGGTTTGGAAGAAGCAGGTAAGCTTGGCTCAACTGTGATCCCAAAGTGAAACACAAGCATTACAGTATCTTTTTTCCTCTATTAATCATAAATGTCAATGCCTTACTTTTACTTCGAAGTAAGGTAATTGGGAAGTCTGGTATGCCTTTTGATTCAAATATCACATTTTCTGGCAACCGGCAAGTTTGAGAGCTATGTAACTTAAAGACTTTCTTCCATGCGCAATTGCCATCTATCTATTTCTGTGAATCCACCACCAGTATCGCTTAGACAAAATAAGCACAGAGTGCATGAAAATCTAGCCTTGACCCTTGCTTAGGCAGAGGCTCAAAGTCTTTAAAGCATTGTCATCTAAGAGATGAAAGGTAGATGATATATTTCAAATAAAAAAAATAAAAAAAATTCTGGTGCCTTGGAAAAATCTTAAGTGAAGAAAAGTGGCGGTTACAAAACCTGCCTTGTAGAGTCTTGCCATATGGAAATTCTTGGGTCACAGTGTGGAGGCAGATGCTGCAGCTGTAAAGGATGTAAAATACACGGATGAGACTTAAACCTTAATAGTCTTGAGCGCTTCTTGTGAGCGGATCACAGATGGCAGAAGCACTCCCAAGTCCATTTAAGGCTCCGAGCCTGGAAAGTAAAGCCTTAACTGTAGATTTGCAAGTGTCCTGAGCCTCTAGAAATCGGGCTATTGAGCACATCTGTGTACCCAAAACAGCTGACTAAGGTAATTCGTCCCCCGTTTCCCATAGTAGTACTTACGGTGTGGTGGCATCTGCTGTTCTCTGGAGACCAAAAGATAAACCCTGGTGCCTCTGACATCTGCAGCCCCACATCAGAGTCTTTGCATGTAGGGAAGAACATGAAAATGTGTGTTCCACTGAGATCTTTTGCAGCACGGTGTGCCTTCATGGATGAACACTGTGACAGCTTTTAGCACTGGTTTTAGCCGGACAGTAAAATGGTGTATTATTGTTTCTTTCATTATTAATATGTGAGGTATTAGCTTTTAAATTTATAGTTATCTCTAACTAATAGCTCGTTTAGTCATGCAAAACCCATACCAACTCTGAGGCGGAGTTAAGCTGTGACTCTTGGTGTAACTCTGTCTTTAACGAGAAACTTTGGATAGGTTTCTCAGCATCCCATCAGGCTGAGATGATAGTGCAATGGGGAACTGAAGCTGCTTAAGTGGGGGGAAAATGCAGTCTTAATTAGAGGAGATGGGTAGTACTAAATAGCTGAATATGATCAAATTGAGAACTTGTCTTGAGACATTTGGCCATTTCCTCCTCCCTTTTCTGACTTAATGAGAGGACAAGGGGCTCATTTAAAAGAGTGAAGCTCTGAGACCACATGCAGTTGTATTGAGAAACGAGAAATGTGAGGTCTGAGTGCCAGGGCTGGTCTTTAATTTGTTCAAAAAACGACTACCTCAAATATGACTCTGGTTCAAGATGGTAAAAACCCATTTTGACCACAGTCTGCTAGTGACCAACATGCATTGTCGCAGGAAATTTCCACTCTTGCAGGAGCAGCTTAAGAATAAAAAGCCTAAAGGTTTGGGTAGGGGGTTTTTGTTGGTTTTCACCCCGTCTGTGAATGCAGAGCATTGGGCAGTGGGTTCTGCTGTAGCCGTGTCCAGCTTGGGGAGTTGTCCTGTAACGCTGCCCGTGTGACAGCTGGCACTGCCTAAATTAAATGTGCCACCTGCTGTAATGATCCCATGTGGTCCCGCGTGGGTGAAAGGAAAACGGCTTGGACCCGTCCCTGGGAAAGTGCAGTCTCAAGGGTGAAGACTTTCAGGATGTAGGTGCAGCTGCGATGCAGGAGGTTTATTCTGCACAAGGATGTTTGGTAATCTAAGCCCTCCTCAAACAAGTTTCATCTGTTTGGGACCATGTGTGGTGATCCAAGATAAGCATAGTTGGTATGGGTTGCTGACCATATTTTGAGTTCTTCCTGGTTTTGAAACGGAATCCAAAAGATTCTGACGCTATCGTTGCCACTGTGATTATTTTGTCTCCTCTTACTTTTTTTTTGGACTAGTTTTCTAACTTCATCAGAGAGTCTACTTTGAGGGAGGTGTCTTTAAAATTCCTGACAAAGTTCTAGAAGATATGTTAAAGACTGTCATTTTACTCTGGTAAACTTGGCTATGAAGGATAGTTTCTTTCTGGCTTTCAAGGGACGTAGAAGTTTAACTTTTCACAAGCAAGATTGAAAAAACCAATCGAACAACAAAACAAAAACCAAAAAAACTGCACCCCCAAAAACCCCCCACCAAATCAAACCACCAAGGTCTGTGGAGCCTTATGCCTTCTTGGCATTGTTCAGTATTCCCTTCTGTCTTTTTAATAGCATCTTAATTGGGCTTTTTGCCAGCTTTGTGTAGGAAGATAATTTATGACAGATAATGTCTAGTAAGCCAACGGTGGTGTTCGTTCCTGTTACCTTCTTGTGATCTGAGAAACCCAGGCTGTGACTTCCCTGCAGGAACCTAGAGGGATGTTCCTTGGCTCTGAACCACGTGCACGTTCTGTACTCATCGTCACTCGCTACGGGGATGAAGCGCAATCTGTGACCATCGAGAGGGGACGTGAAAAACTGCCTTGTTTGCAATTGCCGTTTTGATATGATGATATAAAGTGTTCTAAGTTCATGTCAATGCCCGTGTGAAACCCTTGCAGCCAGCTGACGTGACACTCTGCCTCCAGATCTTCTAGGTGTTACAATGCTGTACGAATACTTGTCCGCTAAGTTTTGCTTCTTAAGTGTGAGTTGTTTAGAGGAGAGTGAAAACTTTCCAGCGCTGCTTGGTGGGTTTTGTTGGCTGTATTTTTCAAGTCTTAAAGCTGCTTCTCTCAGCGTGTTGTGAATTAGCCTTTGGAAGGTCTAGCCAGCATTGGGAGGTGGCTCATAAAGTGTGTGTTTCCCAAGTTTTCTTGCAAAGGCTTAATTTAAATTAGTAAAATACCCCTTTTTGTCATTTGTCTCAGTGTTCTGTGCTCGTACAGTGCCATTACGAAGAGGTGGTTTGTCTTTGAACATTGGCAGAGCTGCTGCAGTTGCATCTTAACTGCGTAACTGACTGTGGTGCGCACCCATCCTTCTTATGTTTTATTTAAGGTTTTAGCCTTTCCCTTACATGTTTTATATATTGTTTAGTATTACTGAGGTGAACTGAAAGTGACTCTTAGGGAGGGGTTTTAAAGAAATTAAAAGTACACCGAGTGAAGTACAACAGATGAGGAAATTTAAGGATCTCTATATGTGTCTCATACTCAAGAAAGATGTTTATGGCCATAGAGATCCAGTCCTACAGGACAGGTATGGTAAGCATTTATGTTGCCCTATGGGGCTGAACTTAATTAATCGGTGCATTATAAAGGTAAATACTAAACTAAGCTTTCTCTGGCATAAAAGTCATCTTGAGGTTCAAACATTTATTTTTTTTAGAGGCAAAAAAAAGTTTTGTGTAATACGAGAAATGAGGAGTAACACAAACAGATATAGAATAAAAAAGATAAACCTAATGGCATGGAAAGAAGAATGTAAAGCATCAAAGTTCAGAGAAACCTTCAAGCATACATAATTCCATATATTTTCCTCAAGGATCATGCAATTTTTGTAGGCAAAAAACCACGGTGTGGATGTTCTTGTGCTTACGATGGCGCTGGATATACATGCATCGGTGTGAAGGTCTGAATTTTGTAGGCACCAAGGCGTATCAGACCACCTTTGAAAACTTGTAGGCTGAAATCCTGGTTTTGTTGGAGTCAGATTTTCATAACAGCAGGGAAAGGAAACCATGAATTTTTTTTTTTTTTTTTTTTTCACCTTTGGTTTGATTCCTTGCTGCCCTGCTCCTGAGGCAGCTGTTGAACTGCGAAAGAGCACTGAGTCAGAGGTTTGCACCCACTAGTCTGCTGTCGATACAATTTCACATTCGCTTTGCAGAAGTGTCAGCTCTCAGAGCATGGCAGTTCCCGTCGGAGTGATCGGAAGAATGGGAGGAGACAGGATTTACACAGCTGCCTAATGAATATTCTGAAACATTTTGAGTTATTTTAAAATGTGGCACTGAAATTCTCTGTTTAGCTTATGCGGTTGTGAGGAAATAAATGTAACTGCCTGCAGTGGAGGTTAAACAACACTGAAAGTTGCATTTCCCAGTTGTATTAGTTCGTTACTCTCTGAGCCTCTGCCTAAAGGGAGTGAGTAATTGCTGGTTATGTGAGGGTTCCTCTCCTCGCGCTGTCCCTTTTTTTTTTTTTTTTTTACTCTGTGTTTTCGACTGTAAAATCCTTCCCACTTTATCCTTCCACCTCTTGAAATAATTTAATTTCTTCCATTGCTAAATCCCAAACTCAGAAAAGATACCCCCCTTGGTTCCACTGTGTCGTGGCAGGGTGTATCGGGTGCTGTTGCCAGTTCTTTTAGCGACTCGTAATGATTTACTCCCCGATAGCTACAGGCAATTGCAGAGGGAAGGACCTCTATGAAGATAATGTATGGATGTATATAATAAGGGGAGTGTGATCAACCCCAGACTTGCACTGGTGCAAGAGAAGACAGTTTTTGGTGACATGGGCTAGATTTGATGATGGAAGGCAGCTGAGAGGAGAGCGCAGCAGCTGGAGCGAGTGATGCTGAGGATACAGGGTGGTCCTGGTACTGCTGAAGAGCAAAGTGATGGGCTGATGTGAGCCTGATTCTGAGGGAAGGGAGGAAAAAAATAAATGCTAGCGCCACAGCTAATACGTATCTTCAGAGTCTGGCAGCGTAGCAGGGCATGTGCGAATGGATGTGTGCAAAAGGCAAACAGGGATGTAATAAGCAGGGAGGAGAGGGCTGAGTGATGGGGTGGCTTTGCAGCTGTCATAACAAAAGATATGCTGGTGAAAGCAATGAAAGCAAAGCAATGGGTGACACAGGGCTGCTTCTTTTATGTAGGTCTGTGTAGCTTGGTTCTGTGTGTACTAAATGGTAAAATCTCATGTGCGCCGTGGAGGTGCTTGTGTAATTCAGGCTAAGGAGTTGTGGCCTGAAATGTTTCCCTAGGTACAAAATATGAAATAACTAGATGGAAGTGGAATAAAGCAAATTTAAAAATACTTACTGTTTTATTCAGCTGAAGGGGTGTTTACAAAGTATATAAATGTGTTTTGTACTTTGAAATTAGTTGTAATACAAATAATAGAAAAAATACAAAAGCTTTTGTAATTACCTACTCGGGGAAAAAGTCAAAATTGCATAGAACTTTAATTTCTGTGCAATAAACCGCCAGTAAGACTGTTCAGCTGCATTTTATTATTAGCGCATAAAAATAGTATTAGTTTATCTTTCCTTGAATATGTTCTTACTTGTGTCTCACTTCTGCTTTCCGAATGAAAGCTCATAAATGTTGCAGAAGCAACGATTAAAACTTTATTTTTAAATGCCAGTTGAAAGGTACCAGGTGGCGTACCTGGGGTGTGAGGGGAAGCTGGGTAGCAGGGCAAGAAAAGAAAACCAGAACGCGGGGTGGTCTTTGGGCTCGCTGCGTTGTGGGGTACGCATGGGCTACAGGACCGTCGTGTCTGCCTAGGTTTATTCTTTAAGTATATAGGTATTACAAACTTAGTTATTTTGGTTTTTTTGTACGTGTTTGGTGCTAGAATATATGCAGATGGAGCACAGTGTTCTGAGCACAATCCAGGGAGAAATTTGTAGTGTTCTGGGCACGTGCTTGCTTTTTTTTTGTCGTGCTGTTGCATTGGGTTGTGTGCCCTGTTGCACACCTGTAGGGCTCTCTGTAAAATCTTCTGATGCTCAGGCAGTGAGCTGGAAAGTGTAACCTAGGGCATCTAAAGCGGCACTGGCGGCCAGGGTTTGGGTGCTGTGGGTGTTAGCGCAGGGCTGGGAGCAGTCCCTGCTGGGGCAGGGGCTCCGCTGGCTCCCGCTGGCCATGGGCTGTTCGCCTGCCTGCCGGCTGCAGCGGCTGCCAGGGCATCCTCTCGGTGGGCTTAAAGGTAAAGCCGTGCTGCCTTCACCTCCCTCTGGATTACATCGTCACATGTTTTCCGTATGAACGCAGCCTCTCGAGTCTTATCCCTTGGATCTCAATGTAAATGAAAAAGTATTTGTATGGGACGGACTAACAGCACGGAGAGTTTACTCATCTATGCAACTGGAAAACCACATCCGCTCTGGCTTGGGCTTGGGGAAGCTGTGGGCTCACATCCTGATGAGTTTTGACTAATCGATCAAGAATTCGTAGCCTGCTTCCTTATTGCACTTGAGGTGGGTACTTGTTTTATTCGTCCTTTTCCATTAGATCCCCGATTGAGTCAGAGGGTGTGCACAGAAAGGCTGGCTGTGAGCATTTTTTTTTTTTTGAGACAGTGGGCTGGACAAGTTCTTGCTCTTCCAAGTATTTCCTATGGACTGTTTATTTTTACATATTTTTCCAGTTGCAGCCTATTGTAGTTAGAGGGGTGAATGAAGTGTGGTTTGGTGTCGTGTGTGTGTGGTTTTTTTTGTTTTTTGGTTTTTTTTAACTGTGGTCATACATCTTTTTGGTCATACTGCTGACAGCTCTTCTGCTGTCTGCAGTTGCTGATACAGTCACCCTCCAAGGTGTAATGGTTGGTTCTAGGGATTTGGAAAAGCAGTTTGGTTACAGGGATGCTAATCTGGATGTAAGGCTTTGCACTGTAGAAACCGCTGTGATCACAAAACATACAAAACCAGCCCAAAGTCCTCCCTCCTCATACGCCTGTATGTTTTCCTATTTCAAAGCAATAGTGGCATTTGCAGCATACAACACAATCATTTTGCTGTTGCTGGGCCTTTTTTTTTTTTCTTTTCTTTGTAAATCAGTAAGGTTGAATACATGGTTGCAAACTCACTGAGAAAATAAATGAACAGTAATGGGAAATATGCAAGCTACTTGTAAATAAATTAGCTTTTCAAAAGTAATGGAAGTAACCGATCTGGGAATTTCTGCAGACCGCATGCATTTCTATCTGCTTTTGTAGGCTGGCCTACTTCTTGGAAACAAACTGGAAGTTTTTAAGAGAAAGAGATGTAGCTTTTAAGAGAAAGAGTTGTAGCATTTCGGAGCTGTGGAGAACTGTTTATATACATTTATACATATGTGTGTAGCAGTAATTGCCAATGTAAGCTGTGAGTGATTGGCAGGTGATGGACAAGAAAGTATTCTGAAGTTACTTAAATAGCATCTAAAGGACGTAAGGAGGATCGCAACCAAGGTGATACGATATAGCTGTTTTGGGGGGACTTTTATTAAATCCATACCTGGGCTGTAAGTCATCACCACGGAGAGCAGCACAGAACGTGCTACCTGCTTGGGCTTCTTTTCATGGCATAGACGAGCGAGGAGAGCGCTGATGGGCGGTGGTTGGATCCTCAGGTACAGCAGGATGTGGAACAGGGTGTTAGTGATTTGGTCTATGGTCTTTTACAACCGAGGTAAAATAAACAGTATGTCATAGATGATCATAATCAAAGGCATCTTTTGAGGGGATTTAAACAACTAGTACCTGTGTGTTTAAGTAATTTATTTTATATGAAGGCTGTTTGGAAACACAGGAGGGGGAAAGCTTGTTGTGACAGGATACCAAGGGGGAAAGTGGTCTTTACTAATGATTTGGAGTCCTAAAAAAAATCTTTGGGAAAATCCTCCTTGTACTTATTGGTGACTGTGACTGCAGGCCTCTTTTTCTTTTCCTTTCTGGAGTTTTCAGCACCTTTTATATTTTCAGTTGGTTGCCCAAAATATGAACAATCGCAAACCTTGGATCTTGAGGGTGAAGAGATGGGGTACTGAGGAACATCCTCCATAAGTTACAAACAGCATCATTCTTGTTACGTGCAAATATGTGTGGGGTAAAGTCTGGGCAGCACTGCCTGAATCTGCACGTTTTCAGGTGTTCTGTATGTATGTCCCGTGCTTCTGCCTCTGCAGAGTGAATTCTGGTTTTCTTCCAGGACAGTTTTTTGCAGAACTTTATAGGAGTTTGTTGCCTCTGTGGGTTATGTGGAGGCTTCTTGGTTTTTTTTTTTCTACCGCCACCACCCCATGCCCCCCCTTGTCTTTTTTTTTTTTTTTTAAATAAATAAATCAGTAAAAACAATTCCTGGCCTCTGCCTCAAGATTCCTTGCTATTGCTTAACAATAGTTATTCCTTAGTAGACAACTAAAAGTGTTCTGTGCTAGGGATAAGTCTATAGTTAGCATGCACAAAGTGTGTACTGCTAGATTTCTGGTTAACATTATTTGCTTTGTAATGTTACAGCTACGATAATTCTATTCCTGGTGCTGGGATTCAGCCTTACGGCTGTCTGGAAGTGGCTTCACGGTGCTGTTTTTTGAAGTGTGAGTTTTGGTACTTTTCTGTAGTTACCTGAGCGTATGGAAAATGAAGAATTAAGTACCAAGGAAAGGTGTTCCGTAGGCCCCCAGAAATGGTAGGGCAAGACAAAACTAGGAAGGACCGGGCTCATGGGAATGGCAGTGGAGCAGCTCTGTCCCTAGGAGAGCTCACCTAGGGATACAAACTGGTGTGGGAGAACACTTTTAATTCACCTAGCAAGCCACAGTCGCAATGTAGTCATCTGGCAGACTGCTGGAGTTGGGATGACTGGCTGTGCATTGATGACTCACCAACGCTCCACCAAGGGACCATGATGAGGAGGAAGAAAGTGCGTTGGAGGTGAGTCACAGGAGCCCCACCAACAAACGTTTCTGAGTGGAAAGTCTGTATGTGGTGGTGAATCACCAAGAGCTCCACCAAAAGTCTGTGTGTGCATGTCTTAATGTTTGTGGGATGATGAGTATTGGTAATGAAAGCCTCAGGTCGTTGGAACTGACACCTCTCTATAGAATAGACTGTGAGGTTCTGGGCCAGTCTTGTAAACCTGAATAGCTCGTGCTGTCCAGCTACACAAAAATGTACTTTTAAGATGCAAAGTGTTTTGTTTTTTTTTTTAATTCTTAACTTCTCTTTGTAGTGTCTATCTGGCCAGGTTCCTGACTGTTAGAAGGCTTTTCTGCAGGGTGGATGACACTCGAAGCTTGTCATTTAATATTTTTGTGTAGGGTGCTGTGGAAATGAAAGAGGTTGAGTTACTGACCTACTGAGGGGTTGGGGGGGGCAAGCCAAATTCGATGTTTTATCTGAGTGAAGCAAATCAAAGATGGTATCTGAATTTTTGCTCTAAGAAATTTTAGTCTGAGATTGATTAAAAATTATATAAATGGTGATAAATATAAAGGATGATGTAATGCTCACATAAATCTTTATCGAAATCAAAACCAGACTAGGGTATAAGAAATTCCTAAGTACAGATAGAAAAATATATGTCCCCAACTTCCTCATTTCTCCTTTCTGCTTCATAGGGCAGAAGTGCTGCTTCCCTACCCGTCCTGCTGCTCCCCTCTCCCACGTGGTGGGGATCTCCCATCCTTCCCAAGGGCTCGGTCCCTCTGCAATCTTTCTTCATGGTGCTTTCCAAATTCTTAATTTGCAGACTTAACTAAAATCTATAGTGACGTGCACTTGACAGGCTTGTGGAAGAGCTGTCTGAGTAGTGTACTGGACTTGCTTCTTCATGAGTGTCAATGCTGGTGCTTTTGGTTTGTTTTCACTTTCCAAGGGAGCTTTTCTGTATTTGTTAAATGGGATGGTGATGGAAGTTCACCCCTTTAGGTAAAATAAACTAATAGAGCTTGGAGTTTTCCTTATGCGGAGATGGAATTATTGTTAAAATTGAATAGTCCTTATTAAATGAAATTATTATATGATTAGAAATTACTATAAAACCTGTGTGCTATACAGTATTTGTTTCATGAGGAGAAATTGGAATTGTCCTTAAAATAAGGAATTTTTAAAACAGAACTTTTCCAGCAAGAAATGAATTCAAGTAAAGCTACGCTTATGTGTCTATATACTGTTTTGGGGGTTTTTTATTTTTTTTTTTTTATTAAAACCAAAACTAACCAACCAAAAAGAACAACTGCAGCATGAACAGAATGAATCTTCTTTCAAGAGCAGTGTGCTTGTTATGAAAGATCAGTTTTTCTAATCTTGGGGATTGTTCTCAGAGCATTGCAGAGGATGCAAAGACTTGAGGAAAACCTAGAAAATTGGGAAGGAGTATGAAGGAGAAGGCTCTCCAGCACACGTTTTAAGACAGGTGACTGGCAGTGAGCAGCCTGTGTTGTTACACAGAAGGGTTTCTGATAACCTTCAGGGCTTGGTGGTGTGATGTTTGGACAGCTGGTATCTATGTCCTACCTTGTTCAAAGGGAAGCTCAGTGTGGTGATCTCGGGACTTTATCTTCTCTGTGAAGGCTCTCAGGAGGGCAGGCTGTTGGCTTTTTAGCTGTGGGGAACTAAGAAGATGCACTCGTGAAGCGTACTGCATTTTAGCCAGCTGTATGGCATACGTTCTAATAAAAGTGAGCTCCGTGTCTAGATGCCAGCAGCGGTGATTCTCTTGCATGTGTGCAGTGTGCCAAATCCTGCTTTGCCTCACTTGGATGGAAGCCTCTTTCATCTTGAAAGTCACCTGTTTTGGAGGCAGCTGGGTAATGCTTCCAGCTCTTTCAGCACCTGTGAGCTCGTGTTATCAGATTCCCACTTGAAACATTTAGCCAAAATAATTAGTGGAGAGTTTCTGGCTCTTCTCACGTCTGGCAAATGGATCGCACTTTGGAACAAGTGGACCCGCTCTCCCTGTCGCAGTAACCGTTTGTGGCAAAATGGGGGAATAGGACATGAGCAGAATTCCTTTACTGTACGCTTCCTTGGGGGCTTCTGTAAATGCAGAACTCTGTTTCAGCTGCTCTTAATATCAGAGTTGTGACCCTTAAGTGCTTTTGAGGGTGGTGATATGAGCATACATGCATATATGTATTTATGCTCACTTTACCTATGCTTATGTAGATATGCTGACTTCATATGACTTGCTCAAATAAATTTGTTATATATATCGGCTTCAATTAAAAAAATGCAGTATAGGATATTTTTTTACAAAGGCAAAACCTAATACTATTAAGCTTGCTTAGTTTCATCTGAAGTTGGGGTTTTGTGACACCAAGCTTAAACGTGTTTGAATGTTTTTGGGAGAGAAAGCTGAAGATAAACAAAAATTTTTTCTATTTGCTTATTTAAGCATAGCTGTACAGAATAAAGACTTTTTTTTTTCTTAAACCCCAGCAAACAAATCAGCAAAGTCACAAATGCCTCTTTCCCTTTGATCCTATTTTTCAATGATCACATCTCGACTTTTTTTTTTTAAATTTTAAAAAACTTGTCTAAAATACCTGCTGCCTTTTTGAATGACTAGCCTAATAAATCCTCAGCTCTCTATATAGAAGGAAAATTACTTCTTTTCTGGAAATAGAAGGAAAAAAAACAACTACAGGAGGGGTATGTGTGAGAGAGATCACTATATATATATCTTTCACCTATATATATCTATAGTTGGAGAGGAAGTATTCTTTCTAATAAAACTTTATTGGAAAACAGACAAGATGGAGAATGGAGGTAGATTCTTTACGCTTTCAATGGCATATAGAGCATTGATTGTTATTTAGGGATTTTTCTCCGCCC
>JAVJGI010000065.1:45055495-45102406 GCA_035590275.1 Ibycter americanus
GCGGTGGGAAATAAAAATAAAAAAATCTCTCATGATTTCTAATTATCTTGTAAGTTTGTCATTCTTGAATATCTCCTCAATAGTTTGGAAGCAATTGTGAATCTGGATCTTTCTCCTTCTTTCTCTTCAGTTTGCCTGTTCTGCTTTGCAAGTCAAAGGGAGCCAGTTTACTCCCTGGGATCTCATCCTGCCAAACCACTTCTATTTATACATGCACACCATCTTTAGAAATTCAGGAGGGCGTTTTTAAGGAAATGCCTGCTGCTCTGGTAGCTGGGTGGGGAGGAAAGGAGGAACTGAACTGTGTATTTCTGCAGACCCCGTGAAAAATTACTCCTTGTGGGAGACGTGTGTGTTTTGAGTAATCAGACTGGGTGTCTCCACAGCAGTCATAGGTGGCACTGGGGCTGGTGGGGACAGTGCTGCTAACTTTAGGTGGTTGGAGTAATGACAGCGGCGTAGCTATAGCAACACAAAGCTCTGCTTGGGCTGGCCACTTCTTCCAGGCAAGTTGGGGAGCCGTGTTGGACTCCAGGCTGTCAGAGTTGTGCTTCCATCAGTACTTTGCAGAGAGAATTTTAAGCTAACTAGATGCGTATCCACCTGAGCAGGGTTGGGGGGGATGCAGGTCTTCCCCACCCTTTGGGAGCAGGGAGGCTTGCTCAGGGAGAGCTGGATGATGCTGGTGCCTTCAGCCGAGCCCTCGGGGTAGCAGCCGGCGTTACAGCCTTGTGGCACAGAGAGGGATGCAGGGGGACACTGCTGCAGGTGATGGGAGCCCTGGCTGGTCATAGCAGGAGGGTGGTGGGTCATCGTTCGGTTAAATCAAGAGTTTTAGTATGAGGAGGGGAAAAAATGTTGAGATTATTTAGTAAAGCTGTGGAAAACATGTAGGATCTACCATCGTTAAACCCCTCCCCAGGCTGGAGGAGGTGAAAGGTGGGGGATCAGGGGAACAGTGCATATGGTTACCTTTGGATATGTTTCTTTGATATTTCCATCACAATTAATATTTTGTTGTTCAGACAAAACCATTTGGCCTTTTTTATTTAAAAACTTTTTTTTTTTTTTTTTTTTTTTTTTTTTTTTTTACAGAAAATATGAAAAGTTCTCATTGAGGAACTCTCCCCAGTCAGTATTACTCAACACATGAAGAGTTAAAAATAGTTGGAGCTGAGCAGGTCATTGTAAGTTAAATTTAGGACAGCTGACTGTAGAAATGCAAATATCTTTGGTCATAGGTGGTAGGAACCTTGGTTATGTCGTCTTACAATTTACTACATGTATTTTTATGGATTGTTGGAAGGGGTATGGCTGGCAAGCAGGCAGGCAGCTGTTGTGTGCAGTCCATTCTGCGATGGTCGGGTCAGAGCAAACAGCCCCGTTGAGGGAAGGGGAGACGGCCCTTCCCTGGGAGCAGTGAGCTTGTGCAGGTAGAGAAAAGCTTCAGGAGTGCAAGGGAGGAGCAGGGAGACAGGCTGGAGAGGTAGGAATTGGGAATGCTACCAGCAGGAAGGCCAATCAGCAGAAATGGTGGTGAAGAGGGACCTTGCCTTCCAGTAAGAAGCAGACTTAGAGCCAATTATAAGAGGCTTTAGTGGGAATGTGGAGGCTTGTTTCAACCTGAGAAACAACCAGGAATGGATCAATTAGAAAACAAGGTTGACAAATGGGTCATGTCCTTTCCTTTTTCCCATCTGGTGCAGCAGATGTCAAGTTACCGTCTTAAAGGGGCGACCTTTTTGCAGTTTGCTTTAGTTCTATTGAAACATTGCTTTAGTCGTTTTAATCTTTTTAGCAATTTCCAGCAAGTTCACTTTCGTAACTATAGTCGTGAAGGAGAATCCATGGAAGCAGCCAAATCTCAGTGCAGTTCTATTTGCCTCAGCTGTGCTGTACTGTTAAAAGCAAGGCAGAGACTGCTCACTGTGCGTATTGTAAAAGCTGTTTGTAATTTCTTGGGAGCCTTGGGTCAGTGAAAGGAAACCCAACGGCCTTTGGTGCCAATGAGGAATATGCCATTTGGTCAATATTACACTGCTGTGGTTTTGCTTTCAAGAAAAGGTGATGCCATTCTGTCTCAAAAGGTTGAACTGATTCTGGATCTTGTTCTCCTGATCTCCATTGAAACATTTTCTTGTGATAGTAATGTCACCTGCAGAGCTGTCCTAGTGTTACGCAAGAAATACGAGGGTGCAACAGTTCTTGAAATATTCCTTTCCACTGTATACACCAAAATGGGAAGTCCCCAGCTTATAAATATTTTCATTTTATTGCATCTTCTCAAGGGACACATGCATGTTTTGTTTTACTCTTCCTACCCAACTGGGAAAAGAAACTCTCATTACTTATTATATTAAATTAGTTTCTATAAATTAATCAGGAATAATTGTGTTTATATGGGCCAGAACTTCCTCAAGGGGATGTTAAATGGAGAGTGATTTAAAATATATTTATTTAGAAATCAATGGTAGTGATCTGAAGCTGCCCATTGGGATGAATGTGAATGGCAGTAGTGCGGCAGGTTTATTACAAAAGTTGCAATACATCAGATGTTATTAATTTAGTTTATCAAACCACAAGCATGGTAGACTTGATAAGCCACGGGATTGACTCTTGCTGAAACTATTTAATGAAATACAGATAGGATATTTGCATTAAGAAGGATATAGGCGGGCTTTTGTCCTTCCAGGTCTAGTACAGTCCACAGCCTGCATCACAGGAGTCCCGATCCCGTGCTTGTAACTGGTTTCTGTGGCAGCCTCGCACAGTTTAGCTGTCCTGTTAGATGAGTGTGCGTGTATAAGTGTGTATATACGTATAGAAAGGACCTACAGCACACTTAAGGCAGTCAAACTGTGACACACTAACACTGTGAGGAGTCCAGTTCCGTGTGGGTTCAGATAACTGAGTTGCATCTGGTACCTGCTGGTTTTGCCTCTTGCACTGGTCAGGTTGCTCTTGTTTCATCTGACCCTCGTGTGCTTTTTTTTTTTCCTACTCTCCCTACTATTTTTACTGTCTGTCAGTCACTCTCACTGTTCTTCCGTGGTTATTTTGGCTGGTGGGACACTCCTCTAATAGATGTTTCTATGCAGTAAGTAAAACTGAACTCAGTTGAAGCCAAATGAATTGGTTTGTATTACTTACCTTATTCTTACGTGCAATAAATATACATTTAAAATCATATTCAGCACAAAACAGAAGATATAAATGAAAAAAATAACCTAAATTCTGATATTATGATTTTTTGTCTAAAGTTTGTCTAGTCCTGTGATGTTAGCAGAGATACTCAAGGTCAGTGAGGAGCTGTGTATTGGGAATTTCTCTGTGTGCTCTATTTGTTTTACCTAACCTTGCTGTTAATACCTTATTAAAAATACAAGGCAAAAATGGAGCAAATAATTTGATTATTACCAGTTCATTAGGCTTAAAACATGAATTAGAGCCAACTTCAGCTTTCGGATTCATTCACGTGGCTCACACTGAAGTCCGTGAGAGGCACATGCATATTCACAAATCCAGAATTTGGCTCTTTGCCTGAGATTTTAGTAGACCAGTGTTCACTGAAGGCTCCGAGGTAGTAGATCATTTGTTATTTACAGCAGATAACAAAACATTACTCTGATTTTCATTTGAAGCTTTGTTACATAGCCTTTAATTTGGCAGAGGAAAAAATACTCTCCTAATAAACTAAAAAATAAGCAGCTCTGTCTACCTTGTAAAGGAATTAAGATTTTTTTTTTTTTTTTTTTTTTTTAGAGCTGTGTTAAGTGTGAAAACAGGATGACTGAATGATTGCTTTGGACATGAGATTCCCTTGGAGTTGCATTGGCCTCTGGCTGTATCGGTGTCACAGGTGTAGTTATTTTCCTCCCAGCAGCTGGCTGCTCCCGAAATGCCGCTTGGAACTAGAAACTTTTTTAAAGAAATATTTCACAGCTTTCTTGTGGTGAGAAGTGCTTCTCACCACATGAAGTTTTCAGATCATTGGGCCGAAGGGAATGGCAGGAGCTTTCCTGTAAGGTGAAGGTGCCCTTGCCACGCTGGGAAGCGGCTCCCAGCTTGCGAGGAGCGAGCGGTGAGTGACGGCGTGTACCTGTGGCTGCCCCTCACCCGGGCGGGGGGCTGTGCCCACCCGCAGGGAGGACAAAATTCTCTGTATACTGTGGAGCATCATTTGGGGAGGCCGCTTGTTTCTCTTTCAATGAAACAGTGCTATTTTAAAATCGTGGATTTATTTTTTCCCCCTTTGCACTGGATCTCAGCATCTCTTCTACAGGACAAATGGTGGCAGGGAGAGCAACAAGGGTTGAGCCGTGGAGGGGGAAAAGCGCATGCCTCTTGCTGTCCCAGCACAGAGCCCCTTCAGTGATTTGAAATAAGCAGTTGATCAGTGAGTGAAGCCTTGCAAACTGTTGTTCCCCCTTGGGTCAGCTCCGTTCACAGGGGAGTTGCTCTCCCCCCGGCCGGGTATGCTTGTGCCGGGTATGTTTCGGGTGGTCTTGAAGAGGCAGTGCGATGTTTCATCGCTCAGTACTGTGGCCACGCTATCCCGAAGAGGTGCTGCATCATGTATAATTATGGTCCAGATATTACATGCCGTGCGACCGCAGCAGTACGATTGCATCATGATGTCGCTGTGTAAATTATAGCGAGTTGAGCTTGGTGTGATGGGTGGGTTTGTAAAACCAGATGACTGCTTCCAACTCTTATGCAGGCAATTGAGTTATTTCTCAACAAAATGTATTGCCTCTTTGCTACAACCAGAAATCACTTTAATGCTGAATGGCTTTAGTCTTTGGTAGATTTTTCATTTAAGGAATTTCCCTCTCCTTGCCTGCACGCTGGATAGAACAATGCCCTAGAAATTAAAAATAGAAGTCGTGTCCCAAAGGCAAGGTCTGTCTGCCAGCAGTATGTTTGACTTGTTTGGTGGCAAGTGTTTGAGAAATGTGAGCGTGAACTCAATTGGAAAAATGTAAAACCTGATCTCTTCTCCTAGCTGTAATACTGTCCCTCTGCCTTGATTTTTCACTCTTGTATTGTGCCTTATGAATGTGAATAGCTTTAATTTACATCCTGTAACAAGCGCATCTGTGGAGCTCCTTGCCCACAGCCAGGTTCGCTGTGGCAGATGTTGACAGGCGTAGCTGTTTGCCCACGGAGATGTGCATCCTGCTGTGTGTGTCTGTTACAATCCAAAACACCCCTCTTGGATGCAGTCCTCGGTGCAGCTTTGAATATTGGCAGGGTGTCTTGAGATCTGAGAAAATGGGGAGATCCCTAGTTTCCTGACCCCATCAGTACTTCAACTGAAAATAGAAATGTTCTGTCCCAGGTTGAACTTGTGACAGACTGAAAGTGATGTGGGACATGTGGCTTTGTTTTAAAATGTTTCTCTTTGAGGAAAAAAAAAAAAATTTTTTTTTGTATAGATTACTTCTTGTATGAAACTTACTTTAATTGAAAATTAAATTTATTTTCCCATTTTCCTTGTATGATAAACATTTGGGGTTTTGTTTTTAAATTTCGTTCATCATTACAGCAGGAATTGGCCTTTTTTTCTTTTTTTTAATATACACAGGTGTACCTTTAATGCTGTTTTGGGGGTCATCTGACTCAATATGGATGGAGAGGCAATGGTGCTGCCCTCCACGTGTATGACATCCCTCATTAGATTAATGGCTGAGTCCAAACCTCTGTAGAAAGTGAGAGTTATCGAGATGCAGCGCAAGGTGATGGTATTCTGGGGGTCTCCTGTCTTCCTTGGGAGCACCGTGTTTCGGGTCGTGGCTGGAGGGGGTCGGGGGAAGCCTGGAAATAACAGCTCATGGCAGGACTCTTCTAGAAACATGGATGATAATCTACAGTTATTTACTAAATGACAGTGTATTTCCAAAGTTACAGTTTGAGTAATGACATATAAGCTTAAAATCACTGTTAAGAGGCAGGAATGCCAGAGCAGTCGGCGGAGTAGTTGCGTGCAAAAGATAAGTTTCATAAATCCGGTTGGTCCCTCGCAAGCCCAAAAGGACAAGAATACTCATGCTTTCCCCTTCCATAGCCTTTTTGTATTTTCATTTAAAAATTAATTTGTTCGTAGTACTACGATACACTTAAAAATTACTGTGATACACTTAAAAATTTTAAGTTATACCATGCAGCTACTTTGCTAGTGACGTGAAGTGCGTATCTTACTACGGGGGATCACAAATCTGGAAGGCACCTTTCTGTGTATATGTTTTACCTAACTGGGGTGCATGGGCAAACCTGAATGCAAGAATCCCTTCAAAAAAATGGATATTCAATGGAAGTACTATTCACTAAAACACCTTGCAATGGAAATACCATTTACTAAAATGCTCTGAGGAAACTTATAACCCTGAAATGAATCTTTTCTGTTTCAGATGCAATGTTTACTGTAGCACAGGGGCTGACAAATAATTTAAATTCAAAGGTAGCTTTAGTTTTGTCACTGCAGCTGAAATAACGCTTTATAAAATCAAAAATTTAAAACTAAACCTACTCAGACTGCCCCCTGCCCCATCTTTCCTTATCTTAGCGTAAATTGAAAAGATGAGGTATCAGTTACAATTCAGGCTATCACTAGCTAATGTGCTGCGTGTACACCTTGTGCTTCCACCTCCCAAAGACATCTTGCATTGAAGAGATTTGCTTATATAGGAGCTATAGATATACATGTTCATTTTATGGTGTTCTTATAGTATAATTTTCTGGGTTTTTTCCTCAGTGATATCTGTACCAAATAGCAAGGGGAGAGCAAAAGTCTGTCCTAGGTATCTTCTTTAATAGAGATTGTGATTTATTTTTTTTAACCTTCCTAGGGGAGAGAAATTAGAAGGAATTCCTGAAAAAATTAAGTACGTGGCAACATGTATCCATAATTGAAGTACAATAAATATGTTAACTCGGGCAACTGAATGACTGTAATGGAACAACAGTATAGAATTCTAAAAAAAATTAACTCCTTTACATAAAACAAAATATTATATGCTTGATATTAGATAACCTGCCAACCCAATAGCTTGCACTCTTCTGTTCTTAGCTGTAGGCATTATCCTTATGCTATAATTCTATTGCTTTCTGGGTTTTTTCCCCCCCTTTTTTTTTCTTCTTCCTGTTGACTTTATTAAAAAATGAGGTACTGCTTCTGCATACCTGCCTTTAAATTCTGAGGTCACTGGGAAAGGTTTCACTAGCCTGAGTGGTGAATTAAAGCCAACTGTAATAGCTTCAGGGATATCGGGGTTTAGAAGTCAAGAATGCTGAAGTGATCCTTTAAAAGAGAACTTGCAAAATATACCTGTGTAGCGGTAATTTAAAATAAATAAAAAAAGAAAATTCAATATGAAGTTGAAGGCACAGGAATTTGTGTACCGCTGTCTCTCGGGTGTCCGTTGCATACCTAATAGAATACCCGTAAAGCCGAAAGTCTGCAAATAGAGAAACCTCCACAGATCTAATAGTTTTGCAGCTAAACCCCTAAAACTTCACACGGGGTGTGATGTGTATGATTAGATTGCACAGGAGACCTGTTTGTTTCTGTGGGAAGGCTGGACAATACCCATCTCGACGCAGGTTTTTTCCAGGCTTCATTAAAACCGGCATTCGCTACCTGTGAAAAATATTGGTCTGCAGGGGAATAAATGACAAACTAAAGCACTAAAAGACGTGGGTTTTTGTTTTATTCATCTGAAATGTTTCCTTTGGGCAGAGCTGATTGAACTGTGAAAGAAAAGGCAAGGCTTAGAGAAGAGGAGATCTGGGCTCCAGCTGACTGGCACGCAGCCTGCACATTCAACCCCGGCTTATGGATTATTGATTGGAGAGGAGCTGAAGCGCAGCTCCTGTTCCCAAGCCAAGCAGACTGCCTTACACAGAGCGCGGCTTAACTTTCGTTCTTAATTAGCATGGAATACATCATGTGTGTGGAAAAAAGGAGGTCTCGTTAACAGGTCAGAAGAAGTTAGGTTAGCCTTTGTGTTGCCTGTCCCAACGAAGGCTAAGTCATGAAAATGAACCTAGACTTTTTTTTTTTTCTCTTGGATAAACTTATGTTCATGAACTGTGTGCATATATATATAATCTTCAGTCTAGTACCTCATCAGGTTTGAAAAATGGGGGGTTTAAATTCACTTCAACAGAAATTCAAAGCACAGAAATATTCTAAGCACAGCTGGTTCTGCAGAGAATAGACACTAACACCTGATTTTTTAAAAAAAACAAAACAACCCACAAAACAAAACCCAAAAAGCCTGTCAAAATGAAACAACCACAAAGATAACCTCTCCAAAACATAAAAAAACCCCCAACAACCCAGCAGCCAACCAAGGTCTAAACCCAATGCATTTGAATTTTATGAAAAATAAATCATGAAAGTGAAATTGTGGGCAACTGTTTGAAATCGTAACAGTTTAGACAGCGTATGAACTAAATAGCTCTCACTAATAAAGGGCAACAGTATGGTGTCCCCTCTGCCCCCCTGAACTCCTTAGCCTTCCTGCTATCAAGCAAGTGCCTGTTAATAGTTATGACTTGAATATGTAATCCTCTGCATGGATTATTTTTTTTCCGTAGTAGCCTGTAGGGTTTGAAATCAGTTAAATTCAATTTTTCCTATCCAGTTGGCAAAGAACTTGGGCAGAAATGGAATTAGAGGGCTCTGCTGGCTTCTGCCGATGCCTGATGTAGCACAAGGGCAGGCGAGTGCCAGATTGATGATATGAGGACGAGGGGTTCCCCTGCTCCGGGCAGTGCCAGGGTAGCGGGGGCCACCCTTCTGGGCAACTCTTGTTTTTTCCTGTTGTCTTCTGCAAGGGATACGCAGTCTCATGCTTTTGATATTCTCCAGTGTGCTGAAAAGGCCGGCTTGTTTACTATCATTAAGATTTCAGAACCCGGTAGGTATCAGCTCTTACGAATCAGAGGCATGTTTAATTACTTGTGTTGCTGTAAGGATAAATCTTGAGCATGAGAAAGAACATAAATGGATTGCTGGCTAAAGTGCCAGGTGGCAAAGCAAGGACATAGAACATAACACCTTGTATTTCAGGTGAGAAATATGTCAGGGCTTACTTAGTGAGGATATGTATTAAAAAAACCAAAAAAGGCAAAGTCAGTATGAAAACTTACTTTTTCTCATAAAGCTGCAACAGGAGAAGAAGGATGACATAGGACATATAATGTTATCAGGATAGGAAATATAAAAACATATATAGTAATAAATATATTTAAAATATTTATATTATTTGTTGTTTGTCCCAGGGTAAAGTCTTGGCTGACAAAACAGTCACTGCTTTGAAAAGTAAGAAAAGGTCAGGGAGTCATCTTTGAATTTATGGAAATCATTAGGAAAAAATAGTTGCTTTGTTTTGCAACATCATGTTTTTAAATCGATTAGTAATAACTTGAAACGATTTGACGTCTGCAGAACACCGCTGCGGGAAAATTTGTGGAAGAACTGTCAGGGAGGTTTGCTTGGTGTCTGGCAGACTTGACAAGGGCACGTAGCAGGGGCTGGTATAAACCTAATTTTAGTGTAAACTCAGGAATCAGTTGCTGAAGTTTATTGACCTACAGGAATGTAGTAGCATGGTAAATGATACTTTATATATCTTATATTAACCCCTCCCCTCAAAAAAAAATTTAAAAAAAATCCCAACAGACCCACAACAAAAAGAAATATTAATTTTTGTCCTTGCAAGTCCTGTGCCTGACGGCGTGAACCCTCGTGGTGCCCCGGCGGAGGTGGTTAGCCTCCCAGTGGAGGTGGTTAGCCTCCCGGCGGCAAGCGCGGTGCCAGTTGGGTCAAGTGTAGCAAATGTAATTTGTGGAAGGCTGCAGGGACCCTGGCACAGTGCTTTTGAGTGGGCAGTGAAGCACTCGTCACAGAAGTGTGGTGGTGACTCCAACAGGAGTAATACTCTTCTTCACAGAATAGAATCGTAGAATCATTCAGGTTGGAAAAGACCTTTGAGATCATCAAGTCCAACCGTTAACCCAGCGCTGCCAAGCCCACCACTAAACCATGTCCCTAAGTGCTACATCAATGTGTTTTTTAAAAACCTCTGGGGATGTTGACTCCACCCCCTGCCCGGGCAGCCTGTTCCAGTGCTTGACCACCCTTTTGGTGAAGACATTTTCCCTTATACCCCATCTAACCCTCCCCTGGTGCAACCTGGGGCCAATGCACAATGTTTCTGTCAAATGACGGGCGTGCATGGGGGTTTTCTGACCTGGTGCTTGCGAAGAGTAAATTGGCATGACTTGTATTTTTGGACCTGAATGAGCAAGGTGCTAGCCGAGCTCTGTGCAATGAATGTGGTAATGTGGTGCTTGTTGGTTTTGGGGTTTTTTTGTTTGTTTGGGTGGGGTTTTTTTAAGCTACTTCTGATGACTGTATTAACTTACCATGAACAAACCTCACCAGGAGTGCTCCAATGAAATGTGCTCTTTTTGTCACAAAACACCATTTTTGTCCAAACTGAAACATGTCTGTCTTGATGAGCATCCCCTGGAAGACAGGATGACTTTTGGAAACACATACTTTTTTTTTCTAGTCAGCTTGGCAGGGCTCTGAAGTATTCCAGGTTTCCATCAGCTGTGAGTCCTGGCTGAGGGCTACAGTGCTGCCAGCATCCCCATCGCAGCACTGGGAACCCCGCAGCCTGCTGGGCTTGAAGGTCAAGGTGTGCTTTCCAGCTTTGTGTGAGCTTCTGTCCCATGCTTAATATGAGACAAAATCTTATTTAAAAAAAATAAATATATGTATGTATGTAGAACTTCCCACAGAATCGCAGTTCTGAGTTTCAGATACCTGTGTTTGGTCAATGCAGAATATGTAGTGCTTGAGGGGACTGCAGTACACCCAGAAGCTGTATGTTTTGAAGAGCTGATGTTCTCTTTGGAGTATTTTGTTTTCAGGAATAATTTAAACAAATGGTGGCCTAGTGTGACTTAGTCGCCACAGAGCAGTATGCGGATGTGGGAAGGAAAGCAAATAAAACACTGATATGGCATCAAGACGGTGGTTCCCTCTGGTTCAGGGCAGGGACTTCTTACTAGGATGTTATATGGAAGAATATTTATTCTGTTGCCATCTGTTTGTGTTTGACATGTGGATTAGTAGAGGCTATATTTTCCAAAGCAACCCTTTGATTTTTTTCTGTATTGTGCTGATTATATAGGCAGCACTTTATATAAGCATCAAGGAAACTGTTTTCTGTGAGCATCTTGTAGTGTAATGGTATTGAAATGAAACACCAGGATGCAGTTCTGAATAAATAGTCCTACTATCCTGCAATGAAAAAAAAAATAATTAAAAAATTGCTGTTTTCCAGAGTGTGTGATCTTTTAACTTTTTTTTAATACTTAGTACAGTTGCATATTAAAAAAAATTTACAGCCCAAGATAACGTGGGGTAGCAGTTCTTAGTAAGAATAGGTATAAAAAGATCTGTAATGCAGATAATGCTCTTTAAATAAGTCTAGAGCAGAATGCTTTTAATGACAGGGCTAAAGTATATGTAAGTATTGAATTGCTAGTTAGTGTAATAACCTTTCTAGAAAACGCATGACCTGGAATGATGTAACTAGCTTCTGGGCGCAGTTTTGCCTATCCGCTCCAGAGCCACTGTTTATTTTGGTTTTACCACCTTTTCTCTCTCTGATCGGAACCCCCATGCCTGGAGCTGTGCTCTCTCTGCCTGATTACTGCTGTGATAGTCAGCAGAATAGATTGTTTTGAAATCTCTTTTGTAAGGTTAAACTGTATCGCTGACAAGGATTGACAGCTGCTAAGAATACAGTAACGAGGGTTTCACTCCCACTGTCTGTGCAAATTTATCACTGAAGTTTATTTTCTGCATTTACCTGTGGAAGCATTTAGCTCTGACGGCGCTCCCCTCGTGATCTGCAGCTGTGGTCCTTTCCGTATCAATGCGGCCTCGGTTTGCGTAGCTTGTATCAGTATAAAAACACGCAGCTTGTGGGAGAAGTCATGGTTGTAAGGTAGAAAAGCAAGGGAGGTGCTCCTTTAAAATAATCAGGATCTTGTTATCTGCTCTGCAGTGTTTCCCATAGGTAGGCATGGCCTTTGGAACACGGTTTGAAAACGTCTGGTGTGCTTTGTGTGCCGGTTGTTATTCACGTCATCAGCGGACTTTGGGGTTTTTTGGTGTGTGTGTTTTTTTTTTTTTTTTCCCCCCCTCCTCCCTGATATTTGTGTTGCAGAGAGACGTCAGTACCTGGTACCGATAAACAGGAGAATTGTTCAAGCCTAAGCCGTTTGGCTGCCGCGTGTGGAAGCCAGCTTGCACGTCACGTCCCAGATGCGCCTTGTGTCTGCGCCTCTGACACTGTGAATAGGAGTTTCCTCTTTTTCAAGTAGTTTATAACTATCAAGCTTTATGGAGCCTTTCAGAGGCTGGCAGGCCTGCAAAGGTCCCACCAGTGACTCAAAGCATCTCAAAGGTCAGTGGGACCGAGGTGGGCGGCTGTCGCCCATGCGTTTTCTCATTTTCCTGTTGTCCCACTGACTACGCAATGATGTGCAAGGCTGGGCTTCCTTTTCTCTTCATGTGGTTTGGGCTGTTTATTTTAATAAAGATATTTTAATAAAGAAGTTGTAGTATGCAACAGAGAAAATAGCTATTATTTTGCTGGAGTCGTCCTTCTTAACAGAAAGCTTTGGATTGTCTACATCTTCAGCATGTACTGTGAAGACTTTTGTCTCTGTCCAGAACCCTGCTGAGGCTTTATATGACATTACCTAAAAAAATCACCGAGGGCTAGAAATGTGTAACTTAATTATGGGATGCAGAGCAGCAATGGTAACAATATATGCAGAATTCTAGAAAGGAGGAGATGAACACATTTCTAGAGTAGCAAAGCCTTATTTAGAGCATAGACTCATCCAGGTAAATGAGTCATAAGCAGGAAAGCGTAATAGGAATCATAGTCAAAGGAAACTAGTAGTGGAAAAGGGCCTAGAGTCATCCTAACTCTGAGTTGGACTTGCTGTTTGGGCTTTTGTTTGTTGGTGGTTTCAGGTTTGGGTTTTTTTTTTTTGGGGTGGTGGTGGGTGGTGTTATTTTTTTTGGTGGGTTTTGTTTTGTTTTTTTTTTTTACCTTGGCAACTTCTTAGTTTTGTTTTACTTTGTCCTTATGTCATATGGAAAATCTTACTTTTATTTCCAGCTTTGATACCCAAACACAAAGGATAGATTCAAGGAACTCACCCTTCCCCTCCCAAAGAATTAAGTTTAAAAGCTTATTAATGAAAACCTATATGAGAAAAGTAATTCAGTATAAATAATGTATAAGGAAAATATAGCTATACAGTATAATTCTTTTGAATCTTACAGCTAAGTTCAAATGTCTAGAGCTTTTCTTGTATTATTATAAAGTATGTGAGTACACATGCCACTAATACATATAGATATATTTTTTCTCTGTTCTTTAGTCTTGCTGGCATACTGATAGGAAAGTCCTTCCCATTGTTTATCACTCTTTCCTGTTCTGTTTTCCAGCAGTGTGACAGCTTAGCTTTACTTACGTCAATTTAAGCTAGTTTAGGTTAATATATATATGCTATAAAGCATTTCACTGCCTACTCAAAATCCTTTAAGCCCTACCAAAAATGAGATGGGCTGATCTGGAACGTCTTTGATAAACCAGCATGACTCATCAGTGCTATGACTGCTTCTCTCCGAAAAGCAGTGAGTGGAGACATTCTCAGGTTTTTCTGTTACATTAAATGATGTGCTTCAGAGACACTTCTGTAGTGATACTTGGTTCTTCTTTAAAGGTCTTTGATTTTAGACAGGATTGCTGTTTGAGTGGTAGACTGGTGGGAATGGAGATGCTGCAGGAAAAAATAATGCTGGCCTTTCAGGATACTTTGTCTTATATGAGAATACTAAAACTTAGCTGTGATCTTGAATATTGTCTGAATTATGTTTTTTTCTGATGGTACACAAAGTTAATATTTGGGAAAGCAAGGACACTGAATCACCTTTGTCTTAGGCGCTAACTTATCCCGCCTCTAAAAAGAATCAGCTCACAATTTCTTCCTGGGAGCAAAAGAATGGTAAATTCTTTTAAACTTTAAATTTAAACAGGGTAAGTAACAAAAATTGTGTCTATGAACAAGCTGAAATAAAGAAATAAACAAACCAATAAAAAGTAAAATTGAAACTAAACTTACAGGATTGTATTTGGTTAGGGATTGATGAGAAATAATTGTTTTTTCTCCTAATGCATAAGGAGAGCAATACCTCCTTATGCAGCATTCAAGGTTTTGAATGGACAGTTTTGCAGATGTGGCTTTTTTCACTTTTTTTTGGTATTGTAAATACCTGTAAAATGTTGTCCAGGTGTGGATGCGGAGACTGGTTTCTCTGAGTATTCTAGTGTGAATCTGTGGTTGGGTTCTGCAGCTTGTGTGATTAACTCCACCTTACTACTTCTTTTTTTTTTTTTCCTACCCGTTTGCAGAATACCAGCAAATAACTTGTCAGGTCTGTTAGTGCATAAAGGGCGTGTGATATCGGGTGGGGGAAGCTCCTTGTGCACCTTCCACTTGACTCTTACCGTGGTCATCGCTTCTTTCCTCTTGAAGTTGCACCTCTACCTAATAAGCCACCTTACTGGATCACTTGATTTCCTTGAGAAAAATAAAGGTACTTTTATGTGACTTGGAGCAGATTTAGAAATGCCGGGCAAAACCAGCATAAATACAAATTACAAGATTCATTTCACACTCTGAGGTTTATTGAATGATACTTTAATGCTTGTTAAGCCCTTGTTAAGTCAAATTGTTTTAAATGAAACTGTTCAGGGATGAGATATTACTTAGCATGGCCAAAGGTGTGGTACAATCTTGCCCAAGTGCCAGTTTCCAGTTTGCATCAGCTGGACGATAATGAAAATGAAATAGCTTAATTGGTACTTCTGGGATTTGCTGAAAATTGTGCTACAAAGGGATGTATTGAGCTGTATTCAAAATAGCAACGCAAATATCTGTGCTGTCATATTTAAATTTGCCATGGTTAGAGTTGAGGGATGGCTTCTTCCCTTTTTTTTTTTTTCCCCTCCTCCTTTTGGCTTCTCCCTCTGAAACTGTATTTGGGTTCCAGTGGGAAGCATGTACTTTATAATGGTAAATACTGTTTAGTGTGACTTGACATTTTTTCAGGGAGCTAATGTACCCAGGAGTGTCTCCTTCCTGGCCCAATGACTCAGAAAGCTCTGAAAATATACCACAGTGTGGGAAACTTCAGAAGCGTTGCAGGAGGAATCGCTGGTGACTAATTCAGTGACAAAACAGTGGGCACAGGATGCATTTTATGCATGTTGTTCGTCCACACTTTAACTTACTAGATTCGAACTGTATTTCTAATGGACATCAGTGTGATTTGGAATAGCTGCTACCCCTCTTACTATTTGTAACCTCAAAGTACGTACCAGATATTTGTCCAATATTTGTAACTTTTCTTTCATAATCTCTGTACTATTCTGTCTGTTGTATGTTTTCAGGAAGCATACTGAAACTCACTTTTGCCTCCTGTAAAGTCTCTCCATTTTTTTCAAGGTTAGAGATTCTTTATGTTAAGTTAAACTTGAGTAAAGAACCTGCTGTTAAAAGCTGAAGATCTGTTACGTAAACCAGGTGAGGAGCAACCCCTCCTTATGCAGCATGTTCCAGTCTCACTTCCATGGAAGGCTGTCATCCGTGAGTGCAAACTTGAGGTGTAGGTTTGTATGAAGGGATGCAACGACCCTTGTTTAATTGTTTTATGTAACTTACAAACCTGAGAAAAGCGGACAGGCGGATACGGTGGAAAGATGGGAGCTGCTTGTCTGGTGAAGTAGGGCCCTGCTGTCTAGAAATATAAAAGTTAAGCTCCATCTACCTGGCCAAGTTAACCTTTTGGGGATTGGTGCCTATTGTAGATCAGTCGATAAAGATGGTAATTCCAGCCTCTGCCTTTTGTTTTTGGAGGCCCTGATGGAAAACATTTTTTCTTCTTTTGTACAGTTGAAAGCTGACATTATGGTGTATTTTATGTTTATTTCAGTGTTTCTGAGAAACTTACGTTTGCGTGGAATGTTCCTTGGTTCCAACTGTTGAACAGGTTATTGGAAATGAGGATCTTGCAAACAATTGAAAGACAGAGTAAAACACGTTGAAGAAAGAGAGGAAGAAGAATAGTAAATTCGTTTATTGAAATAATATCAGGCATGCAGTTCGTGTGATCACCAGTGAAATAATGCTGAGATAGGATTTGCAAAACCTATATGCCAGGGAAAGTTCTAGAAACCATCAACTGAGTCTCCTCCATCTTGAAGTGAGAAATTCTCCGTGCAGGCTATACCTATCTTGTGTGCCTTTCAAGAAACCAAAATTTTGTCCTTAAGCAGAACCTCTTACCCGCTGAAAGGTTACCAGAAATGCTGGAGTCTTGGCGGAATCAAAGTTGTTAAGAGGGAGATTCTGAAAAGATGCCCAAATACATGGTTAACTATCCTCTACAATAATAAAACATTACTTCAGATGTAGAAAAGCACGGTAGATTTGGAATTAACTTTATTCTTTCTGTGCTGCTTTAAACGTTTTTGCAAAAGCAATCTGGGTAAGAAGTAGATGAGACATATATTTCATAATAAGAAAAACATCTGTTTTGGAGAAGTGAAGTTGCACTGATACATGTCTAGTATAGGCAGCGGTTCTTTATTTGACTGCAGAGCTTACGTACAGTCAGGTTTTTAAATCTGCTAGAGCAATCTCCTGACCTTGGATAATGCCTTCTCTGTTAGCTCCTTAATAGCCACGGTTGTTAGCAATTTCTGGAAGAGGCGGGAGGAATAGCCATTTATTTTGTCTGACACAGTTGGTTTTGAAAAAATAATCCTATGTTATTCTAGTAGAAGATCCTTTTTTAAAAGACAGCATTCCCTTCACAATTCTAAATGTCACTGTTAGGAGCAACCCTTGGACCTGTGCAGTGAGTTAGCTTGGAGTTAGAGCTCCTGTTTGACTCATTAATTGAAAAGTATTGTGGAAAGAAAATTGAAATGATGTTAAGAAAAAGCAAGGACTGACTGTCTTTACTACTCTTTCCTCTTTTTTTCCCCTCTTTTTTTCTTCCCACTGCCCATGAGAGGTGGTGCCAGACAGACCATAGACAAACATTTCAGTATCTAATTAAAAATGAGTAAATGTCATCAAGAAAAAATCGCAGGAGTCAAGTAACGTCAACTGAAGAAAACATTTCTCGTTCCATTATAAATAACATCTTAGAACTGGAAACTTACACATATTGGGACTAGAGAAGAGGCCATGCATCAGATGATACCTCTGATGTTAATGAAATATAGTTCTTGCTGCTGCTGCCATTAGAGAGCAGCCCTGTAGGACGTGTCCTTGGCCAGCCTCCAGCAGCATTCCGAGTAGCTGTAGGGAGTTCAGCCTCAGTTCATGGTGGCTTTAGCATAACCCACTGCAAAAGGACGAGGGTGCGTTGCGTATCCTTTTGTTCTAGCTTCTGAGATGCTTGGAAAAGACCGGTCTGTTAGGAATTGCAACAGCAAGTACAGGAGAGGAGACTGGAAATGTCCTGTCCTTCGCAGCGCGTTGCCAGGACAAACCCAAGTGGTTTGTTACCTGCGGTTCCGTGCCCTTGGTGGCGAGGGCCTGGCCTGTGTTAATATTTGATCAATGTTGTGAAATGTGTATGGAAAGTCCCAGGTAACTTGCTCTGTCGTCGCTAGAGTTGCAGTAATCCACTAAAAGGAGGAAGGAGCAGCCATATGTCAAGAGGGCAGAGAAAACTTTTAAAATACAGAAATAATAGTTAAAAGGTGAAGGCACATTTAGTAAAATAAATGTCTGTGTTGACGCTGCAGGTTCTACAGCATTGACCTAACTTGGGTTTTCCTGAAGTCAGTGGTAAAGGTGTGAAGGTACCAGAACTGGGCCAAAGCTGAGTCTTCTGAGAGTCCCACCTCGCAGAAATTTCAAGTATTTTCTAGTTACGACTCTTCTCCATCCTGATTTTATAGTCCCTGTTTAGCAGAAGGCAATGTCTTAGTGTGGCCGGGGCTCCAAATGCGCCAATCTTAAAGGAAGCAGCAGCCTGGCGAGCAATGTGATGGTGGCTTTGTCCCTCTTGCAGCCCTCCCTCTTCTCCTCCTGATGGTGGGGAGAAGGTCGAGTTTGGGATTAGCTATTGAGGGCAGAAGCTTCCCTGATCCAGTAGATCCATTGCTGAAGTGGCAGTAAACACAGCTTTTCCTCTAGCCCTATGGCACATGATCAGGTTTTATAGGTTTTAGAATGCGTTTTTGTTATTAGTAGAAAGCTCTAGAACACTGTCAGGGTTTCTGTGGTGCAATCACAGAACTGCTACATGCAGATTTCAGTGCCCGCATTGTAAAAGCGTCAGTGTTGACCCTTCAGATAAAGATGAGTTTTCCTCAGAGGCAACCTTATTTTCTTGACAGTAATAGGTTGCTGGCAATAAATATATACTATTTCAGTATTATAGAGTAGTCATTAAAATACATTATGTCTCTGTCTTGTTGGTGTGGGGTTTTTTGTTGTGTGGGTAGCTTTTTGGTTTTGGTTTGGTTTTTTTTGGTGTGGTTTGGGTTTGGGTGGTTTTTTTTTTTTTTTTTTTTTTTTAGAGCTAGGATAACAGTAGCAAGTCAAATATACTTTACTTTTCTGTAAAAAGAAAATCAGTTCCTATAGTGAAGTGGACCGGTTGTTTCCAGGAGTTTGTGCAGCTGATGTTTTACCTCATCAGAAGTGTTATATACATTGATTGTGTTCAACACATTTGGCTGGTGGTTTAAATGTTTAAAAACTTGAGAAAGGGTGCTAGGGTGTATTTAAAAAAAAAAAAAAAAAGGAAGAGAAGAAATGTGTCTAAAGCTTATAGTGACAACAGCTACTACTGAGACCTGTTAGATGCCACGTTTGAATTTTGGTGTACGTAAACAGTGTGATTGAAATTTTAAAAAGCCCAACAACATCAATCCCCCCGCAACCAAACTAAACTGTCTTCCAGAAATGCTCTGAAACTGCACAAGTATTTTCTTCTGAAAACAAATCCAATGCGTCTTCTGGCTAGTGTTAGAAACTTATAAAAAAGAAAGCATTTGCTATGCGAAGAGATGGTTTACTAGAGTGAATGGAGTACTAGTTTGAGTTTTGGAAAAAGGGAAGTGAAAAATAGAGATTGTTTGGGGTAGGTGTGTAAAATATATTGAACATCTGTAAGAGGAAAATAAGATTTTTTTTTTTTAACAATTATTTTTTTGCATGGAGATATATAGAAGGAGAGGATCCAAAAGAGTTAAAATACCTCTCTAGGCGCATCTGTTTGAAAAGTTATAAGCAATTTAAAGCAATGTGAATTATGTTTCCTTATTTAATTCCAATGTATTTCTGTGAGAACTGCTTTGACCTCTTTGTGTTTCATTGTGTCTGATTGCAAAATGGAGATAAGGCTGACCTATTCCACAAAGAGTCATCTCCAGGTATAGAAAGGTGTGGAACTGGACATTGTCTCGTAGAAACTTAATTTTTAAAAAGTGGAAGAGTTTTAAAAAAAAAAAAAGACTAGGACAGAGGAAAAAAATTCAAAATAATCCAGCACGAGAAGCATTTATTACACATTGTGTGCATTGCAAGAGAATTACGAATATAAACATGGGTAATTCAGAGTTCTTCTGTAATAACCATGTCAGCAGTTACACATATTTAGGACCTTGACAGGCATAGCAGTGGCAATGGAAGACTGTTTAATATGTAACCAACATTAGCAACCCCCAAAAAACTTTTATTGAAAATATCTGGAAAGAAATCCTACAGTAATTAAAAGGCTCTATTTGTCAGTGATGTCAAAGACCCAGTCAAACTCAAGAGCTTGTTCTGTAACTGTTGATCTGACTTTGAAGCTTCAACTAAAATAGTAGGGATGATTGGTCAAAAAATGAAATTAGTAATTGCAAGGGAATGTAATGATCATGTCAAGATTTTTACTGCTAGAGCAATGAAAGACACAAAATGTTATTTTGTGTGTTATTAGAATTGACTCAGAAAAAACAGATCTTTTTTTTCCTGAAGAGAGGATCTTCAAATTTTAAAAGTTAAAACAACTTTTACATCAATATGATTTTAATAAATATATCTGTTTAATACCAACATACTTATTTTTGACAAAATGTTTACGTTAAAAGTTTTCTTTAAAAAAATTTGGAATTTCTTTAGCATAAAGCCAGATCTTTCAGAGAATTTTGTTTTCTGCATCAAAAATTACAAGAAAAATTGTTGGTACATTTATTTTTAGCCTGAATGTACTTCCCTTTCAGTTGGTACTATTCAGAGTCTTCCTGGGAAACCTGTTTTTCATTTGCATTTTTATTGCTATAGAGGGAGAAAGCTGGTGTGTAAATGCTGGGGTGCCCGTGTGTTAATGCAGAGTCACGAAGATGTTCCTGTGCCGCCTTCCTTTCTGTCTCCAGTGTCTTACTGGGTGGGTGTGGTTCTGGAGGTTGCACCTTCACTTAGTTTCCCATTAATAAGCAAGCAATTAGTTTGAAAACCACCTGTTGCTATTGCTACAGGAAAAATAGTGTTTAAATTTATCCCCATTAAATGCATTTTTTTTCTCATCAAAGTCAGGCGCCCCCCGCATTGTACAAAGAGTTGCTGAGCAATAGCAGGTGATGCTTCTCTACAGGCTTTTATGGGCTGTTTTATCTTTGATGGTAATACATAGTTTTAGTGCTGAAAGTTGTATTAAATGCTGATAGACTGAGTTTATTTTATGCCTTTGTAAGTCAGCTTCTTACTTGGCAGTAGATCAGTTTTGGCAATCTTGGAGACCTGACTCTCCAGGTCGGTTCAGTTGTGATCTTGCCTCACACCCATAGGCGTCTTTATGCTCTTCAAAGTTCATCTTTTAACATTCTGAACCATTTCTATGGTTATTCAAACCTGGGTTTCTCTGAAGATGGCATTAATAAAGATTTCCAGCTGTGATTGCAGTTTCAGCGCCATTTCACTTCTTTATTCAGCAAAAAAGCTAATTTTGCACTGCGGTTATTACCTGGTCTGGATTTGTGCTGCCCAGTTTCAGGGAGCAGGCTCGGAACTAACTGGTGGCTTCACCCTGAGATAGCTTCGCTCCTTAGCAGTCAGCGTACCAGTAATTTTTGTTTGATATGTTGTTTTCGGCATATGGGTTGCTGTGCTATGGTGCATCAGTTTGCCTCTTTGATCTGGTTTTCATCTGTGTTCTTTCAGCCATTGCTCCAACTTTCTAGGTGTTACTAGCTAACTAGAAAATGATTAAGAAAGATTTTGTAGACTTTGCAATTTAAGAAATGAGGCAAATGGAGAGAACGCAAGTGTCCAGTAATGCCATCTGGGGAATAAAAGAGCTTTAGTCCTTTCAAACCTGCTAGAGACGTAGCATGCCCCCTTCGTAAACTGCAGGTTTGGCACGGAGAAATAAACTTTATACCGGTTTGGCTCACCTGACAGAAGTCTCTGTATAGTAACGGGCTACATTAGAATAAGTGTTAAAAATTAGGTTAAAAGGGAATTGTTGGAATCTGGGTAGACAGCGCTCAAAGTGCCTGACAGAGTAGGTGCCACAGAGCCCTGAATTTTATCTCCTGCTGTAGCTATTTCACGTAACACACACAGGCACACAAAAAATAATTCTAAAGTCTATCAGATTGGACTGAATTACACTTTTTCTGGCTTGTTGGTTGACATATCCAGGTGGCAGAGGCTGACCTATTTTTATGTGCTGGATGAACGCTATAATCAAACCCAACAAGGTAATTGTTTCACCTCGCAGGTCACTCTGATGCCTTCCATGCAACTCGTGTGTCTGTGTCAACGTGACAGTGTGAAATCTCCAGTCAACCACCTGATTTTACATTAGTTTTCTTTTAAATACAGCATGTCGTTTATTTTTGGGTGCATAGAGTATTAGAGAAATTCTTGCAGAATCGTTTTTGTTCCTGTGGGGTTTTTGCAACAGGTTTTATTATTATAGTTATTATTGTTATGATTTGTTGCGTACTTTAAGATGTCTTGGGAATGTCTGCCTGAAATACTGTTTCATGCTCGCTCTCTCATGCTCCCGCTTTTTCTTTGGGCATACAGCTCATAGACCAGGATAAGTCGCAAGTTGTGCAGCTCCAGAGGTACGGGTTCGAAGTTAGAGGCTTAAGTACACCTTAGCCCTGAATTACAGTAAAATTAGAGTTGTTTCGATGAATCCTGCCATAACAGTCTAGGCGTTAAATTAGAATAGTAAAATGTAGTGCTGCTGTGAGGAAGATGAGGGGGAAGAGGCTGAAAAATACAGCTGCTGCAGTAGCCCTCCAAAAGGTAAGTTACTGGAAGGGAAAGGGGATGCTGCAGAAATGGGGAGAAATAGGATGGGGTAGAAAATGGGATGGAAGAAAATTCTAGGCAGGCCAAAGCAGAATGAAGCAGGGGGATTTGTACAGAAAGGTCCTCTTTAATTGATGGAAAAAACCCCAGGAAATCTCGAGTTCTTTGTTTGGCTTCCTACATGTAGATAAAAGGCTGGGTTAAAAACTGGGGAGGACAGTTTCACTTCTGTTCCATTTCAGTGGATTATAATAACTTGAGCCCTGGTTACCTCAAATGCCTTTCCCTCACCTTGGGCTGTATCACCATTTGGAGAATTTCCTGCTCTTCTCTATCGTGAAGAGCACAATGAAGAGTAACCTATTAATAGTAAAGCTTAAAAAATTCTTTGTGTTTACAGAACTTCAGGATTGTTGGCCAAGAGAGGAAGTTTGGCTTAGTAAGTTAATGTATTACTGACCTATTCAGTACCCAACAGTAGAAACTAACGCTGCAAGATTTCTTCCTTTATACTGTCTGTGTCTGTATGAGCTCGGATTCTGCACAGCAATTAGGATTTCCACTTCTTTATAATAATATTGAAAATAAAACTTTGAAGAATAAGGATGAAATCTTCATTAGCTTTCCTATTGGGAGAGTATTTGTTACTCAGCTTTTAACCCTGATGAACGCTTTAATATGCATTATTACCACACCATATGGTTTCCTACACACTGCCCTGCCTATAGACAGCAGCTCCATCAACTATATGTTAAGTACTGCTTTTTCTGAGGAAGCCTTTTGCTTAGCATTTACAAGGGCTATGCACCTCACTTGTGTCTTGATGGAAGAAGAGGTATCTTTAATGTTTCTTACTAGCGTCTGTTATTTAATCACTCTTAGTCGGTAAGAATTAAAATCTGACTTGGATTTGTACTGTCTGCACAGCTTTAGCTGATGTTTGGTATTTTTCCTTCCTCTCCTATTTCTCTGGAAACAAGAGATGGCTGCGGAAGGTACCGCTGATAAGATGTGGTGCATGTTTAATGTGTAACAAAAGTATGCTGCAAAACTAAAGGATTTGGGAAATGTTTAAAGATACACAGGCTGCCTGAGGGACAGGCTTCAGCATGGGAAGATACAACACATTGGTAGCTGGTGATGCAGCACGGTGTAGTATAACCACTCTCCGTGTAACCAGGCAAATGAGCTTGAAATATGGAAGGGGAGAAGCCATCGTCCTTCCTCTCCGAATTGAAAACCTCGGCTGAGTGTTCAGAGGAAGATGGAGAAAGGGCAGTTGTAGGTTTCAGAGGTGAGAGCAGAACCAGGGAGCTGTAACAAAGCCGCCCAGGCTTCTCATGCAGAGGTGCCGCGGGGCGTGCGGCTCGTGCCTTGCGTGAGCGACGGGCTCATGGGTGTTGGGGACCAAACGAGGACCTGGGCTTGGGTTCCTCTTTTCACACTCTCCCGGCTCCTAAATGAACCTTGAGAGGGCAGAGCAGAGTTACCCTCGTCGCCAAACACAGCCATGGTGTTGCTCAGGGAAGAGGAGTCTTTAGGGCTGATTACGAGCTGTATCCTGATTTGTAAACCTGCTCCAACCTGGTGTTCTCCTCGGCGCGGGTTTCACAGAAAGGGATGATAGCTTAAAGGGTGCTTTGCTGCCACAGCACCGCATTTCACCTTAAATCCATAAAAGCGGCTGATACTGATTCCAGAGGGAAACCTATACATGCCCAAGGCCAGAAGTTGGCTTTTTGCCTGCTCTTGTGTTTAGCAAGTATAGTAATTTGCTGAAACATTGAGTTCCGTGCTAGCACTTATTCTTTTGTTACCGTTATCGACAGGAACTATTTGTCAAAACTTTAGTCACTAAGCCATCCTTCCTCACCTGGGTAATTCCACTGAATTTAACTGAAACAGGAAACTTCGGCTCAAAATGTTATCTCTTACAGGAAGGGCTAATGATGTCTAAGATGCTGAACAGTGGATTCTTCACGTCACAGGAAAAACAGGCTATAGCCTACAGAAAAAAAATATCTTTCTTGGGTTCATATTAAATTTAGAATGTAGTTTGTTCTGTCAAGTGTAGTGTCAGAATTTTTGTTTCTGTTTTATGATCTAGCATGCTCTGAAACCCCTTCAGAAAAGATGTAGTATCTTCCCTCGTCGGGCAATTAAGACCATCAATGATACCAGTTCTAACTGTTGGCCTTTCTTTTTCTCCTGTAAATAACAATCTGTTTTTCTGTCCTGTGCAGTTCATTCCCAGCAGTTGCAAGGAATCTTTCCCTGTCCCCTTGTATTAATACATCTCTTAAAGATTGTAAATAGGCTTTTCAGACTAGTTTCTTCTGGCTTAGAGACAAAGCATATCAGACATAACTATTTTTCTTCTGCTGTTCCTTGAGATGCCGCTTATTTCCAGTTGGAATAGCTGTAAAAGGATTCCTGACAAGTTCATTTATCATGCACTACTTCATCCTTTACTTTGAGAGAACTACTTTAAGATTCAAACCTCTCCACAGGGTATTTCACACGTCCAAATGAATGATGTGGACTGTTGGGCTGCATAACTTTCACGCTGCTCAGAGATGTAAATTCGACTCTGAATTTTTCCTTATTTATTTGATTTTGGTTACTCTGCACTAGCAGCCTGAAGACTGAAACTTGGATGAAACCTTTTTTTTTTTTTTTTTTTCTTAGCACCATATTCGTTACAAGTGGAGTGGACAGAGGCTGACAGGTGGTTTTTTTGATGGCATCTTCAGGTTTTTCTATATTGTGTTCATATTCGGTTTTGTGATAACAACAAAACTCGGTTGAGACTCTGGTTAAGAATGTGAAAGATCTAGGACAAAAGGCCTAATTTTGATTTAAGAAGGGTGAAAAGTTCTCATTTGGTATTTCATTTTGAGCCCCTTCCCTTATTTTAAATAAATAAAAGGCAAAACATTTACAATTATTAAGTCACTAGTAAATACTAAATTCCCTCCAAAACCATTTGGTAGGTTTCCCGCCCCCCCCCCCAGCATTCTGGCTGCTCAGGGAAGATCATGCCTAGATCTGGTGTACGTACCAGCTCCCGCAGCTGATGGTGTATTTCTGCCTCCAGCAGTGCTGCTCCTGGATCCAGGGAGAGTGGCACCAAAAATATTTCTCACTCTAGGCCACCAAGCAGGAAAGAGTACAGGGACCAGCCTGCATGTCTAGTATTGGGATAGGCATAGACCTTGCCTGAGGATTTATTAACATACTCAGTAAAGGGAGAAAAATAAATAGGGAGAGAAAAGCTTTTATTTATCCCAAGTTATATAGGAAAATGTTAAATGGTGAAAGTTTTTTAGTTGTTGACTTTTTGTTGTAACTAGTTCAAAATAACTTGGTATTTGTTCTGTGGCTGAGGATAGATGCCAATTATAAGCTGTCTGGGAGCTCTGCAAACAGTGGTCGTGGACAGTAGATTGCATCATGAGCCTGCTCCAGTCATAAATATTTCTGTTGTTGTTGTTGTGGCATTGTAGCACAGATCTCTTGATGTCAAGCTGCTGCCTCCCCATTCTCTTCTTCTTCTTTCTCCTTCCTTTTCCTGTCTCTCTCCGCATACTGTAGAACCAGCTGCTGACGGGATGCAGAAGGTGCGATACTGCATGCTGGTGACTTCACCTTACGCGGTGTAGGTGGTGGTTAAAGAGGCTGGAAAGAAAAACAAGAGGTCAGTTTTAGCTCATTTTTAAATTTTAGGCCTCATCATGTGTGAGCAGTGTTATGTGATATGCCCACTAGCTGGAAGAAAGTGGAGTTGCTCCAATTTTGATCCCACAATTGTGTGTGTATGGAAATCGTCCCACAGTTTCTCCGTGGGACGAGGGAAAACAGACAAAAATGTTTACTTTGTTATAACTGTGCTTTCAAGTTTATTGTGTTTATGGTTGCTGACTGTCAAGGAAAAAAACCCTGTTATTGCACCAGGTTAGGCCCACATAGAATTTACTAGTGAATTACTATTTAAAGCTTGGCTTTGGGAGGGCAGTCATGGACATCATGCTTCCCAGTATTGCGACTGCATGTTGCAGAGCACGACTTTCATACCTCAGATTTGAGCTTGAGGCTCATGGTTGCAGTTAGAGATGTAATTTAGAGTTAGTGATGTAATCTGTTTATAAATGCAAACTACACAGTCATCGTACTATAAACAAAACTTGCAGAAGGATGCCTTCTAGATTTACTCCTAGTCCTTTAGTAGAAAAAAAATATGCTTTTGCAGGTAATTGCAAAGGGAAGTATTTCTTTCTCAAGGAAGGTTGTATCTGTCTACATACGCACTTTTACATCTGTGCGTATCATGTAAAATTTGTTGAAATTAGTTGAGATTTTATTTTGTAGGAAAATAGGGTTTGAACTTACAGTGCAATACACCAGTTGGAGTGCTAAGGTGCTGTTTGCTTCTAGAAGGCAATATATAGTCTTTCATAGAACTAGTCATCTGTGGTGCTCAGGTGAGCCTACACATGCCAATCTGAGTTAGATTGGGCTAATTACTTGATAATTTAAATACTGTAGTATTGCCAATTCTCACTTTGATGCTATCCAATGTATATCTCTTTAACAAGTGATAAATCTGAACGCCCCTAATAAAAACCTCTTTTCAAAGAGCCTTCTGTGCAGAGTTCTTTCTGAATGTAGCTCTGTAGAGTTTTCTGTTGCCTTTTTTTTTTCCCCAGCTAGCAATATAGTGATTAGTAACCATGGCCAGTATTTTAGTTTATAAGGCAATAAAAAGCTATTGAGGTTAAAAGTGAGTAATAAAGAAAAACAGGTTCTCCCTAGGCTTCTTGAGAGTCAAACTCTTCAGAAAAGTGTAAATGGGAGAGAATATTTTAGGATTTTTTCAGCTGATCTATGAGTATTTGTCTTTAATTTAGGCAGTACGTTTTTAGTTGTATGACTTGTAGGTTTCTTAGATCATAGATGTTAAAACCTATGTCTCTTAGAATTGTTGAAAAGAAGACAAATGGTTAGAAGCAGTGGTGATGGCTAGTAGACCAGCTTTCAATAGATAGTAACTGTTAGTGTCATATAGTTGGTTTTTTCCTGCTTTTTCTGACGTGGACAAGATAATAAAAATACTTCCTCTTTCGTGTTTCTGTTTGTGGAGATGGTCCTTAAGGTGTCTAATTTTTATAAATGCAGAAGTGTAAGCACGTTTCCTGATAATCAACAATTAAGTAGACAGTACAGTTAGAGCTGTAGGCTAATCTGCCGTGATTTTTCTCTCTGAAGTTTAAAATATTCCATGACGAGGTGGCAGGAAGGCAAAGGCAAAGTAAGCATTGCAGATCTTTATATTGATTAAAAACTCTGCAGTTTCAAACAGTGATAATGCATTCCAAATAACCTTGGATTATTGTCTGCAGTCATCAAGTGTTTGGAGCACGTTACTGGTTTTCCTGTACCATATTTGCGTGTGTGTGTACGTACGTGTGCTGTGTTTTGTGTATGTGTGTGTGCACCTCTGTTCTGTGTATGAAGTGAAATTCCAAATTCCTGGTTTTGACTTGGGCAGAAGTCAGGCTCAGTGCAGACAGACAGTTCAGCAAACCGCTGCCCATCACTGCTGAAGACCCTCAGCCACTGACAGCGTTGGCAGGTAAGGGACGGAGACAGATAATCCTGGAGGGCGCCTTGTCCCAGTTTCAAGGAAGGCAAGCAGAATTTATGAGCGAAACACACAGTTTTCTCCTAGGAGGAGCAGGTGTTATTTCTGTATTGTTAAACGATAAGCGTAGCAGAACTGGCTTTGCATTTGTACTAAATTAAGTTGGTTCAATGTGGATATGTACCAGCTCCTTGATAGCTTTGAATGCGTGTGAACGGTGATTTTGCACGAGTGAAGAGAGGGGGCACGTAGCCATAGCTTAGTTTATCCCAAATTCTGTGAGACAGCCTGGAAATCTGCCTGCTCTCCTGTTAATGTATATTGGTATTTTGACGTGATCTGCAAGATATGATTTCTGTATGTTAGGTCACATCTATGAGAGAAATGCTTTAGCCTTCTCGGATATGGGTATGCTCTGCTGGCTGAACAAGAAACAAGCAGATGGGGCTGTCCTGCGGAGCTGTGTTCCGGGGGGGCCGGCCGTGTTGCTGCTGGGCTTCAGCGGCGGGGGCTGCCCTGGTGCCTCGTGTTCGGGACTCGGCTTTTTCATGTTGCTCATCAGCGTTGGGTTTTGTGGCCAGAAGTCTGTAACGCAGGTCTTGCTGTTGCCTCAGCAATGTGTCCCAGGCCTCTTTTACACTGAGCTACTGAAGTACTTTGGAGTTTTTTCTCATTCTCCCCTGTTTAGCCACTACGTTAACCCAGTGCTTTCCACTGCTCAGTGTCATGGGAGTATTTGTCCTGTTTCTGTATTTCTCGTTGGCTAGGCTGATGCTTCTGACTGCATTTAGAAATGTAGGAAGTTAATAATGAAAAGGAAGGAAAGAAGGATGGGACGCTTCCTATAACGGTGCCAGTCAAGAGACCAATACATTTCATGTCTCCAGCAATATACAGAATTAACTTCAAACTTTTGGGGGATACGAAAGTTTTTAAATAGAGATAGAACCATACGCTAGTAGTATCAAGTGCGGTTAGTAGTTTCTGCTTCCATATTGCCGGGTGGCTACTTTAAAGATGTTGAGTGCTAGATATGCTGCAATATTTCATTCTGCCACTTTTAAAAAATGAAACTTCAGATCTGTTTTGTATATAGTGATTTCTGTGTTCCACGAAGATACCGCCTACAGGAATAGTTAAATGGTAGAAAAGCTGAAGTTTTACCAGGTTTGGGGCAGTATTAGGGTCATACTGTGCCCTTGGTGTGTGCGTAGAGCTCACCTGTGAGTAAGAACTGGGCTTGCGGACCCAGCCAGGGGATAAGTGGCTCTCTACGTAGGTTTTAAGCAGTGCTGCAGTGTCAGCAATGCACGAGGGGTTTTGTGTGCGGTGAATGCAGAATGCATCTTCGGGCTGGAGAGGCAGGCGTGGGCAGGTAAGCCGGCTGTTGGTGCAAACCAGAGCAGCGCTGCCGCTGCAGCTCCGGGAGGTGGGCGCTCTGCAGCCAGTGCATTTCCCTGCCTGCAGAATGACTAAAGATGAGAATGGAGAGATCTCTGCTGGCACCATCTGTGATTCACAGCCATTTCACGGTGTGCTCGTTGCAATGTGGGAGTATACTCAAGCTGGCAATTTTGATGTAAAAGGGGCTGCAGTGTGAGGGCTAATGCAGAACTTTGAGTCAGTTCAGCTGCATAACAACAAATGGCGTACATAATTATTAGTTGTATCGGAAGAGCGTGGCTTCTGCCTTGTTCTCTAACGGCGTTGTATTAGATTATGCATCTTGAATGTTTTTAATGGTCTAGAACAGAATAAATTAATTGCAAAATTTTGTTCGTTTAGAATATTGCTAAGGGATTTTTATCTGAAAGTATCCCTCTGGGTTTAACCCAGTTTCCTTTGGTATGCTTTCTCTTCCAATTTGTGAATATTTAGTGCTCTTGGCATTATGACAGACTTCAGGTGAGAAGCTCTTCAAAGTCTTGTAGAAGGCTGTGCTGGCGGTGGCCAACCTGAGTCTGTCGTGTTGTTTACCATCTTGAGTTCCCAGTGGTCCCCAAAATACCTGATCAGCAGATAGGTGATTCACTGTTAGTAAGTTCTCTCTCAGCCTTATATGCAAATTTCCCTCTTCACAGGATTGCTAATAATGTAGCTTCATGTCACAAAAAAGGGCTGTCATAACTGAGAAAAAGAACGCGCTTATTTTCTCCATTTCGTGTGGACATGAATCATAAGATGCAATATAGGTGGAGAATTCCCACTGCCGTTCTGTCACTGTTCATTAACTGTATTTACTTACTTATTTTGAGGGATGCTCATTCTCCTTGTTTATTCAGTGCCGACTTCTCTCACAACAAATGTCCCTGTTTGACTGTGGGATGATCAGGGAGATGTCTGGAGTGATGAACCCTCTGCACTGCTGAGTCCTTGTCAGGGGCACCCTCATCCCAGAAGCCAGCACCTCGTCGCACTAAGCCTCTAACTTGTTCTTGCAGCTAGGCAGCAGGCATGTGCCTCCTGAATTCTTAAAACCCCATGTGGGTCATTCGTGCCCCAAGGCATTGCCGGACACCATGCTCCAACTGGTTTCAGTATTGCTGGGAAACACTGGTAGCGTGCTTTGTATGTTGGCTTCACTTAAGCCACTCTCAGTCTTAGACATGCTTAAAGGTAAAAATACAGTTCTGCTTTAGTAAAGCAAAAGATTTCATTAGCAGAGTTTCATGTGAGGCATATGAAGTTGAAATTGGGATGGCAGAAAGATGCAGCCTCGTGCTATGCTTCAGCTCAGAATTGTTAGGATTCTTGGAAACTGCTCGGATGACCTGACAGCAAAATGCTGCTTCTGAGAACTAAGTATTAAGATCTGATCAGAAAAACATGTTTTCCTTTTTCTTCATAAATTATTTTACAAAAAATTATTAAGGTGGCTGAAGTAATGTATGTATCTTACTATATATTGTACCTTTCTTGCTATTCAGCGTAGTTCTTGCTTTATCTTGAATTATTCACAGAGACTGCCTGTAGCTCATTAATAGCCATAAGTTTATTACTTGGAGCACTTCATTGAAACTACTGCCAGCTTATTGATATACAGCCTCACAGAATCACATCTGGGCAATAATTGTCCTGTTCAATTAGCCAGCGAGCAAATAATTTTGCTTGAGCCATCGCTGAGAAATCAGCTAAGGACTTCAGAGTTTCTGAGGTATGAGTAAGGTACAAGTGGTATGTTTCAATGTATGGAGGAGAATGGTTTATAACTTCTCTGTTGAATAGTTTGGTGCTTGATAACAGGTATCAAAACCTATTGATTCATAGTTTTAGAGCTGGTATTTACAAGTCCAGAGGCTTTTTTATGGTATATGCTTAAAGTGAATATGAAAGGATTGAACTTATAAGCTACTAAACATTTTGATCATTTTGTGCGGAGTATTTAAGAATAATTTCCTTTTTACTCCACATGAGCTATGGTAGTACAAAAAAAGCGATGAAACTATACAACCCACACCGGAGCTGGATGATTTTGAATAAAGTATCTGGCAGAGATAATGGTCTTAACTTTAGGGGGGGCTGCTTCCCCTAGATAGTAATTCAGGCAGTTATTTCTGTCACAGCTAGCTGAATGGCAATGTAATTTTCAGTGAAACCACTGTAATTCAAACAAGTTTGTGTGTATTGAAGAATTCAAGATGAAAAATGCATATCTGTTTTTGACATAAGGTCAAATAGATGACAGAAACACGAGGAGAGAGGAATAGTTCAGAAGATGTAGATGTTATAGAAAAGGCAATGAGCTGAGATGGTTTTAGTTTTTCCACTTAATGTAAGCACAAACCTCTGTGTTAAAGGAGGTATGTGGTGCGGTTTCTAAAACCTGTAACATGTGAGTTGGAGTACACGGCACGTCTCTCTCTTTCTGAGAACGTGTAGCTACGTTTCTTTGAGTTGAAAGCTCTATTCAAAGAGTCCTTTTGAAAATATTTTTCGTTATCTTCTCTATGCCTCTTTACTAACAAGCACTATGTTTGGTAACAAGCAGTTAGTATCCCTCTTCCATACATCCTAGTCAATTGATACTCACTGCCTGTGTTAAGCAATTATTTAAAGAAATTGGACTGAACTTAATGAAGGCATTGCTTATCTTCTTGCTGCCTTTCCCATTACATTTGCATCTCTCCCTTCCTCAACACAGCATCTGTGGCATTTGTCTTATTTATTACCTTGTTTGGGGAAAGTTCACTCCTGTACGGTTAATTCTGGTCCCTCTCCTCCCATGTGTGGTCTGCATATTGCATGAAGAGGCAGGTCAGGCTTTATTTTTATCCAGCTTTCTGAACTAGTTCACTCATCGCTTCTCATTTTATCCTTAAAACGGCAGTGTTCTCTTCCTACCTACCCCAAATAGATTTGTGAATACTTAATTCCCTTTGACCTAATATGTAGCAGCCCTTTGAGAAGTATGCTATGTAAAGCTAGGCATGTTCTGTAGCCTACAGCAAAATGAAAAAAGTTGCAGTTTCTTTAAAATAAAAAAATCAGTGAAACTCCCAGTAAGTAAAATTCAGTGCTGTGAGCATCTGAGCCTTCCGGCCAAGATAAATACCAAGAAACAAAGTATGTGCAGAATATAATTCACCAAATCCATCTGTAGGCATATAAATGTGACGGGACTTTTGGGAGGATCACTTTCCTTGAAACACGATGGTCCACCATAGCGATGAACTCTTCTCGATGGCAAAGGAGAGGAGTTACACCTAGAAGTATTTCACTGAGTAATCATAAAGGCCTTACTGGGCAAGAAAAGGGTGAGAGAAGACAGGAGACAGTGCTTACTGGGAGATCAGTTTTTTTTTAATTATTCTTTTTTTTCCTGGAGCCCTCCATTCAGTTGGAGGAGTGCATGAAGTCAGCCTGACTTAAAAAAAACCTTAATATCATTGTGATAGTTACCCTTGCTATTACATGTGCAATTAGAAGGCTGCCGACATCAATCTCGCTCTTATTTTTCAGGCCTCTTTGTAGAGGCCAGTTGGGAAGCCTCATTTTTAACGCTGCAGTGGTTGGTACCTGTATTAGTCTGGCAAAATTACTTTTCCACGTGGTTGAGTAACACAGAAAACTGTTAATGGTTTCCCTCTTTCTCTTCTTTTACTTCTCTGACGCTGGTAATGTAGGCACATTATGTGCATAGTGAATTTTAAGCAGTGCCTGAATGTGAAAGATTTTGGAACTGAAACAGTTGAGGACAGGAGCACACGTTGCTGTTCCCTTGCAAGTGTTCTTGGAATAGCTGTCAAGGACAAAGCACAGCTCCTTCTGGTGTCTGGCTTCTGTGGGGAAGATTTCATTTCAGGCATTCAAGAGCATGCTGCTTTAGTGAACAGTTTGGATTTTTACTGATGGCATTATCATTTGGTATGCATAAGTGGGATGTTTTAAGTGGGATCACTGTTAAGTTTCCTTGCTGGCTCATGACCGGTTGTTGCTAAGAGATGTTCACACGTATTTGCTGTGTGAGGGAGTTCATCTCTGTTATGTAGATTTTGATAGCACGATCCAGAAAATATGAATATGCTAATGATTGAGCAGTAGAGAGCAGGGAAAAAACATGAAGCTAAAAGCTCTGGATTTATTTATTTTTTTAAAATAGGTTTTATAATAATTCTGGGTTGTAGTTGCAGCCATTTTCTCAAACGTTTCCTTGGTCTTCTGAGGCAGAGCTTTCCAAACAGTGGGTGAGGTGATGCCACACAAACCAGAAATCATTACTGCATGAGAAGAGGGCATCTGGGGTGGCTGGTGGTGGGAGCCTTCAGCACTCGGGTCAACCGGCCCCTCGCAACAAATAATACTGCCAGGAACGGTTCATACCTATGTGTTTTGGTAGAATTTGTTGCATAGCTGCAGTGAGGGTAGGGCAAGGGTAGGGTTTCTCTTATGTAGGGCACAGTGTTTATCAGTGGTAAAATCCACCAGGAACCCCCGCCGCTTCAGTGCGCGCTGTCTATTGATTTCCGTGGTGCTGCGTTTCTTATCGGTGGGTAGCATTGGATGGCGGTAGTATCCATCCAGAGAAAAATTAAGAATTACTGGGGGGAAAAAAAAATACAGGTCAGAAACTGTGACATTTTAATGGTGTTTGAAATGGGAAGTGGATAAATAATGTGGTGATATCCTTCTTTCCATGTGTTTTCACCTGGGCGGAGGGGAAAAAAAAAAGGCTCTGCTGCGACGGTGTTTTAAAAGGGTGAAACTTGTTTATTTCTCTGACTTCAAAACTATCCAGTGAATGTCGTGCTGCTGACATGAATTTCAACAGGGATTTCTGTATCCCTGTAAACAGACAATATTTTCCTGTGTTTCTTAATCCAAAGATGAGTTGAAATGGTTTATCAGAATTGCAACTGCTTCCTGAAATAAATGTTTATTGTGGCAATAATGATAATTCTTCATAGCAATAATTTTACCATAACAAATAATGATTTCACTTCTGATGGTTGAGGTGTGTAAATATTGGTGTCCAGAGAATTAAAAAGGTCGTCCAGCACTGACCTTGTCTAACTTGTGCGTAATGTTCTTTCTAGCATTTTTTTCTGAGTCATCAAAATACCTTTTTGCTTCTCTTTTTTGCTTAGAACTGCTTTCATGCTGCTTTTATCAATATAAATGCATTCAGTTCCAGCTGTCTAGCAAAGTACTATAATTTGTCTGTTAGTTTCAGGTAGGGAAAAGAACTTTTTCATTGAAGAACGCTTTTTGGTTTCAAGCTTGTAAGAAGTCATCACAATCTGCCACGGATATTGTTCTAATTAGGAAAAATTATCTTGGCTGTGTGTCCTTCATTATTCTCAGAATGTCAAATAGGTAATGAACAATTCAATACGGGCGTAAAAATAACTTTACTTTTCACTGGTTCGACTTTGAAATCATCCTGAAGCACTTTGACTCTGGAAATGTTCTAAGTAAAAAAGGTCCCTGAGAGGGTAGTCACTGGACAATATGCAATAACTGCAGAAGTTACAGGGAAAAGAAAATTATTTATTTAGCTAGGAAAATGTTACAGCATAATTTAAAAGTTGCTGGAATGGTGGTATAGGTCGTTTGGTGTTTACTTAATGCGAAGGGCACCTCGTGAGCAGAGGTGGGACAGGGGAAGCGTGGGGTTCAGCCCTGCGGGGACAGGCATGGCATCACTGACCACCACTGTAAGGGAACAGTGCGCTGAGAACAAGGGAGCGCGTCATCTACTTCGGTCAGTCGTATTGATTCTAATCTTGTGAAGGGTCTTCGAAACCGCTGTTTAGTGGAGGCTTAATGTTAGCTTGAGGACACGACATAACCTGAGCAGATGCCTCCGTTCCCCTCATGTCCCGGGCTGCTGGTTTGTCCCTTGTGCTAGGTAATTTGTGTTCCTGAGCGTCTACACAAACTAGTGCCCATCAGTTACTCAGTTAATAAGCACCAGAAATACGGCTCGCTTCAAACTCCATTCCTGAGACATGAGGCGGTGCATTTGATGGATCTGTAGGCAGTACTGAGAACGGGGATGCTTAGGCTCCAGAATCTTGTCGGTAATGCAAGATAGGTGATGAGTAGCGAACGGATACTTGAGAGCAGTTGAAGGCCCAATTTCAAAAGCTGTCAAAGGCCCTTCAATCTAGATTCCTAATAGAAAATTCCCAACGTTCATCTTGGTGCCTGTAGTAGGTTTTGAATGATCAGTGGCATGGAATATCATGTTAGGCTGGATCAGAGAGTAGCATTCTTGCTTAGTAAGGAAGCTCTGCTCAGGTCTGCCAACGCAGCAGAATGTCCCTGTGAAATAAAGATAATTTAAAATGGTATTAAAAAAGAGAGAGAGTAGTGTGCTTTTGTTGTGTCTCCCACCCTCCAAGGATTAAAGAAATAACTGTTCTGTAAAACCTGAACACTATTTGTTCAATGTTTTAATCTTCTACTGTTTCCCTAAGAGAAGAGACATAAAATAGAGTCTACCAGTGCAGTTCTGTTACGATGTGCCGAGTGTGCAATACTAGCTCTTCTCCAGTAGATTCCTAGGGCTGCAGTCTCTTTATTGTTCAGAAAATTATAACCACAAGATGCATTTGTGCCTAATTAATACTGTTTGGTGTTTTTGCCAGGATTAACCAGTTTTATCTAGACAGGAGAAAAGTAACTGGAGCAGTGCAACTGAGAATGTTAGTGAAGACAGTTTAATATAAATGTGGTAACTCCAGCAAATGCCTTTTTGAGGGCAGCTCTGTCTGTGTTTAATACTACCTTTGGAAGATCAGTAACATTACGGTAAGAGATCAATTTATGTCAATGTGGAAAGGTCTTGCGTTGGAAGGTCCACGGGCCAGCCTCATTTTTGTATTTGTACTTTGGGGTGTCCTGCTGTACGTGCCTGTGCTTGCAGCTGTTCCGTTACTGCATTTGGCTGCCTATTCCACTTCTCCCCACTTCTCCCTTCTCAGCTACGCTATTACAAACAACTGTCCAAAGCTACTCCAGGGCTGTAAGCATCCATCACCAAGAGTAAATTACACACTTGATAACATCAGCTCCAAATCACTGGTGCCTGTATCTTCCTGAAAGCTATCTTGAGTTTTCACATCTTTGCCCCCAAATGTTACAAATGTCTCCTTAGAAAACTTGTGTCAAATACGCCTCCTGATTCACTATTATCACGAAGGCTTCTTGTTTTCCTTCACAATGTTTTTTTTTTTTCCTTGTGTTTTTTTCCTTTCCTCTCCTCCTTTAAACAGATCGAAGGCATTGAAAGCAGCTTATGGCATTAGATGCTTTTAAGCTGCTTTAACGCCTTGGATAATTTTACATTTTTCCTTCTTCCCTTGTCCCATAAAGTAAAACACTCTCCTGACCCCAAAAACAAGTCCATAGTTCAGAAGTAAAAAACAAGGGTGCATGGTAATGGACAGAAATACTAAGACAAAACCCTTTCAGGGCTTTTTCAGTGTATTGGCCTTTTTCTGAAGAGCCTGCGCCTTGGGCCTATATTTAATTGGTCTGTTTTGTATTGGCAACTTCAGATCTGGAAAAATATGCTGTGTTCCCTTATATTAGCAAATAAGTACTTTATTTAATCAATTTTAAAGAGAAAGCCTAAGGCATCGTAAAGCAGCCTTCCCTTGCACAAAGTTGGTTTAAAAAATAAAACAGTTGTAATGATAGTTATGTCAAGGAAAGTAACAAGTATGTACATAGAAAAAAAGACTTTGTTCTCCGTTGATATATTATTAAATGTAATCTCTGTCTTGTTTATAAAGCTAAAAAAAGCAACTTAAATTGAGGGAAATTTCAGCTTTGGGACTTGGGGAGTAATCATAGACTCCATGGAATTTTACCAATAGTGGAAAATAACTCTGTGGATCCACCTATCTAACAGAGAACCGAATTAAGTGGAAAGGGCAGAAATAAAGAAGGGCAGGTCCAAGGTGCTACTGAAATGACAGAACAAGCAGAAATCAGTTGTGATTATTATTTTTTGGGGGGGTGGAGCAGGGCAGCAGCTTTGCTAGAGAAGAAGACATCAGCCTGGAGACTGTGCTGAGCTTCGCTGTATGAACAGTCACTGCTGTGGGACTGAACTTCAGCAGAGTGAGAAGTGACTGCAGCCAGGGCTGTGCAAATCTTCTGAGAGTCCCTCCGTAGTTCTGTGTGGCTGTTAAGAAAAAGCAAGAACTATTTATAGGGTTCTGAGATCTGGAGATAATATTTAGGTCCCGCTGAACTAAAGATACAAATCCTATTAGATCAAAATTATGGCAGCAATTAACTTCATATTCTTGCAGCAGGAGGAAGAAAGGATAGTTACGTGAGGGAGCAAAGCAGAAATAGATAATTGCTTAATTCTGTTGCTGTATCCTTGAGGCTCTCCCAAAATAGAAAAAGTGGAATGTAAGTCGTTGTGCATTGTGACTCTTATGCAGTTTTACATCACGGGAATGTGCTTACAAAGGCAGCTGTTTCCCCGTTGTGTTAAAACTTTCATCTGAGGACACATTATCTAACCTTTTTTTGTCTTCAGCATTGTGTAAGTGGAGAATTCATGCTTGCTTACCAATAATTTATTTTCGTTTAGTTCAACCGGGTCAATGTGTTTTAAAAAAATAATAAAAAAATTGGCAAGTAAGCAAATACTGTCTTGACTACTAAGATGTAGAAGTTGACTAAAGGATACCATATGAGGCTGGAGTGGAATTCAGAAATTCTTGATGTGTGGTTGCACCTTCATTTCTCTCTGCCACTTCAAATGAGAAAACAATGTAGAAAAATAATTCTTTATATTTTATTCTCCATGAATAAAATGGTTTTTGGGCTTTTTCATCAATCTGCAGTATTGTTCTTAACCAGAGCTTAAAGTAACCTGAACAGTCATTAGGATTTACATCATGTTCTTCCATCTGTGACTGACATTCTAAATAGAGGTTCCAAAACTCAGGTGAGTTGTGCATAGAATTTATAATGTAACCATCACTAGAAAGCAATAGAAGGAGTATTTACATGCTGAAAAAGTAAGGTAGTCTGCTTGAGGCAAAAATGTAAATCTAATTTTGCCCAGAATGCTATTCAGCACTTCTCAGCCTTCGGTCTGACTGTCTTGTTGTATCTTAGGATTCATGTAAGATTGTTCTTGTGGTGCGTTGTTAAAATATGTACAGGCTGTCATCTTTAAGTTTTCATATTAATACAGACAAAAATACTTTTCTGGGATACTGTACACAGCTGCAAAGCCTGAGTGTTCTTAATCTCTGACTGATAAGACTTGTAGTTCCAGTTTTATATTTGCCAAGCTTTAGAACCCATTGACTAAATGGAAGCGTCTTTCTCATTGAGTAACAGGAAGCCCTTGCTGTCATTTTGTGGTATTAGGAATGCCTCTGTTAACATATTCCTGGTTTTGCTGTTTTCTGGAAGTTGAGGGCACTGTTCAGTACAGCCACCGTGCTGCTCTTGCAGCGTGAGCTGATTTGCTGCGCTGAGCAACTCTTGTTTGGATTTTTATTATGAATGAATGAATAAAAGATGGTGAGTCCGAGATAATTGCATCGAAAATTCATTAAGGAAGATTAGTGTGCAAAGCCCACAAGTATTAGGACTGATAAATGAGTGACAAAATTAGTCACTAAAGTCTCAATAAGTGGCTTAAATTTCCAATAATCACTAGTCTGGTTAGCAGACTAATGGAAAGGTCGGTAAACTGCTCCTCCCCTTCTCCTTCCATTATCCTCAGTAGGTGCAGCGGGAAGGTTTCTGATCCTTTGGCTTCCAGATACATCAATGCTCTGATTTTGAAGGCCACCTTATGTCACAGTCAAATACATGCAAGTGGTCTGTAGGAAACCGGCATTAGTTTTGTCCGATCAGAATGGAAAGCAGCAGCGGTTTCTAAGATAGCATTTGCATGTTTATGTTTTTGGTGATAGTAAGTCTTTTGATCTCTTTAATATATGTGGATCCAAGTGGAATTCAGAAGTTTTGTCTGTCTTGTCTGTCTCCTCTACTGTGACTTTGTGTGCTAGATCCGTAGGCAAAACTACTGTAATAATATCTGACTTGTAACTTTTAAAGACTGGTATAATAAAAAATACCAGGCAACTAAGTACTGGTATTATGAAACTTTGCCTTTTCTTTCTAATTGGGACAAAACCAGAACTGCTGCCGTAAATTTCTGGATTCCTTGGCTGGTGATTTACTTTGTCTTCTGCGGTCATTTTGATCTGAGTGTCTGTGGCAACATTTTCCAGTTCTGTGTGTTTTGGCACTTCCAAGGAGTACAGATGGATTTCTCTGGCACCTGTTGTTACACGTTCTGCCTCAGCAACATCCGAAAGCACTGATGTAACCTACTTGAAAAAATAGTCATGATGGACTGTGTTTTTCGTCCCCTCGTAGCTATCCTTTCATTGTGACCCAAGTGTGACTAAGGCAGTGGTACCAGGGTGGCGGTGCCAATGCCGGGAAAAGCCTTTCAGAGAAGGATGAGCTTCCACACGGTTGTGCAAACATACCCCTTGGTGTGTAATGGAAGATTTCAAACTTCAGTTAATACCAGGCCCAAATGTTGACTCAGAGAAAAGGGATCTTTGTCTCAGTCCCACAAGGCTGGTTATTACTTCTCTTTCAAGTATTTCAGTAAAGAATCTACTATTTTAATCTTGAGTGGTCTGAAGTTTTTTTTTTTATTATTTTTCCCTGGATCAAAGAGACAGGGGCTGCGTTGTTCCTGTCTGATCACATTGTTTCAGTGCTGGATTTATCTGGTATCGTCAGAAATGCGTACATCCTGCAGACCCGGTTTGATAGTGTATTATAGAAGAATTTTTAATTCTTAAAATGACCCAGACTGTAATGCATAACTCATTTACGAATGTTTTAAGGCTGTCTTCTACTACAGAGACTTTTCTCTATCTGCTTTTCTCTCTTCTTCCCTTTCCTCACTTTTTCCGTAGCAATTACTTGGTATCTGGCAACTTGCTCAGGAAACTGCTGACTTGAGAGCCAGTGTGGTGGTCCCTCTTGTCATTTTAACGACACTAGCAGCAAAAGCAATTACAGATTTCTGTCTGTAGGATACCCTTTAACTCCAGCTTCCTTATCCCCTGTCTGTTCCAACTAAGATCCCACTTCTGGTGCCTTTCCAGCCTAGTTAACCATGTTTCCTTCTCTACGGTGAAACATCCTGCGGCTACAGGCTCGTTTATTGAGCGGGCGAGCGGTGGGCTGAAATACTATTTGTATGAAAGCTGTCAGTGTGATTTCTGAGTGTGTTAGAGGATATTTGGGCTTGATCTTCACAGGAACACTGGACATCAAAACCGTCCCGGAGAAAGAGTTTGTTGTCCTTCAGCTGCCTTTTATTTCAGAGACATCTGTCACATGCAGGACATTAAAAATAACCTAGCGGTTAATAGCAGTCTCAAAATAACAGCCAGCAAAGTATTTAGAAAAAAGGAAATGAGAACTAAAATTATATATCTGAAAAGTGTCACTTAATTACGGATTTATTTTAACTCCTGGAATGATTTCTACTTGGCCGCTTAAATTTGCTGTGCGTTAACCTATATCTGCTTTAGCCAGAGTCAGTACCGCCAAGATTGAGTGTACATTTGTCAGAGTTATATCTGGCTGTCAGCAGAGAACCAGAGCCCTGCGCACTGTTGATCGTGTTCTAGTGTGCCATCAGGCACATTTTTTCAGTATATACTAGGTTTTTAAAATGCCATTTAGAATATTTCATATATACTACTATCATCTTTTTTGCGATTATTGTGTTTCTGCAAATGGTGGTGAACTTGAGTTATTTAGTATCAGCCAACATTGTTCCGTGTAATAGGAGAAATTTCTGTAAAACAGAAATCTGGTTGGAAATCCAGTCTCCAGAGTTTGAATGATGTTTAGTTATAGCAGGCTTTTCTTTAAAATACATTTCAGCTTGAAAATACCAATAGGAAAAACACAATTTAGAAATAGTTAAGGAAATTTGCCTGCACCTGAACAATCTTCTGTGAGAAAACAAACCTTGCAAGGTTCAGCATCGATTTGTTGCAGGACCTAGGCAAGCTGTGGTTGCTGGTGTAGTGAACGGCATTGTAGCCATGGCTGTATTTACATCTGTGCTTTTCTGAAGTGTTCCCTGTGCTGGGGTGAGAGAGGTCTTGTTTCAGACAGCACAGCAAGGCTAACCAGAATTAAAATTCAGTGACGTGTTTGTTCAGTCTGTAGCTAATTCTCTAGGGCTGAGAAGGCTCTCATCTTTGTGTTTGTCTTGTCTCTATATAAACTCCAATCATCTTGAAAAAACACATTATATGGATTTCAGTGAGAAGCAGAATTAGAAAATGTATTTCTCATCTGCATTTTTTTGTTTAGATGGACTTAACGTAAATACTGCTGCTGGTGTGTGTGAGAATATACAGTGGATCGGTTACGGAGGATGAATGCGCAAAGGTGCTAGCTGGAAAATACTCTTTTCCTATACTTCTGCTTGTAGCTGCAGGACTGTTAGAGTACTAAAACTCAGGTCATGGTCATGTTTAAATACTTGACTGGAATCTTCAGTTTAACTTGTTACTTTTTGACTCCTGAGGTCATTTAACGGTTGTATGGGTCGTGCACGGAGACTTATGTTTTCATGCCCTTTACGGGCACCATTAACCTGACCAGGCAAAGGCAGAAGGATGGAAGTGCAGTCTGGCTGCTTCCTTTGCCAGTAATCAAAAACGAAAAAAGTCTTGCAAGCCGTGTGGCGGTCACTGTCACATGCACGGTGAGCTCTGGCAACAGATCCTCTTGCATTATCGGTTGTGAGGGTTGAAGGCACCGTCTTTTGCTAAAACAAACAGCTGGTTTTCAATGGTGTGAGTGATAATGTGATCCTTCTCCCACCTGTAGCTCTTTCATTTTGTGTCATGTCTGACATCCCAGCTACTTGGACTGATTAAAAAGGAAGATGTAGCCACTATTGATTGATGGTATCCATTACTTGGTAAGTGCAAAGCACACAGCTTGCCGTGGTCTGTGTCCTATCTTGTCTCTAGAAAATTAAGCAGTGTCATCGAAGGCCACTGATACCTATTGGGTTACCGTCTGCTTGTTAACACACTCAAAGAAATAGTTGTTAATAGTGTTCCGAACGATATCTAGATTCCCCTTTCGTTTGAAAGTATATGAGAGTGAGATTTAGCACAGTTGTTTCCTATGAATGCTGTCTACCCGTCACTTGCTATGGAGAGTAACGCGACGTGACTATGTGCGACTTAGATAATTGCTTGCTGCTGTCGTAAGGCGTAATTAGCTGGTAGAACGGGGCAAGACCAACAAGCCTGCTTAACGAACGGGAAGCCAGAGTAATGCGTAATGCCCCTGCACTTAAGCCTTCAAATGTTCTGTTCTTGTATAAATGACCTATTTGCTGTGAAAGGTGTCTGACGGTGCTAAAAAGAACGGCTTCTGTTTGACTCCAAAATGTATATTGCAAAGATAAATGCAACATAACCTGTCCTTTGTGTGGAGGTGGTGCTGTGCATTGCAAGCCGTACTGTAAAGATCTCTCCTGAGGCTCCGTGAAGATCACGACCTTTCCTCATCCCTCTGGCTCTTGGCCCTTCCAGTGATGTTGGCAGTAAAAGGGCGTCTTGTTCTTGGTGGCCTAAAGTGATTAACTATGGAGATTTATTAAATATCTCAAGCTGCTAAAAAGGTGACAGATGATGCTACCTGGATCCATGCTGCTGAGTGGAAGGTTGAAGGCTCTACCAGTTTCTAGCGTGTCCTTCAAATGACTCTTGTGTGGAAGATACAGAGAAACCGTGTATCTAGGCTTAAAACCATCAAATACACAAGTGGCACTATCCCTTGTCCCTTCATTTATAATTTTAATTATTCTCTAAACCCCCAGGTTTTTGATGAGGTTTCTCACACATGGCCTGTGTTCTTTCGCTTGGTTGCTCTTCAAATCACCTACCAGTTTTGGAAGCTTCATCTGCTGTTCCACTACACAGGGAGCTAGGGCAAAAGAGAGATTATCATTCTTAACTTGTAAAACTAGAACTGTTTTGAAGAAATAAGTAGTAGGGAGATCAGCTGAGAGATCTCCAAAACATGTATTTGCTTTAATCTTATTGCCTGGTTTTTAATGCACTGTATTTCAGCATGCTCTAGTTTTAAGACCTGGGGATTAGTGTTGAGGTTATGGAGTTTTGTCATACAGTAACGTTTCCTCTTTCTGAATTTATTTTATTTTATCTGAAGGGGTACAAGTATTCTGTTTGTAGCTCTATAATCTGAAGGTTTAAGTATGGTATTGATACATATGGAGTAGTTAAAAGGATTATTCAATATTCCTCATGATGCTTTGATGTTTCTGTCAGTGGATCAAAGACAGGTAAGTTACAGAAAAATTCTTATAATTGTACTGTCTATTCAGAGCCATGTATTTTGGTTTTAGTGTTGTTTTAATGTCACTTAAAGGAATTTAAGCTGTTTCTGTTCTTGACTTTTAAATTGGACAGACTGCATAGGGGGAAATAACAGATAAGTTCTCCCTGCCTGGAAAATAAATCTCTGCAAAAGCACAAAATTGTACAGACATAATGGTAACAGTGCCCATTAATACATGCTCCGATTTTAATAATTCTAATCCCAAACAGAGTTGCAGTATATTAACAAAGGCTGACGAAGCTTTCTCTGCAAGTAACGCAATAAAATTGTCACAAAAAATATTTCAGCTGTCTATGAAGTGGCTTCTCAGTCCTATCATTCTAAACCCTTTTCCTGTAGTTCAGTTGATATAAAATCAAATAAACCAACAGCATCTGTATTACGGAGTGTTGGTAGAGGCTTTCCAAAAATCAGAATTTACATTTCTCAGTGGTCTCTCTGTGAGGTCTTTCAAGGTCTCATTACTGTCAGTGATCATCCGTCTCACTGCATAGACCTCAATTTAAAAGATACTCCTTGTACACATGGCTGGTTCGGATTTGGTCACTTAATTAAAAGGGGTACATATACAATTGCACTTCAGTTACCCACCTTAAAGTATTAGAAATACTGATGTAAAAGATGGAAGCTTCCAACTTAAGAGAGTGATAACAGTTTACAGTTTTTTGGAGAATTTATTTTGGTATACCTAAGAAAAAAATGATATTTATGATGGGTTTCTCAAAGACCTGATTTGATTTAGCAGGAAATCCACTAAAATACAAGATCAAAATACATTAATTGTTGAATGTGGTAAACCTGGATGAGTTTCAAATTTGGCAGAGCCAAATAGAAGTGTTGTCTTAAGAAGAAAAAAAGGTAGTGTGGATGCTTGGATTCTTTACCTACTTCATAGTAATGGAAAGCATTTTAATGGAAATTTGCTTGTAGCCTGATTAGGAAATACTTGCCTCCTTCTTTTTTTTTTTTTTTTTTTTTTAATGAAGTGTTTTGTCCAGAAAGCTTAGAAGGTCTGCACAGACCTAGTGCTGAAGGCAGGTTCTTACTTTTTTACTCACTTTGCCACTGAGTTACTTGGAGAAGGGCATCTGAATAACACGGCCCAAAATCACTTGGGGAATCAGCTCCAAACCTCTTGGATTGTGCACCCCTATCAGTAAAATAAAAAAACTAGAGCGTGCATCCCAAGTATGCAGATTACTTATAAATTATGTACATGTACTAAAGTTTTAATATTTTTTTTCTGCACCCCAGTGGATTGTCTGGAACACCCCGCTTTGGAGAGCATTGAGCTACAGCGTTGCTGTTAGAGCTCCAGCCTTTCCTCGTGCAAGATCTTGAAAGGCAGGTTGGTCACACTTCATGTGGAAAGGACCAGAGAAATAGGTTATTTAGAGGTAGAGTTTTGAAAGAGTTTTCTTGACTCATTTTTCAGTTCTGATTATTTTTCATATTATGGAAAACATAATTTTGTCATTAGGAGTTGGTTTAATGCCTGGACTGAGACTAAATTGGTATCTCTGTGTATCACTACAGATCCTAACCTGGCTAGGAAGCAGAGAAGCAGAAGTAGAAGGGAGTGTAATATAAAGATTATAATGAAATTCGGATTCCTTTTACCAGTTCATATATCTTCTAATTTATTTGGACGTGTATATTAAAAATGATGTGTATTAAGTGGTTTAAATAGGGGTAGGAGAAATGTTTGTAGTGACATGGGACTGCACATAGTTTTTGCTCTTAGCTGTCTTGGAGCCGCATCGCTGATTTTCCTTGACTCTACTTGATGCCTTTTTATATTATAGTAATTGAACAATAACAGATCGGAGAGACTGAATCCTTGATTTAAGCAAAAGGAGAGGGCAGAAACTCGAGCAGGGTGCCACTGATCAGCAGTTTTTTAGTGTTGTTACTGATAGGCTAAATCAATGAGGAAAAAAATCAGTTTAGGAACTGGATGTTTCCCTCATACCCCACTGGACTACAGGCCAGGGAATTCTATCATCCCAATGCTGCTGGAGAAGCTGAGTTGAAGATCTATGTCAAAACTAGACATTGATTATATGTGCTGAGATCTTGGTATGATGCATTACTCAGATGCAGTTCTTTTCCAGTAATCCATCTGTAATTTATGGGTTGGTCAAAATATGCTGGCACTGTTCGGGGCTTTCAGAAATGAGATAGCATAGTATGGCCCAGATTCGCCCAGTCTAAATGCCACCTAATTCCACCTAAGTCCTTTTGTCTAATGTTTCCTACTGGCTACATGCCTTTGGAAGCCTGGAGCTAACCAATAAGAACCAACAGGCATGGGCCCTGTTGTGGAATTATATGGGATTAAAACTGTGTAAATCTGAGCCATTGCTATGCTCCTCTCTTTTTTCTGGATGTACCAAACAGTGTCAGCCTTATCTGACACTGATACGCAAACCGTGGTCTGTGCTGCCCCAGCGAAAACGCTGCCGAGCCTCACCGTATCGCTGCAACCGCTGCTCCCAGGCTTGGCTGCTCCATCGGGACCTGAGGATGTTCGTCTACTTCCCGCCTTGGGAATGTGGGGAGAGATTTGCTGGGACACTTTTGATGGATGCAGGCAGTGTTAGGAAGGACATTGTTTAGATATATGGCTGGCTGCTGAAATATTGTATGTGGAAATACTCTGTGTATAGCAAATTGTAAGATTCCTTCACGTGATATCTTTTTTTTGGGGGGGGGAGGAAAAGAAAGGAAATAAGAAAATCTATTTTACCTTACTCTGTGTTTCTGTTCTTGAGCCTCAGATAAATTTCAGGGCAGGTCTTCCTTCGTGCTTTGTTATAAGGTGCAAGTAGTTTGCACGAATGGCTGAACTGTGGGTGGGCTTGTTTTGTGTGTGGTGGTTTTTTTTTTTTTTTTTTTTTCTGTTGCAT
>JAVJGI010000065.1:45102506-45138428 GCA_035590275.1 Ibycter americanus
GCTTCCTCACCCTAATAGCAGGGGCTATTTAAACTTTCAGTGAGGTGGTTCAGCTGGTTCAACTCACCCGGTAGGCCCGGGACTAAGGGTTTGGTGTGGTGGTTTTTTTTTTTTTTTTTTTTTTCTGTTGCATTCGGGTTTTTTTCTTTTGTTGGTGGGGGGTTGTCTTTTGGCTTTTTTTTTTTTTTTTGGCTTATTGGGGATTTTTTTGGGCTTTCTTTTAAGGGGCCTTTGTGGTTTGTTTTTTTTTGTTTCGTGGTGGTGGTGTTGCTATGTCAATAAGGGAAAAAATACAATCATCCTGTATTTTAAATATAAGGATAGTGCCTTGGCACACATGGTGCTTTAGTCTGGGATATAATTGTTGCAGTTTTTCCTCTTTGGATGGGTCGCCTTGCCTTGCTGACCTGAGTAAATTTGAGCATCTGCAGTTCTTTCCTCTAGGTGTTCGTTTACTGGTATTTGGTGATAAGATGTTCCTCAAGTATTCTCATTACTAGAAACAAATCCATTAAAGATTAATTATATTTAAAGGACTGTCCATTTATCTTATCTGATGTCTTAATATCTCCTGATGACCATCAGAGACTTCCCTGTGCACATTTCCAGTGGGTACTCAAGTACAGTGATTCCACAAGGAAAACATTTTTCTTTTTTGAGTCCTAAGAAATGGCACTTCTTAGTCCTTTTGTATGTGGTTTCCCCGCCCCCCCCCCCATTTTCTTTCTTAGCCCAAGTAAGGTGTACAGATTTAGTTGATCTGGGTTCAATACCAACCAAGTCTAAGGGTTCTGACATGGGATCAAAATTGTTGCTGTCTCCAGTTGCCTCTTGCTTCGTTGTGGATGACATTTTTTGTCAGATTGCTGTTGAGCTGAACCCCAATGCCTGTGCTGGATTTCACAAATTTATGTAGAAGAGCTCTAAAATACAAATATAGCAATGGGTGGGGAAAAAAGCATGGTATTATACTTGTATCTGGTTTGTTTTATTTAAAAAAGGTTTTTCCTCATTTTTTTAAAAGGCATCTTTTGCCTTTCTTTTAAGTAGGTCAGCAACCTCGTTGTTCCTAACTGACCAAAACAGAGGCTATATCAACTTAAAATCTGTTCAGCTTGGAATATATGAAAGTAACCCTTAAGCTTTGTTCAACTTCAGAAAGGTGGCTGGCATCAAAAAGTTATAGTCCAGCACTTCACATTTAAGAAAGATGGTTTCTAGATCTGGATTTGCATGTTTTGAGTGAAACTTGCTTTTATAATTTTATGATGACTTTTATAAAGTGTGTCAATTCTGAGCAGAAGACAGAAATTGATAGTATGGCATATGTTTTTCAAACACAAGCGTTGTGTTTTGTAGAACGTTGGGATGGGTTGGACAGCGACAGGCATGCTCATCTATTTTTACAGTTAGAATGTGTAACTGTATGATCGATTAGAAAATGACAGCCAATGGGAATGAATTCTGCTGTATGTAAATACTGCCTTTTTGAAAATTTGTATGAAAATGTTTCGATATGAAATATATATATTTGCGTAATACAAGATGGGCAGTGAGAGTACTGGTTTCATGTGTAGTCTTTTGCTGGTGATAACGGAGGAGCTAGCAGTGCCAAAGTGGCTTTTTAGTTCTCTATGGTAATGGTGTCATTTTATTGCTATATAACACAGTTTGTGTGTATTCAGATATAAATATTGGTCCAGTATGGTAGGCATTGTGTGTTGGAGACCAGCATGGTACATCTTTATTGTCTTAGGAAACCTAGCACATTCTCCTAACTGTTGACAGATTGAGACACATAAAATTGTTTGGTTCTTTTCCTTTAGCTTTATTATGGACTAAAGGAAATCAGAAAAAAACCCCAGTCGCTAGTGTAGTGAGGAGACTACATTTTAAATTCCATTAACAGTAGAAGGCAATGAGATACTATTTTTCTTCCTATTAATTACTAAAATGAATCCAGAGGTGTATGAACTTGAGACGTAATTGGAACCTCTCATTACCTTAGTGATAAATGGAGACGGAATGAAAAAATGATTGCGTTCATTTGCCTACTTCATAAAGCAGTCAGCAGCTACTGTATGTTCTGACAATAATTTCTGGAGAAATAGAGAGAGGGAGCACCATCCAGGGCAGGGAGTGATGTTTGAAGACCTGATTGGACAAAATCCAAAGCAGCTTGTTTTGAATTCGGTGTTGTCCCTGTTTTGAGCAGGAGTTTGGATGAGGTGACCTTCTGAGGTGCCTGCCAGCCTGACTGATTCTATGAAAGATTCTGGGGGAGCTGGGATTTAACAGCTGTTTTTGATGCATTGGTACGGTGTTCAATTTAAAAGAAAATAAAATAGAAATCTCTGCTGACTATGTGAATAATAATAATAAAAGTGGTTTTTGAGCATTTGGGCAGATTAATTAGATAAATGCGGAATGGAGACTGGTGAAACTTGAAGCTCATCAGAAAAAATCGGACACGCTTACCTCTGCTTCCCTTCCTAGTGCCAGATAAGAATTCTATTTTGGGAGTAGCTGCAACAAATACCATATTCAAGAAAAGAAATTTGTCTGAGTTGGGAGACTCTTTGCTTTTGATTTATTTTTATTTTATGTCCATACACGTTCCATCAGTAGACTTGCATTTTTGCATACCATATTAACTTATTAGTAATAAATGAAAACAGAGTTGGCTTTGTAGTTACCGGGAGTCATGAACCTTGTAGTGGAACCCTTGGTTCCACTGCAGTCTGTGTGGCCATGGGTGTCTCGAGAGCAAAGAGCACAGAACTTTTCAGAAGATATACAGCTGAAATAGTAGAAAACACAGGTTAGAAGCTTGTTTTGTGGAGAAAGTCCAGAAAAACCAAGATAGTTTTCGAAATTTTTAGTCTTGATGGAACAAGCATTTCATGCAAAAATGTCTGACCTGTAAAAAGGGGTTCACGTGATCTTCTGGGACTATCTTTGGTAGCATTCTAGGTAAGAGAATAATTTTTAGCATCTAGAATATATGAGAGATTTAGAAGGATAAAATTAAATTGGGATATACTCTTAAAAGTTTGATTCCTGAATTCCACTGTTCTCTTCCTAATAAGATTAAATATCTGCCAACTTACTACTTTGTGAATATTCATGCTCAACCTGAAGCTTTGTGAATATTCTGATAAGCAGTATTTTAAAGTAGCTGGTATTTCTTTTTCTCCAGTGCCTAGGCCATTCAGTCTGGCTGGTGGCATGGAAATGGGGAAGACATAGGAGAAGCGAGGGAAAAGGCTATTATGCTGCAGATCATTATGTTATGAAAAATTTAACTAGGGCTTATCAAAAATTTAATTCAGTCTGATGAATGAACTGTGCAAATCTAAAATGAATTCTTTGCTTTGATTAAGTAAAATGGAGGAACTTAAGAATTCATTCCAGTACTGCAGAATAAAGTGCTTTTGGATTGTCATAATAACCTCAGAGCTCTCAGTCTTTCTGATGTAAGTGTATGGAGGGACAGGCATGTTCTTCCTCTCCTTCTCAGATTAGATCCATTGAAATTACAGCTGAAATACTTTCAGTAGAGGTCGTTGTTAATAGTCTTGTTTTCAGTGTGGTATTTGGAAAGTGGTGGGGAAACTTTTAAATAATGTTACTTGCAGAGGGGTTATTATATACAATTAAAAAATATTTTAGTTTTACAGTATATGCTATTGAAATATTCAATACGTTGAAATTCAAGGACCCATGATGCAATTGTTTTTTATACTGCTGCGTGTGTATTTAATATTCTGTTAGCAGATTGCTGATTCAAGACGAATTGATTTCACGACAGTGGTGCACTGATACCTGTATCCAGTGGATAATGAAACCTTTAAAGCTTAACAGCGCTGTAGAAAGATAAAGCTGATTATACGTACACTTTAAAAGGATAATTGCTTTATAATGAACTTAAACAGAGATATTTCCAAAGTGTCATGTTTAATGATTTCATCATTCTTTTCAATCTGGCAGATATACCTTCAAAGACTATAATAATGTATCATATGTTTTTGGTATGACTTGTATGGAATGATTTGGTGCTGTCCATTGAGTTCTTAGTACATGAACTTCCATGTTAAGGGCAGCAGAAACATACAGAACTGTCTGTGTTCTTTGTGTTCTCCCCCCAAAAATCACTAGAATGGGTTGAAGCAGAAATTATTTTCTCTCTCACTCCTTCTGTATGTATTTTTCTTAGGCTAAGGTGCATTTGAAAACTTCTGAGAGCTAAACGTAGCTTACCCATAGCCTTACTGAATAACTCATCTGCAGATTGTATGAAGAAAGTAGACTAAAAGTTAGTGCCAGCTTTTTGGTATTGAGGTAAATGGGACCAAACGGTTATCACGTCATCTGGTGTGTTTTATCACTATGGAATTACCAACATGATAGACGGGATAAGAAGCAAATGCCTAAGGGGTCAAGCTAGGGTAACCTACACAGTTCCTTGACAAGGAGATAGCGGATGATGTTGGGATGGTAATGGTTTAAGAACAGGTGAGACTGGCCATTGAAAGAGCAGGAGACTGTGGCCTCTTTGAAGCAGCACTGTTGCACCTTGTCCTTCATCCAGTGGTGAATTTGTCAGATACATTTAGTTGTCAATTCCATCTAGTTAGTAGTTAACTGAAATTATGTTTGGGGTTTTCTTAAATTTTTGTGGTGAAGATCACAAAAACCCATGGAATAAAACTTTAGCGTTCCTGGGGGTATTGCCATCTCTGTCTATTCTATTTTTCTGTTACAAAAATGAGGATTTCTGAATGCCCATTGCTTCTAGTGAAAGAAAAAGGAAGGAAAACATCCTTGTAGCACTACGTGGCTTTTCCACGTTGAACTGCAAAGCAGATTCTTGAATTTTTAGCGGCCTAGGGTGCTGGTCTCCTTAGGAGGATGATGTCTATTAATTGCCATATTACTAAGCACTGTGTTGCACTCCAATTGGTACCAAGAAGTTCAGTATTCTAGATTATCCCATTTAGTCTTGCTAACAGCAGAACTCTGTTTTGTTGTCTGTGGTAGCAAATGAGTTTCCCACATTGCTAAAGGGAACCCTGACATACTAATCTCTGGATTATTAATATGCTGCTGTGCTCAGGGGACAAAATTAATTTCATCAATAAATCACTGCAGATAACAGTAATGCTGGGGTAGAAGAAAAATGTACATCAGCACTTGGAGGGGGATGACAATCAGGGCTTACAAAGGGAAAGCTCACTCCTGGGAAATAGCAGTGTCTGGGGAGTGAAATGGGATCAAAAAGGTGAATCAAATGGCCTTCAGCAGTCTGGAGGCAAGGGTTTAGGATTATGGAGCAGACAAGCTTTGGAAATCTAATGAGAAAAAGACTTTGCTAGATGAGAAATGCTGATGGCAACAGCCGAGTTTAAAAATACCAGTCAAGTTACTTTTCCTTGAATCTGTATACGTTGTTTTTCTACATATTGCTGTACCTGTTGACATGTGACTACACAAACGATTAAATTACTTTTTTTTAATGACTTCTATGGATTTTGGTAATTGCAATATGTGTATAGCCTGTCAGGTTTAGCTGAGGTAAATCAGCTTTTCTGCTGAATGTGGCTTCTTGGTGTACCTTCAATACCTTTGATCTAGTTCCAAGAGACCTTTCTGTACAATATAAAGTGTATTTATCCTTGAAGTCTAACCTGATGAGCAATCTGCATGGCGAGAGAAGGATTTTTGTACTAACAGAATACTTGTGTTTAGTAAGAGCAAGTCCAAACTACAGGTTTCACAATCTGACTTTGGGATGCCTGTTGTTTGATCTTGACCTGCCAAACAACAGTTCTGCTACGTTTGGTGATGAAAATAAAGAACCTGGAAAAAAAATTTAGGTAATTTTCTTATGATTTGTTTGTTTCTGCCTGTATTCCTCATCTCCATGCCTTTTTAAATACATCAGTGTGGAGATTTCAGTCTTAATACGCTGGTTCTAGACATTTTGACAGCCCATGGGATATGTGTCATTTTGCAGAGGTGAGAGACTCTAGATGTCTTCATCAATATTTAAATATAGGAAAAATACAACCATGAGAGTACCTTGTAGGGTTTAGTATGTACTGGATAGAAATGTATGAAAAAATGAACAAAAGAAAAAAAAAAAACTATAAGAAGTTGAAAAGGTGGTCTTTGTATAAGAGAACTTATGACGTAAATACTACAAATCAAGTGCCATTTCACAACTAGTTCAGTAGTTTGTTGAATGTATCGTGGTTTGCAGTCTACGTATGTTCACATATGCAGAAGTGACTTGAATTCTTGATCTTAGAAAATAATTCCAGTTATGCCCCTTGCCAGAGACAAATTACTCCAATGTGAGATGAGTTATTGTGCTTGCCAGCAGCTCACTTCCCCCCATACCTAAAGACATAATTTGAAACTTCTGATCTAAATTGAATCCTTAATAGCTTGTCACACTTGCTATAAATATATCTCCTTAAAGGCCAGCTAATATAATTATTTTAATTAGGAAATAGTTTTAGTATGATTGCACTCCCTTGTTCTATTAATTGCTCATCACTGGCAGAACTGACTCCATTTTTCCGTAGTCCTTAATAGTATCGCTTTTCTTCTTTCCTTTTCCCCATCCATCCACACCAGCTACCTTCTCAGAAGTCACAGGCAAATGGAAGCGACAAAACTTCTTGCGGTGTTGGCTGCAGAGATGTGTAGTGGTGTTGGTGTTGAAGCCTCAAGTCTTAGTGGGTTTTCAGCTGCTGGTTTCTTTCTAATCAACTTCTTTACCGTTCTCTCGTGTGTTCCCAAATTTGGTTAGAAAATGGACAGGCAAAATAAGCTTTTTCCCCTTGCCCCAAACATCTGTGTTACTTCTCTTCAGGTGGACCTGCCTTGTCCCTTTGTGGTTCTTGGTCATCCCAGGAGAGGCTGTAGGCTGGGCTGCTAGTCACCCCCTGCTTCAAGAACATTGCCTAAAACCTAATGCCTTACTTTTACAGTATCTTTTGTTGGCGGTGTGCTGTTGCCTTGTGTACTGTCAAACTATGTCCAAACAAAATATATCATCTAAATGGGTGGCATGCTGCCTGGAACATCTGTCGGTGTTCCAGAAGTGCCGGCAGTGTAGTTGTTAGAGGCTGAGGAGGCAATATTAGCCAGGAGGCTGTGTCGTTCTGTGCCTAACAGCTACATCGCTGGTGTTCACCCTTGTTAGAACACGAGTGCTGTGGGACAAGGGCTCTGTCCAAATCTGCATCTACAAACATACTTTATCCTGACTTGTGTACATGCAACACCACATTTCTGATAGGAGATCAGGTGCAGAACTGACCGAAAGGAAATTCCCTCCTGTGGAAGTTCATGACAGGTGGTATTTTAGATTATTTTTGTCAGAGTTTATTAATAAGGCAATTGGCAAGAAAGCAGTGAGTATAGATAACAGCATTGCATTTTCTGTCCTGAAAGTCCATATGGATTTCAGTTTGGTATTTAGGAAGAAAGGGTTATGTTTGTCTCCTGCTTGATTCTGATCCCCTTGATGTCTCCAGAGACAGTCCTTGTATTGTTGGATTACTTTTCCTCATGCTTTGCTTATTTGATTGTATTTTAAGTTAAGGTAATTAAATGCTAGTAAATGAGGTGTTGGGGGGTGTGGGTGTGGGGAGGGAAGTGAAGGTGACCCAGTTCTGGGAAGGGAGAATCTGAAAATAACCTTAAGACTTTAAGAAGGAAAACTTTAATCAGTTTTTATAATGAATGAATGTTCATGCTCCAGCAATATTTCCCACCGGGTACTTACAGTTCAGATTTTGGAGCTCTGTTTGCATCTTGTATAAGGGCGATATGCTCACTGTGTATTTTGTTTAATGCCTATGAAAAGGAAATTCCACAGATCAAAAGATATGGAAGTCTTGTATATATAAATACAAGCATACACAAAAGGATGAAGGATAGAACGTAACTGGGTTCTGGTGTGTATTTGGAGAAAGTTCTTGCCTTCAACTCCCTTGTGCTGTGCAGTCTCCGCAGAGAAGCGCTAGCAGGGCTCGTTGACTGAAATCTGTGCTCTGCAGCTTTTCTCTCTAAGTAGAACATTGAGCAAAATTAGTACAGAAGAATGAAAGCTTATTTTCTTGTTCTGTTATTAGGAAAAACCCCAAACCACTAAAGACCTTCACATAGGAATCTTAAAGGACAAGGATGGGAGTTTTACCTGTTTTGCCTGCAGGAAACTGGATTTTCAGACCAGCTTATCGTTGGTTTATCTCCAGACGGTGTCAGCAATAAAGCAGTCATTAAATTCTGTATTTACTGAGTTAAGCCAATTTGTAGTTGATTCTAGACAACCTCATCCCGAATTACTTAAAAACCTTTGTGGCTATGGAGCAAAGAGGGGAAAAATGAATGGAACTCCAAAACGAGGAGATTGGCTCATATCGAGCAGCGCTTTCCCTGGAAAAATGCTGATGTCTTTAACTATGCAACCTGCATGTTATTTGACTAAAACATGATTACAGTATTTCCTGCTTTGATATTCCTACTTGCTAGAGCTTGCAGAGTGGGCACACTTCACAAGTCTATGCAGTTTTCGAGAGAACTATGTTTAAAATAGACCCCATTGCTTAATACCTCTGGAGCAAGAAAGTATTCTTTTTCACTAATCGTGTCTCTCTGTTACTTACACAACTTAAGCGGTTATTCCGCATTTAGTATTATTTAATTTGATTTGTTCTTGTTGAAAGCAAAAAGTGAAAGATGAGAAAGTCTAGTAGTTACACTGCAGTATTGGACGTGGGAGACCTCAGTTAAAAGCTCTCTTGTGTCACGGGCTCCTTGGCTGACGCCGGGGAAGTCTCAATGGATCGGTGGCTTGTTTGCGATGGAGCGATACTGTGAACTTGTTGTGGTTTTGTAAAGAAATGTTTAGAGAGAACGGCAGAGTCATATGGTAGCGGAGGCCTTCCCAATGCCCCAAATAAATAGAATTTATCAGATATTTGGGTGAGTAATTGATAGTGGAAACATTGCTTCCAATTTGCTCCTGGAAATAGTTATCTGATAACAGCTCCTTAGAACAAGTTAATTTGCATGTACTGTGTAGACCGTTTGAATGGTATGTGTGCAGGAGAATTTTTATATCCCTGATGTCAAATGTAAACTTGAATAAAGCTCTTCAGCTGCTTGTAACAGTAGATTGGCCTTTGGAAATCTTTATAGAGTGATTTTGGTAAATGTAAAAGGAGGTGTTAATTACAACCAATGGGCCTCTTGAGATAGATGCATCTCCATGGGTGGTGGGGATTTTTTCATAAAATCTAAGTCACTGATCAGCTTTATCAGGGTTTCTACAAAGCTTTTATGTTCCCATTCTCTCCTTGACAGGCAGTTAAAGATAAGATTGATGAGAAAGATATAGGGTGGCGGTAAGGATGTTATGATTGCTGTGGTTGTCAGAAGCCAGAACTGAGGAAGGAACCCAATTCACTCACTCCCTACTTTGCTGTAACAAGACCTGCACACAGCTAAATTCACTTAAAAAAAAAAACAACAAAAAAAAAAGGTGGGTGTGTGGGTGAGGTGGATTTTGTTCCTAATGAACCTGAAAATAATGAAACCACTGTCAATAATGTGTAGATCAAGGTTAGTTTGCTTTCATTGCTTTTTTAAATTCCATTGTCGTAGTCAAGAAGTGGTATGATGAGTGTTTCTGAAATCCTGAAATGCAGGGAAGTTTCTGAAAGCCAAATCCTTGCCAGGAGGGCACAAATATTGATCAATCAATATATGTTATTTTGTGGTTGCTTTAATTTCATATCTTAGAGAAAGGAGAAAAAAAAAAATTCTTAGGCTTGGCCTGAGAATCAAAAACCACATTCTCATTTTATCACCAGTAACCATGTCTTGTCTTCTGTAAAATGTATAGGCAATGCTGGTGCTTTTTCCTATTTCATAATGTGATTTCTTTTTTTTTGTTTTCCTGTTAACCCATGGCTTTAAGCGCTGCATGAGAGGACAAGTCCCATGTTAAAGTGTCTCCAAACCTGAATAGTTTCTTAACCTCTAAGGAAAACCAATTTTCTGCATCCCCACTATGTAGTTTCAGAAAAAATGGACTCTCTTTATATGATGTTGTTATGGGAAGGAACTGCAGTTCTGACAGCTGTGCTGATGGTGGTTGGTACCTGGGCATCCTGCCAACAGCCGTTCCTCTTCAGGTATTTCCAGGTGTTATCACCACACAACCCCTCTGTGCCAGTCCTTCTGGGGACACTGCCAATATATTCTGATTGCCCTGCTCTTTTTCCTTATCTCATTTCCTTTCCCAATGCTGCTCTTCCCCCCCCCCCCCCCCCCCCCCCCCGTCTCTGTACTATAATGATGACAGTACAATAAGTTTTGTGAAGGATAATTTGGATAATTTTAGGGAAGATTGGTGCAGGAGCAAGTCAGTGGCCGTTCATGCTGGGCCAGATCTCCAAAGTGAAGTGGGGACAAAGAATCAGACTATTTTCCTGTTTAGCAAGTCTGTGATTTACCACTGAGTCTCAATACTAAAGCGCTTGGTTTTCTTTTAGATTCATAACCTTAAAAAGTGCTTAGTAAGCCTCCCGTTTGCTTAAGAGAATGTGAAACCTTCACGTATGAAAAATAAGATATTTTATAACTTCCAAATTATTATTTCAAGTCAGTTTGTTGGTTGCGTTTCCTTACTCTGATTCCCTTTTTGGATCGGGATGCTCGTGGCATTCAGTGTTAATTACACATTTTCAGGCTATGTTACAATTTTGTCTCGTGAAATACTGTGTTAAATAAAAAAGAATAGCAATTCATTTTTTACAAAGAAGAGGCAATGATTTAGTTGCGTCTGTCTTTTTAAATATTCCAAATGAAGTGAAATAAAGCCATAATGACATGCTTTGATTTTTCCTAATGGAAAATTAAAGGAACTTACGAAAAAGAAGTCTGAAACAGTTTTACTGAAAAACAGCTAGGAAGTAACTGGAGAGATTTGTTTTGTTATGGTCCCTAAAGAGCTGATGTGCTAAACTGAAGTAATTGTGATTTGTGGTGATATTAAGAGAACAGAAAGGGTCATGAAAAAAAGGAAGACTGGGAAAACAGAGCTGATTTTTAGGGAGGGAAATACCTCAATTTTAGCATTAGGCAAACTAAACTTACTAATGGCATCACTATTTAGTGGTATGTCTAGCACAAACGTGCTTCATCTGCGCCATCTCTTAGAGTTTGGTTTCTAACCTGGTCACTTCATGGGCAGCATGAGAAGAAATCAAGAGACATGACTTATCTCTGGACATTTTGCTTTCAAAGGGTTTAAGAGTTATGTATGTTAAAACATTGTCATCCCTTCCGAGGGATGCAGCTTTTGTTCTTTTCCAGGCTGGTTTAAAAGCCTTCTTGCTAGCTAGTTTCTGGACAGCTTCCTCCAGTATAGTACTCTTATATATAGGGCTCTTGGGTGAAAAAAACCAGATTCTGTCTGTCTTTTTTATATGCTGAATTGCAAAATTCCAAGTCAGAATTGTCTTTGATCTCTCTCGGTCTCTGGATCTCTTCTTTTTGTATAAAAACAGTGTCTAATAGGACGTGGGCCACTAGGTGAGATGAGCTGAACTTGGTGGCTTAAGGTTGCCACTGGAAGGGATTTGCGGTGCTTACCCTTCAACACCTTGACATCTTTGATGTGACTGAACTCTTTAAACAAGATTATTTTCATATGCTTTTCAGTTTAGGTAACGACAGTGATTTCTGAACACTGAGGGTAACCATGGTTCCGTTTACTTTGTGTGATTGTCCTCCTGCAAGTCAAAGTTACTGTTTGAGCTTATTTGGAGATACTAAGCATCACCAGACTTTCGGTGCCATTACCTGAAAACACTGACTGTTGCCGGAGAACACTTTACCCTTGTGCTGGCTGTATAAATGGCTCAGCATTAAGAAAAGGTCTGAACACACGCGCAGATAGAGGGATTTGGATCTGTTTAGGAAATTGTTTTAGAAACATGAGCCATTACGAAGTTATACATACAGCTTTTCAATTCCTGCGTGCAGATGCCATAAAATAAATCTGCTTTTATATGCAAAGAGACAGTGCTGTGGCAATGTAAATGACAATTATGAATGTAACAGTACTTATTTACAGCAGAATTAATTTCAAATGTTGTTCCATTTAGAGAGACTCAGCAGGGAGCTCATCCCGTTCCTCTAGATACTTTATTTTTTCATTCTAGTTTATAACTTTTATTGCTTCCTTCCTATGCAAGCTCATAAAATCTACACTGTTGTATACTACCTCTGTGCTCACTGGCTTGAAAAGTAATTTTCAAAATCAATGTATAATTATTATTTCTTTAATTAGATACAGCTAGCCTGTGTAAGTAAATGATGCATATCATGCTAACACTGATAGGACATAACATGAAAACCTGTTAAGCCTACTGTTACTGAGTTTAATGCCTGTTTTCGCCCCTCTTTGTAGTAATAAATTATCCCTACTATTAATTTAATTCAGATTTAGTGAGTTGTTCTCAGTTCCATGTGAATTTTACTGTGAGTTGAAGAAACTGAAGCACCTCCTTGTATGTAATCAATGCCACTATTCCAATGTAAAAACCCCACAAATACAGCAGACAGGAGACAAGGTTTTTATGATTCCACAGGCAGCCATGGCATAGACAAGTAATTTTGAAATATCCATAGGGTTGTTCCACTCATCAAAAAAGGAGTGCTCCCCAGCATTCTGTGTTGGTCTACATAAGCTGGCAATAGAAGAAATGCAGGGAAAAGCTCAAATACGCGTGATCCTGACCAGCTTTCTAAGGCACAGAAAAATCTGGTCCTCAGAACTGGTTTGACCATCTGTTTTTCTGTGGCTGGAGGCAAAATCTTTTTTCTTTTTTTTCTATTTTTTAAAAAATAAAAAACCCACCCCAAACATTGCTTACCTGGGAATTTTCTATTCTGTTTGGTTCAACAGAAAACAACTTGTTCCAACACTTCTGTAGGGAGCTTGCTGTTTTAATTGAAGTTGAATGAATAAAATGCAGGCATGTTAAATCAGGAAGCTGGTGTATTCATCCAGTTGTAGTATTGATTCTCAATTAACTTTCTGAAAAAGATCTTGCGGTAGAGCTGTGATTAGCAAGTGAAGCTACTCGCTAAGCAGGCAGAGAGTATATCATAGAGGCAATCCATCTGTGACTAAGAATTACCTACCGATAGGATATGTGAGTTGCTGATGAAGTAAGGAACACAAAAAATGCATATGGTCTGTGCATATGTCTACCTGGTAAGCTCAGTGGAAAGGCAATATTCCCCATCCTTTCTTCCTGTGCAAGAGTGACAGGAGTTTTGCAAGAACCTGTTTTCATCAAATTCCTAGGTTGGGTGTTTAGGCTGAGGGGCAGGGAGGGAGAGAACACTGACACTTTGAGTGTTTTCCATTTGAGGTCTTTCTTTAACATCCAAGTCTCTAAAAATTCACATTTCCTTGTCTTGCACCCTAATTTGTCTCTGCTGGATGTTTGCCACTTTGGATTTGATTCTCTAGAGCTTGCCAGGCGTATCACCAGGTGCCTGTAGTTGCATTAGACGGTTCCACTCTTAGCCCTTTTCTGAGGAAGAGTTATTTTGGCTGCCATTTCAGAATATAATTTTTAACTATTTTTTATATTTAGTTAGGATGAAAGCTAGACGATACCTGCAAAATGGAAGGGACTTTGATCCTGTCTCCCTTGAAATATTTATATAGCAGGAAAAAAAATGGTTTTTACAGCTTCTGAATCACGGAAGCCAAGATCTCGGTGGGGTGCCAATTAAATTGCTTTCCTGTTCGCCATTTGCCCTTGTTTATGTGGACAATACAGGTACACATGCTGCTTGGTGAATAAGCACTGCTATTTTATTTATTGTGGAACATATATAATTTAGTCTGTACTTAGAAGTATCAGAATAAGGTGACCAGAAATTAACTTCCATACAATTTGTGATTGCATTGTTCAACCCGAATACGTTCTCGGCGCTGCTAATAACAATTTCTTCAGTGAGTTTTAATATGTGAAATTAACCTAGAGTGCTGGGTTAATGCCCATGCTTAGAAAGTCAGCTGTGCGTTTCATTTATCACTTTATAAGCTTGCATGCTACTTCAAGATTTTAGAAAGCTCAATTACATCTCTAGCTATTTCTAGCTATGGTGCACATTTACTCTGCAGAAGTGCTGTAGAATTTTCTTTGTGGCACAGCCAAGAATAAGCTTTTCCATCTCTATCATCCTGCAAAAATGTAGGAAAGTTTCTTTCTGTATTTTGGTTTTTTTAACGTTCTGTTGGGCTAGTTTTAAAAGACTAATTTCCACTCAACTGCTGAGAGGACTATTTCATCTCGGTCCTTGTGTCACACTGTCAGAGTTTGCCACCATAGCTAGGTGACTTTTTTTGTTGTTCTGTTTGCATAAGCAGCAGTGTTTAGATACTTCAGGCAAATACCTTGATCTTTCTTTAGTAATCAACTACAATTACAAACTGGTGGTCTTTTAATCTTGCTGCTTAAGTTATTCTTTCAATCAGTTGATGGTTTTGGACTTTTTTCTCTGCAGGCCCTTTCTCTTTTGTCCCTGTGTAGGAAATGCCCAAGAGACGTGAAATGTCTCCAACTTAAAGAAAATAAAAAGCAGGCTTTTAAATGACTAGCAATTTTTTAAGGTGCTTGAACCCCCCCCACCCCACCCCCCTGAAGGTATACGCCTAGCTATTTTGATTTCTGGAAAACTAGGCCGTTTAAAGTATTCTAGATTAAAAAGTCAAAAAATGTAGCGTACCCCTAATTGTAGATATTTTGAAAATCCTAGCTAATGCTGCTTTTGTGCCATTATAGTAGTGGAACTATTTCTTGAATACTATATGGTTGGACTTTGTGATCTCAAAGGTCTTTTCCAGCCTAAATGATTTTATGATTCTGTGAACTCTGACCAAGTCTGTCATCTGTGAAATAATCCGTAGCTTAGTTCTGTTATCCTCAGTTTTTTTCTGATAACGAGGTAATCTTAGTGAGCTAAAGAAAATGAAGTTTTCCATTCCTTTGAAAGTGACAAAGCACTAATGATGCTGGCTGTAAAATGCCAGCGTGTACTTCACCCAGCGTTAGTTCTGAGCTTCTGGTGAGTTAGATTCGTGCTTTGCACAGTGTCGGTTTTACTTGGCAATAAAATAGCTGCACCTTTGGAGATCAGTCTTCAGTGCTGTTCCAGTAGAAACAGCTATGGAACGCCCTACAGCTTGGAAACCAAGTTCTTTAGTTACAGCAGTGAAGGGTGATAGACGAGAAGCTGGAAGTGTCCTTAGATGTAGTTTTGTTGTGAAAAAAATGTATTCCTGACTAACACGCACAGAGCAGAATTCTAATGAAGATGCTGCAGTTCACAGGGTTTACACGTGTTAACGGTTTAAGGCAAAGATGTTTAATCAATTCCTGGCAATTCTTTTTAAAATTAAACAAAAAGCTTTGTTTGAGGAGGTTGTCTTGATTATTAGAAATCCTGAAATAAGGATTTCTTTTTCTTTCGATGGAGACCAGCGTTATGTTATAAAGTAAGAAGGGGAAAGGAAAAAAAAAAGGCTGACAAACAGCGATCTCATGAAAGAATTGCTATAATACTCCACTTTTAAAATATTCTACACTTTGTGTAGGACTTCTGATCCAAAATGGAAAGCTTGCTGTTAATTTTTTGGTGGGTTAATAAGAAAAAATGCACATTGATCCTTTTGAGGAGGGCAAATGTGTTCTAAATCAAATATTAGTCTGAAAGAACACATGGTTGGAAGCTGGGTGTGAGTGGGGTTTTTTGGTACCTTTGTTTTTGGCCAGTCTAGCAACAGCAAACACCTTTCAGAGGATTTTGTTTAGAAGTAATTTGAGAAAGCATTTCATAAGGTACCAAATTTGAAAAGCAAGAAAGTGTTCAACACAGAGTTTTTATTTTGTGATGGATGACCCATATGACATTGTGTGCTTGTCTCTAGTTGTACCATTTATTTAAAGGTGCAACAAGTGTTTTTTAATTATGCCATGTGAAATAAGAGGTTTACATGATGCATTTCGGAATTGAGTGGTAATTTAGATCTGTCTGAAGTATGCCTAACAATAATGACAGTTTTAATTTCTGCTGTGTCCTGTAAAGTAAGTTGTATTTAGAGTGGAAGGGGCATAGTAGTTTAATAATAGTTTACATTTATTTCATACTCAGGGATCTTTTTTGAGTCGCTAGACAGCAGTCAAGGTAATCGCAAGAACCTGGGCAAAGTTTAATGGTTAAAGATGATGCCATACTGTAACTGTCCATGATAGGAAAGTTGTTTAGGTGGGTTTTTATTTGCCTTGAAATACTTCAGAAGCAAATCCTAAAACTCTTACCTTACTCATTGCAAGTCCTCCCAAAGGGAAGATCAGACTCTGAAGATGTGGGAGTTTGCCCCTGCTGCTATAATGTTAGCTGCACTGTTGTGAGACAAGTATTCTAATCTTTCTTAGCATCCTATCTTTCTTTTTTCATGAGGAGAATGCTAGGAAGTAAAACCTTATATGTTTATTCTTACGCTCGTTCAGAAACCCTATTTACGATGAACCTCACCTCTCATCTGTTCGGCTTAAGTTGGCTTGTTTGAAAGACACTCACACAGAGTTTAAAAAAGTTAAAATATCAAACATCACAGTTCAGGTTTATTCCTTAAAGTAATGTTTCCTTGGGTTGAAGCCACAAAAGAATGAAAACTTGAATGGAAAGAGAAAAACAGAATTACATGAATGAAATTACATGGCCTGACCTAGTTTTCATAGACTGTACAGGCTTGAATGGCAGAAGTAACAGCTTTAAAAAAAAAATTACGTTAAAATGTGTAGATGTTATTTGACTTTTTAAAAATGATTTTTTATTTTAGAGATATCAAATGCAATAATCAATGTTGTTCAGTTTGTTTATTATACATTGAAGCTATTCATTTTTAATATCCTATTTATCAAACAGTCCTCTGTTGCTTCACTGGAGAACATGTTTTCTTTTTATAGCCAGATTTAAGAATGATACATGATTATGTCTATTGGTCAATACTGTAGCCAAGGGCTTTACACTCCTTGATATTACCAGTGAAGTATGAAATTATCATTTCATTGCCTACCTAGACGGGAATGGACAGTGTTCCAAAGAGGAAAATAGGACAAGTACAAGAAAAAACCCCAACAGACCCCCAAAATTAACGGAGTTATTCCTTGTTACTGTATTATGAGATTGTTTTTAAAATTAAGATTACTGAGGCCAGAAGGTTTATAGACCCGTTGGAACTTATTTTACCCACTTGACTTGTAAAGACACTGGGCTGCTGCTGTGTGTATTTATTTTTTATTTCTTCTGAAATTGTATTGGCATTACTCCTCATTTACACTGCCGTTACCACACACACAATAATGTTCTAGAAAATATACGTAATGATAGAAATCTAGGCTTGAATAATCTGAAAACCAGGACATAACTTTGGCAGATAATTAGGTAGTTTGAGGACATATTACCTTTTTTGATGACTGTTGGAAGAACAGAGCCAACATAAGAGATGATAATTTGCAATTACAATAATACCCAAAGTTCCTAAAGTGAATCTTTTACATTAGGAGGTATTCAAAGCAGTTTTAGCAGTTTTTATGAGTTAACACATAACCACTGAGCATTTGAGCATTAGACCTTGCCTTTTTTTGTGTGTGGGAAATGATATTTTAAATGTGTTCAGTACACATATATGTACCATCATGGATGGTACCTTTTACAAGTCTGAACTTTGTGACATGACTAGGTTTTTTTATGTTGAATCTTAATTAAAAAGAAAAAAAGACAAGCAAGTGGTGTAATAATAGGCCGATTAAGAAAATGTTGTTCCACCTTTCCACCATAATTTTGCTAATAAGCAGTGTAGAAACCAAAAGCTGGAAGAAAAAACATAGGCTAGTGGATGGAGAATGTTTGGATGTATGTTATTTGTGGGCTGGGATAGTTTTCTTCTCTGAGGGGTTTTTGTAATTGTAGTTTCTGAGGCTGTCACTTGTTTGTCTGACTTGAAAAGTCTGAGTTCTTAAGGGACAAGTATTATATGTGATAACATACTTTTACATTGCCTCAGTTTTCAGAAGGTCCTGGTCATGCTTGGAGATCCCAGACACAGCTGGTGCATGTAATGTTTGATACGTTTTCAAATTAGGGAAGAAAACCAAAACCTGCCTGCTATGTAGCATAGGAAATCTTCTTGCTTATGTCAAATGAAATTCTAATTAGAATTTGTATGTGTCATCTTTTGCTTCTTGTCCTAGTCTCTGAATTGTATTTCTCTGCTGTTTTTTACAAGTGATTTTTATATAAGCATTAGGAATATGTGATCTTAACATCCTTTATTATTTTAGAGAATGCCGTGTTACTATTTAGTAAAAGAACTGAGGCTAGTACTGATCCACCATATGGAGGGCAAAAATGAACATTTTTAAAGATCGAATTATACTCTAATTTTTTGCTTTTATAGAGATCCATAGATTTTCCTAAGGAATTATAATTTATTTCCTGAAACGCGACTGAATGTGGTTCGTTATGTTTTAGCCTTGTTTTCCATTAAATGACGCTTTCCTGGAAGTGCCATAGGAAGAACTAAAATTCCAAAAGGAACAGCTGAGAAAAGCTACATTGCCTAAACCTATTTCTGGGAAACCCCGGCAGAGTAAAGCAGCTTTACAGACCTTCGTGGCATTTTAAAAAGAAGAGATCTGGAATTGGACAGTTTCAGCATAGTGAATACTTTGTGCATCTCATAGTTAAGAAACAATTGCAACTGCCTTTTGATTTATCTCCAAAAATATGGCAATTTTTTAGCAATAAAAAAGAAAATAAAAAAATGGGTAAATTAATATTAGCCATTTTCTCTCGATTCCATTCTGTGCAATCTTCTAACCGCTCACATTTTTTTCAAATGTAGCATATCTTAAAACAATTAGGTAGCTTCCAGTCTTGGAACCTAGCAGTGCAACTCAGTTGCCCTACAGTGAGTGTCACTGGGAAGTGTCTGAACTTCCTTGTGTTCCACTTCCCTTGTTTCTAAAAGTGAAATGATGCTTATCTGAGAGGAAACTCCCAGCTTTAATTGCACTAGTTTTCATATTCTTACCTGAAGACAGTATAGAGGGTGGTTGTACCCTGTGGCCAAAGCATATTATTTGGTTGTAAGTGGTAACCTTGCCAGGAGAACGCTTTGGTGTGTCTGGAGATTTCTTGCCTATATATATTACTTTTGGAAGACTGTAGATAAGGGCTTTGTTTTGGTTTGTCTTTCCCTCAGGGGTTTTAGTCTTGTGCATTTTCAGGTAATGTGATATTAATGGCTCTTATTATTTTTCATCACGAGAATTGCATAGAGACATCTTTTTACCTTCTGGTGCTGTGTGGATGCATCAGAATTTCATCTTTCACTTAAAACAAAAACAAGTGTTTCTAGTCTTTTATTTTGATTTTTCAAAAAGTAAACCATAGATCGTGTTTAAAATAAAAAATAAAAATATCTGAGTTAAGATGTGCAAGAAGATACGGAAGATTGCCTTCAAGATAGCCCAAGCAGTTTCAATATGCAGGACCGAGTCTTTTAATACCTCATCTCACATATCTTCCTTCGATATGTGCAGGGATGTTATTCCCATGTACTATAAGCGGCCTTTTTTGTTGACAGCAACAGGCTTTGGATTTGGGAAAGCATTATACCTGGTTTTTGGCTTTAAACTCCCATTCCCTCCTCCATCATGCTTGTGTTATAATTCTTGTAAGGGAATTTCAATTTCGATTAACTTGTTTGTACAGAATCCCAGGATAATAGTATTCATTCATTTCTTCCACTGAATTTTGTAATTAAAATGCAATACAACAGCTTATAATGTGCAGTAAAATGTCTTTTATGTCCAAGACTGTACTGTTATGACTTACTTAGCCCTTAAAACAAGAACTAGTTGTGCTACACATCATTACCCAGCATTAGTTAGCCCTTAAAACAAGAACTAGTTGTGCTACACATCATTACCCAGCGTTAGCTGCACAGACCTTGTATTATTGCATGAGAACCTACAGAGGGTTCTGCAAAGAGGAAATACAGATTACAGTAACCCGTACCCGTGCGTGGAAGGAAAGGAGTGTTTGCTGAATCATGTCCTTCTCTGTCACTCAGAATTTTCCTCAGGCTTGCACTTTATATGGTGAAATTGTCCTAACTTGGCTTCTGTGAAGGAGCAGTTTTCGGTTTTGAAAAGTTCAAATGTCAGAGTATTGGAGGGACAAGTAGGAAGAGATGGGATGTAAGTGATTTCCCCCACTCCCAAATCTCAGTCCAGACAGCTGAAATGTTGAATTATTACAGTTTGACATAAAAATAGCTCTGGTTGCTAGGCAATGATGAAGATTTGTTCTATAGGAAACCAGATTTGTGTTGCCCAAGATCTAAAATTGTATGCCTGTTTTGTGTGTGTTTATTTTTATGTATATAAATGCTTGTGTATCTATATATATGTATTTGCTAAATTCACAAATAAGCATGAACTTGAAAGTTTGCATACACTAGGGTTTTTTTTTTTTACATTTCTTAGATTTCATATGTGAGTGTACTAAAGATTTACTCATGCCAAGCCCTCTTATTTTTGACATGCCTGGAGTGCCTCAGTTCTCCTAATTTTTGCTTCTCATTTTCCATCTCGTGTTTGCTATCTGGCTTTTAGATGCTCTCCTTTATTATGCTAAAACCTCCTCGTTCTCCTTAAAAAAAAACAAAACAACAACAAACAAAAACCCACCAAGAACACAAAGGGGAGGCATTGCACTCAAAAATAAATGGGAATGCAATGATTATGGGTTCTTTCACAGGTAAAATATTATAAATAGCTCCTGGTATGGCAGTGGTGTAAGAACATATAATCTTACTGTGGTGTTTCAGTGGAAATAAATAGTGATTTGAATTAGACTGGTAGGATTTGTCTCCTTAGACTTGCTTTTTGGTTTCATCCCATTTGTTCTTGATTTCACAACCATTATTTTTAAATCATCATTCTTGTATGATGGGCTATTATGTCATTATCCTGGATTTGATAAATTTCAGTATTCTTGGTCTCCTTTTACTTCTTTGAAAGGTAACATTAGAAACGTTGCTTTCGCTTCAAGGTATTGAAATAATTCAGGAACCGGCCAAAGCTTTAGTTTTTTTCAGCCACCCTCTTAGGCTATCCTGCAATGCTGTATCTTCATCCCAGACAGCCTTTAGAGCCAGGTGGGTCTGAATTAACTACAGCAGCAACACCTCCTGTTCCTAGGAGGAATCTGAATCTCAGTTTGAAGTGGTAAATTCAGTTGTGCACATGGAACAGTATGATTTCTTTAGTGTTTATTTGCCCATCTGCTTAGAAATGTGCTGGCATAATTATCTTGAAGTTTTTTTGTGAGTGTACAGCAGCGTGTACCCCCACCTCAAACCTAAATACTCTACAGACGCAACAGATTTGTAAGAGGATTTCTGTAAACAGGAAAATCAGAATTCCTTTTTGCGTACCGAGTAAGGCAGGAGCATATAGAAATTTGGTTTGACAACGGCAAGAATAAGAGCTAAAGCAGGGGGCTGTTTCAGACTTCATAAAAGGGGAGCGTGGCAATGGGTGAGGAGTGTGTCAAACATATTGCAAAGGGGTGGGATACATATTTATCAGCCTATTTGAACAGGGTACTAGAGCTTCGGTTTCATCTGCTGCTATAAAGAAGCAGTATCAGAGCGTGAAATTAGCAGTCGAGTAATACATATGCCATAGGCAAAAACAAAACAATTAGCTGCATGCATCCACGGAGTTTATCTACTGATGTTATTGCATTTTCAGCTCCAAACTTGATGGTTTTTCACTCGCTGAGCAGCAAAAGGCAGTAAACAAAATTCATTTGCTGAAAAAGAAGTATTATTCTAGCCTGCAGCAGCAACTCAGCCGTGTAACTTTAGTGGGCAATGTGATGCATGTAGCATCTGTAGTGAGTGGTAAACGTGGTGTTTGTGTACTGCAGACTAAAACACATTAACTCCTCTTAAAGTCAGTTGGAAATTGTACTCCAACATGGATCTTCATTTGTGTATGTGTTAGAGAAAACCATTCAGAAATTTGGTGTTGTATTTGAGACCAAAGCTCATGAGCGCTGTCTTGTGGTCTTCAGTTACTTGGTGCGAACTGCATTTAGGTCAGGATTGGACTTCGCTGCCTTTTAGACATATGAAAAGTATAGTTTATGATCGCTTACAGTGTGAACTATAAATATACTTTTCTTTTGCGCTGTTGGCTTTTATAAAGTATGGAAGTACATTAAAAAACCCAGTTTGATTCCGTTCTCCTTTCAGTGCCTCCCGTTAGGATTAAATCAGTAGACAATTGCAATGATGGATAAAGAAAAAGCTTGTTTTTGAATGCAGATACACTGCTATTCAGTAATACTTACAAAAATAAATAAACGATGGCCAGCGGCATAATAATTGCCTAAGAAATCATTGTGTTGCTCAAATGTTATATATTAAGTAAGGAAGTCTTAAGGCTTTTGGCATTTTTTCCAGTCACAGTCGTTTTCCTAGACTGTAATAAGGTGCACAGCATGCACTGCATGGCAGTTAATAACCATTTGGGGTTTAAAGATGTTCCCTGTAGCCATGTTTTTGTTCTGTCTGTTTGTTTTTGTGGGCAGTTACAGAGTAGCATGCCCTGTTCTGTGCGAACAGGCGCATATGGAAGACAAGTCTTAAGCTCAGGCTCTCAAATCCTTATGAATGGGGTTTTAATTCTGGGAATTTAACATATAATCAGGGGTAGCAACATATTCCAGTGGGAAAAGATCTTCATTTGACATATCATTATCACAGTAGCAGCCAGCTGTCCCTCAATTACAGAATGACACTTTCTATTTCAGCCTTTCTAAACCAAAGTTAATTAGAATATTTTCCCTAATGTTTGTCTAAGGAGAGTTTTAAAAAGGAGTATGTGAAGAATGGCAAACCAAAGAACTAAGAACACCACATTAAATGCATTCTTATGTCTTTTTAAAGTTACCAGGCATAGGTATTGCCATTCTGTATCTTTTTTTCCCAAGACATAAGAGCAAAGAATATGTTAGGACCATGAAAACACAAATATGCACAGGCTAGATTTTGTTTGTAGGCTGTCAGTCGGCTGTCACTCACCAGATTCTTTGACGTTTTGTCTGTCATCTTGTTTAGCTCTTTCTGCTTCTACCTGTAAGCTAGCTCATACAGGAGCATATGCCTTGGTGTGTGTAACTGCAATTTTTGACAGAAACCTTGTGTGTGTTGTGGCGGGTGGCTGGAATCCTTTTAGCCTTACTGATTCCAAGCATTTAACTTCGTTATGAGAGTTTGTTTGCCCTGCTGTCTTCCCTTTGAATTTAGGCAAACGAAAGCAAAACAGTATTTTCAATAATCGAAGTAAATAATTCCCATTTATTGATTAAGAACATGGTGAACAGGGCTATATCAAAGATCCATATAGCCAAATACTCTTTTGCAAGCAGTAGCCAAAACCGGATGCCTATAGAAGAATTTTTAAGCAAGGCTGGCGTATATAATTATGCTGCCTATCGCTCTCCAAAGCTTCAGCTGTTTGCAACTTCAGTGATTTTTTTCTGAGTCTAATATTGTTGGTGTGCATGAAACAACTCATGGTTGATTTCTCTTCCATAAGTTTGTTCAGTTTCTTATTGAACCCAAACAAATTCATAGCATCTGCAGCATTTAAGCTTCAGTTTTTTCAACTGGAGTGCTGTGATCAAAAACATTTACTTTTTATAGTCTACTATATAGGTGCAAAGTTTGATACAAAGCCAAAAAATACGCAATATGAAGTTCAGGGCAAAGATAACTGGTATTAACTTTTCTGAAAACAAAATTTAAATGTTATGAATTTGAGGTTGTTTTCAAGACCTTGCATTTTATAGGTGGTTATTAATAGACGCTTGCATTTCCATGTGTGAAAGGAGAAATGTTTGCTTTCCTCTTGTTCAGGCTGTGGTGATGCCGAAGCTTTATCAGCAATACACAACTGCTTAAGACTTTCAGATCAATATTTTCTTTACTACACAAAGCAAATCCCCAAGGGTGCAATCAGACTGAGTAGAAAATTGCTTCCTTCCTGTGCTTTTCTACACATGTATCTGTATTCAGTTATCACGGAACATCTGTTATCTAAGAAAATTAAAACCAGACTGAAGACATGGTATTGCTTGATTGATAAAAAGACTGCTCTGGTTTTTGGGTTTTTGCTCATCCTATATGAAGGACTCTTTCATGGTTACTTTATGTACAACTACATAAGAATTAAATATTTTTTTTCTGGTAGAGAAGTATGTATCGGTGCATTTATTGCATCACTGTAGTATACTTTCAAGTTCCTATTTTTCAGGTGAAGCTTCTTATGACCTTTAGTTTATGTTCCTTTTGATATGAATTCTGAACATACTTTGTTAATGGAGATTAGAATTGTTCTGGTAAATTTTTCAGCACTGAAAGTGATAGCTTGACAGCTAGAACTGCATTGTGTTACATACTACTTTGTCACGGTTGTTGGGACAATTTAAAACAGTTAACGAAATTTTTATATGTACAGATTTTACTATGAAAATGATTATTGATGTGGAAATATAATCAGAAAGAAGTCCAGGTACAGCTAATTATAGAGGAGAGAATTTTCAAGAATAAATGTACTAGGGTGTTTTGGGTTTTTATCCTTTTGTTTATTTCTTAACAGATCACTGAATTGCTTATCGGAGAGAAAATGAAGTAGAATCACTGTCACTGTTATATGTATTTTATAGGTTCCAAATAGCGTAATTTGTTTTTCCATTAAAAAAAAAAAAAAAAAAAAAAGGCTGAAGGGTTAATATTTCTTGATTTTTTTATGTTCTGCACCACCCACTGTTGCCTTTATGGCTGTTGAATATAGGTGGGAAGTATAACTCAAAAGTGTGTTCTGAAAATGCTAGAAGAATGTAGCACTAATATAGGAGAGAATTCTCTATGCTGTGGAAACCTCTAGTGTCATTTTACTGAATGAAATTCAAACAAGTTGTTGTTTGGTGTCCAAAAAAAACCAAAAGTGTTGAAATGGCTCCTCTGTGTTTCTCTGTATCAAGACATGCTTTATTGCCCCCTCACAGACCCTAGGATATATATATCTATACACACACATTTTTACAACGACATAGCTATCATTAAGTGGAACTTAATGCTGCAAAGCAAAAAAATACCAAAAAATATTATCGACAACAAAAAAACTCGCAAATAAAATTCTTTTGTTCATTAACTTTCTAAATATTGAATGAGTACTGTTTGAGTTCAGTGAACCCAGTCTCAGTGTCTGGAATTCAATCCCATGTAGTTGTATTGTATTCTTAATTGAATCCAGCAGAAAAATAATAATAAAAAAAGAAATATAAAGAATATTTGAATATAATAATAAAAAAGAAAGTTGAATACTAGTCAGCACAATAAGAATTTAAAGACGTCTGTAATCTGATGTTCGTGGAGCTGTTCTCCAAGGTATGTTGATTTAAGAAATGTGAGTCAGCAGTAGAGCTTCTATGAACAGCCTCTTCTGTTTTATAAACGTAAGTTTCAAAAGTGTTGCTGCTAAATATTAAATGAATTGCTGTCAAAGCACTGTTTGGAAATTTCCATGTAGCCATTTAGTTATGGCTGTTAACTTATTAGTTGTTGAAGAAGTTCTTGGTACCATTTGAACTCTCAAGTAAAGCTTCAAAAACGTTCAAGGAGATTTTTATGTTTTCCGTGGTTAAATATTGCTGTCCTTGGGATGTATTAAGGATTGGGCATATCATCTTTCTGCGTGCAATCCAGTGGTTAACGTGCTTAACCGGTTGCAGGACTGGGTTAACACAGTGATAGTTCGGCTTATTGAATGCTGGGTATTAGCAAAGCTGAGGCATAAGGTGGGATCTTAATATTTGGAAATTGTAGCAGATGGAAGTAGTTATTGCTCCTAATTATCTTGACTCTCATGTTCACCTCTTACTCTTTGGGCTACTAAAAAGAATAAACCAAAAACTGCTGTTGTACAGCTCTCAGCCAGTAAGTAGGTCTCCTTAAATTAAGAGAGGATGTTGCTTTAGTAGACACCACGAGTCTGTGAAAAAAAGTGTTGCAGTACCTGTGTATCTAATTTTAAATTATTAGCTTCTGCTTTCTAAAACTCTACGTGGAGAAATAAATTCCCATTTGGAATGCAATGTTTTTATTCTGTCATCCATAGACTGGTTTTTTTCTTCTTCACTGTCTGTAGTACAGCTCTTTGGATAAAAGAATAATAAAGTACAGTCCTTGGCATGGCAAGCAGGAATCCAGATCCATTTCAACCACCGTACGCGGGAGTTTCTTAAACAGGAACTGAAGTAGTAGTTCCATTTTTTGACTGAGAATACTTTTAGATAGGCTTACCCTGAAAAAAAACATTATTCACGTGAAAATGCCTCTCCTCATAGGGAGGACAACATTTTCTTGGGCTTAGAAGTCTGGGGTTAGCGTGTGGGTGAAGCTGTTGTCCTGGCTTTGTGCGGTTTGCTGTGTCTGGGAGCTGTCCATCTGCTCTCCTTTTATAACATTCAAAGACTGAGTTGCTGGTAGCAGACACAAGGAATTAATTGAAGAAATTGGTAATCTGGTTTCTAAATGGTAACTTTGCTGCAGGGATTCTTATGATAAGACAGCATCTTACAAAACATTGCCAAAACTTGGGTAGGAACTAGCCTGAATTTTGTGGTGATCCTTTCTCTGTAAGGAACAGGGATAAAAATGAGGACACGGCTAAATTTACAGTGCTGAAAAGTACTATGTTTTCTAGCCCAATGGAAACTAATTAGAATAGGAAATTGTCAAAGGACCTAGACTAGAAGGAATGCATTTAGCATATACACCAAGTAACATGAGGTTATTTTGAAAAGATGACCTCGAGGGCTCACAAAAAAATTCTCGGAAGTTCTGGTCTGTGTATGGTTTCTTTAGCAAGACAAAGGGTTCTGCTGATGTACACCACATGGAAGAGGAAGGTTATTCCATTCATTAGTGCTATAGCTTAAAACATACCATCTGATTTTAGATCTGTATTTCTTACAGGGTTCCTGCTTGCCTTTCAGTTTCTCTGTACCTGCTTTTTTAATCTGGAAAAATGAGGCAAATAACACTTCCCTGCTTTGTCTAAATAATCTGAAGGCAAATATTTCCAGGCCGTCAGTATTCTGAGTAAATGCTGAAGTCTGTGAGACGTTTGGCTACTATTGTAATAGTAGCATGATAGATGAGCCAAAATTAAGTATTTCTATTTTCAGCCCTAGCAGCTTGAAATAATTTATAAATGCTGCTGATGATCATGATATGAAAACTTTTAACTTCCAGACAATTTAAGTAATCAATCTCAAGTGTACAAGTGATGTAACTGAGGCTGGCAAAGAACCTTCTGAAGTTCTCCCCCAAAATCTGCTTCACTGTTAATGAAGGCCACTTGTCAGACCTCAAGGATTCCCCTCCTGTCCCTTATCTGTTTAACTTTCTTTTCTCTAAATGCCTCTTGATAGGTTAATGTGAAACTCCAAAATTATGTTAGTAAATTGCTGTGTGCAAAAAGTAGTTCCAATTCTACAGAGCCCCAGCGCTTGGAGAGAATAGACTGTGTTAAAATGAATGTGTTTTGGTTTTCTGTTGATACTAATGATGTTAATGTAGGCAGTCTTTACTCACAGGATTAGCGTGGTGATTTCTGTTGGAGGGGGAATACTATGATGTGTAGATGCTTTTATGTGTATTACTTGTCTGACAGCATCTAAATCCGATTCTGTGAGTGACCTCTTGCTAGTTTCAGGGTGTTGTGGATAGGCATTAAAAAACATCTCTGCTTAGAATAGTTTGGCAAATACTTAGTGGCAAAAATAAAAGATTGATTATTAAAAAGCTAATGCTGTTTTTTTATGTGTTACTATATTTTTGTTTTGCCTTTGTTCAGCTTATACAAGGACATTGTCAGTTTTATTTCTATTTATATGGTATTTTCAGTAGCGTGTTCTGCTTTACAATCTGAAGTTATAATTTGGATTTTTGTCAAGGAAATATTTGTAAGCTGTTCTTATTCCTAGGTAAGGGTGAGCTTGTAGATGTGCATATTTATTTACTTAGAAAAGGAAATAAGACTTCAAAGTATCTCATGTTATCTTGTTTTTCCTTTATAGGGAAAAAAATGTATCTAAATTGTAATGTTATTTCTTCCATAGAGGTGTGTGACTTATGATGAATTAGCAAACTTCACTACTTTCATGTGGTCTCTTGACAGAGGCTGAATACAACTTCCCAGCTACAGAAAACTAATGTTTAGTTGAAACGCAATAGTATGTCTTTAGGTTTATTTGTTCTCCAGGTGTACTCTGTCTTCTATTTATAGAAAAGTTGAATGAATTGAGCACGTACAAAATTAGGCAGCTCAGAATAGAATGAACTGTCCTAAGAGGTTGGAGAAGGTAATCTGCACATTGGTTAATGCGTATGTCTTCTGGATCCCAAGGCTACTGTTCCCATTGCTGTTAATAAAATGACACAATCCTCAGCATCCTCTTTTTGCTCATCCATTTTGCACAAAAGAGCGTATTACTTCCTTAAGCAGATTTTGGTTTGGTGTAACAGCTTCAAAAGTGTCAGCTTCTCGGCAGCTGCTTACCCTGGGCATAACAGTTTTGGAAGAAGGTTTGTTCGTATATTAGCTGATGGCAACCAATAGTGGTCGGGTACTGTAACAATGTATGGTATTGATATTTAGCTAGCCAGCACTTTTGAGTGTCTGTTACTACCAGAACGCACCCCTTCGTAGGCATAAAGTTGTGTTCTGAAAGAATGAGTGCTTTACTTTCCCCTATTCCAAAACCAAACAAAAGATCAGATCTGTCACAGCGAAATTCACGCCCTTCTGGTTACCTGTACCTGGCTAGGGAAGGGAATTAAATGTAGAAGAGGGCTATTTGAAAGACTGCTAAAAACTATGAAAAACTTCCCTTGCTCTTAAATAGGCGTTAGCACCCGCCCCTTCTTTAAAAAGAGAACTAGAGGATAGTACGTAGTAAAATTGTTACTTGCTATGAAAGAAAAAATTTCCCCATTGCATCTGTCATGCGAAGGACTGCTTTGTTTTGATATAATTTTTTAAAGCTCTTCCTTTGAGTTTTAAACAAAATAAATCCAAACCCCACTCAACCTGCCAAACCAAAGTCTCACAGCAGATTCTGTGGGTGTTTTAAGTCACAATTAGCTATCACTGGCATTTTATTTTTTAATTTGTCCTTTGATTAAGAAAGAATAAAGCATGACCAATGTGGGGAAAAAAAATTGCTCCTGATCTATATTTGAGTATTTTTTTACATGTTAATTGGCTACGTATTTTTCTGACTGTTTTGTGCTTATGAATTGCTGTGTGTATAGTGGTATGGTATATGTTATTAATCTTAAGAGAATACCCAGCAACTAGGTAATGAAAAATGCTTCTGATTACAATTTGATGAACTTTTACTAGCTAGTTACCTTTATTCAGACCCTTTGACTCAGACATGAAAGTGTCTGAGGATGTGGTAATTCATTTTTTACATATCTGCATACCAATATCAGGAGAGGTTTTACACAGTGGTTCAAGCCCAGAGGCACTTGATTTGGTATTTTTAATTCATTATTGTAAGTAGATTTTGCTACCATGGTAGCATGCTTAACTTCCTTGCGCTTGGAAAACCATAAGATTTTTTCGATAATTATAAGTAGCTGAATTTTGTCTTGTTATATGCCATCTTAGAGTTCTGTTAGAAGACACTGAGATAAATGTTTCAACCTTCAGTAACACTTTAAATGGGTAATGCTACATACTTAAATAAATGGTTCCTTCCACATGCATTAACCTGTATCTAGATTGATTCAAACCCCAAAACCCCCTCACTACAGGAGAGATCTTGATATTTGATGAAGCTTTTCCATAGATTCCTTGCAATCTGAACTTGCTGTGTAGAATAACAATACTGACTTTCAAAACTATTTCAAGGTACACTTGAATATAGACAGTGTACAAAAAGTGATTTTCACCATTAATCCATGTCCTAAGGAATTCTGAGAGTGCCAAGTAAGTTACTGTTTAATTAGATTTCCTATTACTTTTAGGTTCCTTTTTATTACTTACAAGAAATGTTGAATTAACATCCTTCTGGAATGAAGCTCTTTGTTCCCAAACAAGCACTACCATGCTGAATAAGTTAACCTTTCCTGGTCTTCCCTGTTCATGTGCTTGAAGACTGATGTGGGCAGTAAACCAGATAATTTTCTTTTCATTTATTCTGTTATTTCTCTGCTGAGGGCTAACTTGATGCACGATGGGGTGAAATAAAGGAGAATACACAGGCAAAAGTGGTCATGCAACTAACTTGGTACTTCTACTGAGAAATGGAGTGCAGCAATTGTTAGCCCTTATCCTTTCATGAAGTTTTCAATTGATTGCTAAGACCGTTTTGACTACTAGCAAAAGAATCAATTGGCTGGAAGTCAGGCTTAAATTATGAATCTAAATTTTGTATTTTCTAGCTTTGTAACAAATGGACTTGACCTGAAGGAAGTCCAGTTCAGAACACTGTCTTTGAATTAAAACCGTGTGTACAAGTGTTTCTTTGTCATTCTGAAAGAGCAAACAAATACTGTGGTCAACAGCTTATCCTGTTTGTAAATTTTGGACTATTCAAATTAAGCAATAAAGATATTTATACAAAGTAGTGTGTCATAGAGGCTACATTCTGCTAGTTGCCGTGTTATGAAAGTTGAAGTATCTTTCTATGATACATATATTTAAATACTTTGAATTTTTGTTAGGGTTTGTTTCATTAGTTATAGGTGCTAACTGACGTTGGACTGCTATAGCTTCATTTGTGATCTATGTAAAGGCCTTTATTTATTTATTTACAGTAAAATCCCAACCCCCCTAGGAAAACCCAGCAAGTCTTCCCTCAAGGTGTTATTCATTCTTGTTTACACTGGTAGCAATCTATCAGCCCTTGAATTGAGAAATGACAAAGCTGCCAAGTTAGGTTTAAGGGAAATTGGTCGTGAGACTCATGAAAGTCTTCCACACAGCTTGTAATAAAATTATCGTTTAAATGTTTTGCATAGGTGCTATATGTAACTAGTAGCTGACTCTGTCCTCAGTAATCTTTCTCTTTTCTGGCCTTTGGAACTGGAATCTCTCTGGATCTGGATTTAGTCACAGAACTTTTAAATAAGTGTATACAGAACCAAAGACATTTCATTTGCATTCATCCTACAGAGCTGACGTAGGCTAGTGGTCATTGCGTAGCACCAGTTGCCAGAGCTACAGGGATTGCTTTTATTAGTAGTAGATACATTTGTGTTCCCAGACTGAATCCATAGAACCTAGTGAGCTGAATGACTGATCTGGGCCACAGACCGGTGGGTACTTACTAATACAAATTATTTTGGCGCTGGAAACACCATAGAAAGAATATGCTAGTTCCTTTGTGAAATATTGAAACCAAACAAACTAAACAATGCAAGCTTTCTATATGGTTTGCTTGAGAGTTCACTTTATCCAGTGAAAAGGTCTAAACAGTCAACAGAGTAAATAGTTCTGAGTTGCTCTTCACAGTACAGTTGAGGAAGTCAAAATGCAACTGTGTATAATGGTTTCTGTGCAAAGAAGCAAGTTAATCAGGGCACTACTGAGTGTCCTGTGGTAGAGCTCGGGTGTATATTTTTTACCATTAGTGTATATATATATAAATCTAGTGAACCTCTTGGGGTGAATCATGTGAGATAGTCTTCAATAGCAGAAAGATATTTTGTACAGATTAATTTTACTAATTTTATATATAACCCATAGAAAAATCATTTTGAAGTTATGCTTATATAGTACTGTTAAATACTACTTGTGAGTGGTTTTGGAATGTAATAAAATATGGATGGTAGAAAGAAGGATAGCAGATGTTGGATCAAATACAACATAGGTAAGGAAAAGATAATTTACAAAGCCATATGGAAGTCATATGGAGTCATTTATAGAGCCATATGCTTTGTCCTGTCCTGGAGGGAATGCGTCTTTATACTTGTTGGCCCAGATCCGTAGTTCTTATGAATCAATACACCTTTATTGTCTGTGTCACTGACTTGGAATTTCTTTAGTTTAAAAAACCCAAACCCAAGCCAACCAACCAAAAGCCTCCTGTTTTGGTTGGGCTGATAACTAGGTTGCTACCCTGTGTATTCTAATAATGAGGATTTTAGCTTTCATTAGACCACCTGGAACTCATCTGATGGTAATGCTATATTGCCTCATTGTAAACAAAGCCAGTATATTATAATAAGCTACATTTTGACAGCAAAAAGACATAGGAAAAGGAGAGAGTATTGACACTACGCTCTGGAGATATGTATGCATGCTCTCATAAAAGAGAAAGCATTCATTTTTCTGGAAGCTCTATGCATGGACCTCTGCAGATTTTATAGACTCAGAGGAACTTGTGAAAGGTCCAGAGTTATCAGAGGTAACATTGTTTGTATGTCTGAATGTGTTTGGGCAAAAATACTGGTAGCGTGAACAAATCTATGTTCTGAGGCGCTTTTGTTACAACATGTGGGCCAGTAATTGGAGTGACCCTCAAACAGCTTTATGGTCTCTCAGGGAGCTCAGTTCTGGTATCTAGTGTGTATGTCATTCTGTGCTAGAATCTCTCTTCATCCTAGAAGGTACATGATATTTGTTGGGGCAGCTCTTTGGTATAAGCACCTTAGCAAGGCTTGTTGTTCAGTAGGAATACCTTCTCAAAATTAGTCGCTTCATGTTTGTTTAGTCATCAGTTACCAACTGCAGAACTGGTGTTTTACTAATTCAGGCTTAACAGCAGTCACAAAGCAATTTTTGTAGAAGTGTTTTACTTTTCTGGATGTAATGGTCTATCATGATCCATATGACTGGCAACAGCATCAACTAGATTCCCTTTTGTCAGTTCTGTGCACTGTATCTGTGCTTGGCAGCAAAGGTGACTGCATTTCGGTTGATGAAAGCGTGGTCAGACATAGTTCATGTATCAGGATTTTCAAAAACACCTGGACACTGTGTGTGTGTATGTGAGAGAGTGAGTTAATTGTAAAAGTGAAGACAGAACCCCAAACTCGCGCGGAAGGAATGAGGGAGGAACCAGTTTGGTAACCTGGGACTTGTGTGCAAGTTGTATAGAGTTTTGATCTTACTTTTCCTGTTAAGTATTCAATTTATTTTTATACTTTTCTACTGTTTTGCTTCAGCCGTCTCATAAACAGCCTATCTAACAACAGTTTGAGCCTGGCTTCCAACAGGGCTGACATTCTCATAATTGATGTCTATGTTGATGAAAAATTTCCCCCACTTGGATTCCAGCAGAACTTGCTGATTACAGGGAGCACAGAGCACAGTAGAAAATCATACATTTTTAAAAATGTATTTTTTATTTTTTTTTTTTTTTTTGTGACTGATGAGCATTTCAGTAAATATCACTGTAGCTTGGTCTCCAAGTAATGAAAGCATTCTCCTGAGCTCCAGGGTCTGGAGCACAGCAAGCCAGTGATGCCACCATTACTGGGGTGCTGGGTGTCTTAAGATGCCAGGAAGAGACTCAAAGCTGTATTGTAGTGACCTAGAATTAATAATAAGAAACTGGCCCTTTTCTTCATATGAGTTAATTGTTAGTATGGCCTTTGCACTAACTTGGTAGCCAGGAACAAGGTTTGTGTTCGCACCTCTGGTACTCCTCCTTCTACAAGGTGAAGTGAGTCATGTAGTATAGTCAGGAACCTCGCTTGTGAAGGGAAGCTTGCCCTACTTCTAACAGAAGTTTGTGTTTAGAATTGATTAATTCTATTTCCCTTCATTCTTCTAGCCATATTTGAATCTGTCTTAAAAGCTTTTTTGAAGTATCTTTGAAAATGAAGGTTAAGCTGAACTGAATAGAGTATTTGGAAAGTAGCATAAGAAAATGAAACCTGTGTGGCCTTTTTTTTTTTTTGAAAGTTGACATGCTTCAGTTTGCTTTTAGAAAATTATTTGATTATCTGTTAGAAACTTATCGGCGCAGAAGTTTTTGTGGCTTTAAAAAATGTTACAGTGAGTGAGACTTTCTTCAATTTGTCCCTTAGGACCAATAAGAAATTTTTACATAACTTATTTTCTATAGAAATGAAAATAGTTGCTATATTGAAGGTACATAAAAAATTTAAGATGTAAGTTTAATTTCTTCCTGAAAATGTCATTATATCAAAATATAAATTATTTTTAAAGATTTTTTTCAGTGCTGATATTAAATGTATCTTAAGAAAAAGATAATTCACCGCATAGACTAAAAACATGTGACTACTAACCTGCAAGAATCACTGTACCATTCAAATTTCCTTTTATGACAGAATTTGAATTGTGGTCTCACTGACAGAGAGGATAACTCATCTGTCAATATGAGGTCTGAGTTTACTATGAAATTCTTATATTCTATGTCAAAATGTACTACGCAAAACAATTATTTTTACAAGTAATAATGAAGCAGACTCCAAGTGAATTCCATACTGATAAGAATCTAAATTTGAATTCATATAACTTTCAGAAACTCAGTTTTCTCCCTAATTCCTATAAACTGTATATCAGCAAACTGTGTGTGCATATTTGTTTCAGCAATTCCCATATGCTTGTTTTTACAATTAAACAGTCAAAACAATGCAACTTCCATCCTCCTTCTGGAGTCTGATTACTGTATCTGGTAGTTTTTATTATTCCAGTGTCCCAGTTGCAGTAGCCTTGTCAAACACAGTCTTGGGTTTAGACCCTACCTAATGGTATCTCAGTATTACAATTGTATTTTTATTTTCTTCTAGCCACAAACCAAACAACCAAAAAACCCCCCACAAAACAACAAAAAACCCACAAAAAACCCCCCAACAAACCAAACCCAAAACCTCCCGCAACCTTCCAAGAAGCTGAAAGGCTGTGTAACCATTTTAGTAATTTGGCGTGTATCTTCCCCTGAACGCCTTATTTAGTTAAGTGGTGACCTCAGTGCGCATTGGACTAGAATATTATTCCTGCTGTCAGTCTTGCTTTCAGTTTTTGGCTCCTTCCCTGGGTTAATATTGGCTCCTACAAGACATGAGGAATAACAAAAACATCTGCTGTCACCCCAGGAGGCTGGCAGAGTTTCATCCAGAAAGATGTGTGCTGCTGTTGATCGTATTTTCAGTATTCAGTTAATGGCAAGAGTAAAAGATGCTCAGAAAGAAAGTGAAGGCTTTGAGCCAAACTTGCAGACACCAAATGACAAATTGTTATGTATTGAATGAGGGGGGGGGACACAAAAAAACCCCAGAAAACCTCAAAAAAACCCCACCCCTGAATCAAGCAAATAGAAAGTACAAAATGAAGAGGGATGATACCTCCCTATCTCATGAATATATCATAAATCTTGTCTCAGCATACTTTTTTTTGTCACTAGACACCCTCTACTGAACTAAATGGAAGCTCAGAGGCTTCTTTCCCAATCACGACTGTGTTAGGATAAATATCTTAACAAGGATGTATGAGGAGAGCAGGACTAAAAAGGTTTAAGGTTAGGTTTAGAAAAAGGCAGGTATATACTGAAGGTTAGGAGATTAGTCATGGAATTATAGAATATAGCAGGTTGGAAGGGGTCCATAAGGATCATTGAGTCCATCTCCTGCTCCTCGCAGGACTACCTCAAACTGAATCATGGGACAAGAACATCGTC
>JAVJGI010000065.1:45138528-45154149 GCA_035590275.1 Ibycter americanus
TCCATAAGGATCATTGAGTCCATCTCCTGCTCCTCGCAGGACTACCTCAAACTGAATCATGGGACAAGAACATCGTCCAGAAGGTCTTTGAACTCTGACAGGCTTGGTGCTGTGGCCACTTCCCTGGGGAGCCCTTTCTGGTGACCGACCACCCTCTCAGTGAAGAGCCTGTTCCTGATGGCCACTCTGAACTTCCCCTGACACGGCTTCATTCCATTTCCTCGTGTCCTGTCGCTGGTCACCAGAGAGAGAGGATCAGCACCTTCCCCCCCGCTGCCCCCCCCGAGGTCAAGCCGTAGGCGGAGGTCACTCCTCAGCCCCCTAAGCTGAGCAAACCAAGGGACCTCCTAAGCCCTGCCCTCGAGACCTTTCACCACCTTGGTCACCCCCCTGTGAACACACTCCAATAGTTTGGTGCCCTCCTTGCACTGAGGCGCCCAAACACCGCGCACAGGACGGGCGGTGGGGCCGCGCCCGCGCAGCGCGGGGCAGTCGCTCCCTCAGGCGCTGGCTCTGCTGTGCCTGGTGCCCCCCAGGGCACGGCCAGCCCCTTGGGGCCAGGGCACGCTCTTGGCTCATACTCAACTGGCCAGCGACCTGAACCCAGCTACTAGCTTTATCTCTGTGCTTCTGTAGTTGTGGACGAAGCGGTATTGTTGTGAACTTAGCTTCACATGGTGCTTCCCAATGTTTCCAATCTCTTTTTCTAGGTTATAATCCCTACGGAGATGGTAGTATCCAGAGAGATGGCTAGCAGCAAATTTCAGGCTGCTTTTTTCCCCCTCTTCTGACTGGTATTATGTTTAAAAAAAGACACTGCAGACGTTCACAGGGTTTGCTTTTCTGTGCTGACAGCTGCTATAGCTGGTCATAATGGGAAACTTGGCCAGGACCTTTCCAGTGAGGGAAGAGTTCTGGGAGCCGGGAGCGCGAGGACCCAGCCGTTCTCTCCCCCTTTCTGTTTGAATTATACCCGTGTCCGTAAATCTCTTGAGAGACAAGAGGGAAACTGCATTTAGCACCGTACGTACAGAGGTGTTGCTGGAGTTCATAGAGTGGAATTCATGAGGTGGTGAGTCCTTCAAGAGCAGCTCACAAAGATCACTCTGACCTGTGAAAGCACCGAAGATTGGGAGGTTTGTTGGGGCATGTGATGGGCAAAGCTAGTAGTCTTAGGAAAAAAGCTGATAACGTGGAAAATAGCTCAATTACTGATTTGCTGGGTGTTTTTCTTACACTAGCCTCTCTTTTGGGTAATTGCTTGGAACTTTGTGTAAAACATTCTTTGCTTTATAAAAATGGAAATGGGGTTTGGAAAGCTCGCTCAGTTTATAGCTTTCTGTTACTCCTGTGGTTTATCTGCATGAGCAGAAAACAGCAGTACAGGAAAAGATTTCTGTGGAACTGAGTGATTCCAAGCTAAATTCATATGGCAAAAGTAGCGGGTTGTCAGAGGAAATAAAATAGTTTTACCATATTTGAATCCTGAAACAAATAAACTGAGTTAAGGTAACGTTTTTTTCATTTGAATTTTTACAGCTCTTTTTATTGACCCAGTCAATAACAAGGAGACTTTGCTTCCACAGTGCCCTTTAAAATAGATTGGAAGTCTAGTTTTATCAAAAGAGCTCAGTACAAAAATCTGTTGTCTGACCTAGTCTTGAGGAAGAAGCTTCCTTCTTCACAGGAAGTTAATTTTATTGAGTGGAAGTCTTTTGCAGCCTACGGTGAGGACCGCTGCATGCTTTTAGCTAGTAAAACAAGGCAGTAATGGTTACTAATATGGGCATCATTGGTAATTGACAGTAAAACTAAAGTATTAGACATCACTTTGGGTGTATTGAGCACTTTACAAGGGTTAATAAAACCAAGCACTTGAATTATGCACAGGGCATCCTGAAACTAGTGAAGTTGTAGAGAGTGACCAGGATGAAAAATATCCTTGAATACTCTTAGAGATGTTTATCTGCAGACAAAATGGGAATCGTGTTACATATGGCTTTTGCATTTGTAACCTGTAGATCCCATTTCCCTTGCTAAACTAGTTTGTGAGGATAAAAGTTATACTCTTAAGCTAGAAAATAAAGCTCATTTTACAGTTCGTGCTTTTTTTTTTTTCAAATTTCCATGAGCTGAATCTGAAATTCAGGGATATATTTATTTTTCAAAGTGCATTTCTGAAATGCATCCTCTAGTTATACGTGTTACTTCAGTGTCTTGTTACTGAACAAACTAGAGTCAGAATTTTGGAAGATGTGAATTAATGATATACGAATCATTACTTGTTTTTTCTTTACTAGGGCTTAATTAAACCCTTTTTTCTTTCAAGAAGCAGAAAAGGTAAAATGTTTAACTTTGTGTGATGCTTGGATGGGAATGTCAATGAATCTCATTCACAGATAAATTATGGGGGGCACCTGCATCTTGGAAGCTGTGCGAGGTAATTATGCAGCGCTGTTAATGGAGAAAGACTCTAAAGCTTCAAGCTGATGAGTAGGTTCTGTAAAACACGGCTTGTGAATAGTGTGAAGTGTGGCAGCCTGCTTTGATGAGCTGTTTGATCTTTATGCTGCTGCAAACTCTGTACCAGAATAATTTATATAAAATTTAAAAGACAAAACTGGAGTTCTAGGCCCTGTAATAAAGCTACTAGATTATCACAAAATTGCAAGATATAAACAAAGGGCATGGCTGATTTCCACCTCTTTTCAAGATTGAAATTTCTGTAGTAGCATTAACTTACTACTGATCACTGTCAACTTCTTCTGCTCCCCTGAAGGCTGAGCAAATTAAAACTCAGTACTCCTGGATGATTTAACAATTGTTATCCTTTAATTTCTTTCTTGCCATCATTTAATCTTGGAAAAAGAGCCAAAAATTTTAAATTGACCTGTCCTCTCACCTCTGTTCGTTATCTTTCCTGATCAGTGGACAATAACTGCTTGCTGTATCATGCATAATTTATGGCCTGAGTATTCAGAGGTAACATGTTTTTGTGATATATGCAGGATTTGCTGGTTTGATAAATCTTGAAGCCAAAAACTGCAGACTCATGAGAGTGAACAGTGTCTGCCTTTGAGCACCTCTTCTCCCTTCTGCTACTCACGCAACTCTGCCAGGGCTGCTTCTAACAGTTCAGGCTTCTGAGGAACTTCAAAGTGTTGCTGTTCTCATTTAGAAAAAGACCTGTCAGAGCAGGAGCTTAGTCTACAAGTTTTTGGACAGGCAGATTCAATCCTGCCATGAGCAAGACGACTTGGACACAATTCTTCATGTTATGAGAGCCAAGAATGGACATCATGCATCTTTATTTTCCAGTAGTCCAACTTCTCCTTGCTTACAAAAGCTATGTTCAATGTCACAGTCATGCATCAGTTCCTATCACTGCATCACTGGTACACCCACAAGAGGAGGAGATGATCTCTGTGCCAGTTAAAACTTGTTCCTGTTATTTAAAATGATGAGGTTACGAAAGTCAAAGAGAATTTGCTGAGCTTGTTCTCCTTCTATATGGCATAAATAGAAATTAATAGAGCTATAGTATGCAAGCCAAACAAAAATTGAGCTTTTCTCTCTTCTTTGCCTTAGATTTCAGTTAGGGTCTATGAATTTGCAGGAACTGCGTGTGTTTCTTTGCATCATAATGTACCAGCTGCTGTATTTGTAGTCTGCGAGTACTGACTTTGGATAATTTGGATGCTGATATTTAGTGCCTGGGAAGTGGACCAAAATAACGGATGCTACCTAAAAGAAATTTATCTACAAGGAGTTTTTCTTCTTTTAGGTTTAAAAGCTCCTGTCTACCTAATCATTTATGCAAGGGAGTAATGAGGTTCAGATTACACAAAACTGTTTCCCTAGCAGTGGGTAATAAATGAGGTCATAGGTACCGGATTAAATAATAGCACTTACAGTTTTCTTACAATGTGACATAACTGGCCCTTTAGGGGGAAAGGTTTAGTCCTTGTGTTTTTTGCGTATCGAAGAGGTGGTTATGAGCACTGGTTTTAGTCACCGGTGTTAGCTGCGTTACTATTCTGTAGTACACAGAGGAGGGGAAGAATTTCTTGCTACAATGCAGTCTGCATTTCTTTCTCGGGTACCTCTGATACCACAAGCAAGAAGGTATTATGAAGTTGATATAATGAAAGACAGCACACTGATTGCTAACAGATAAAAGCCTCCTCTTCTGTAGTTGAGCAAGATGGAGAAAAGTCTACAATTGGAAAGATGTATTGCAAAGTTTAATTTCACAGACAAAGCAGGTTGATACTTATTTTATATGTTGCATTTGTGTATATCTTTGAGTGAAATAAGCCTTCTACTTTTGGAACCGGTTAATCATCTATTTAAATGTTGACTGTTCCTGAGAGAGAGTGGTTTTTTCAGCAGTTTTCTTATTTCAGCTTCTACTGTATAATTATTTTGTAACAACTACTCTCATAATTTAGATCACATAGATCATAAAGAGTTAACTGGTAATTATTCTCTTAACGCATTTGATTTTGCCCAGTTTTATTTTTCAATGCTTTTTTCATCCTTTCACAGTAGTAAAAAAAGTGCCGCGAAGTGATGATTGAAAAACTTGGAGTTGGGTATTACTTAACATTAACAACAACAAAATTACAAGCAATCACCTGAAGTACTTCCTGTAATCAAGATAAGTTAGGTAATTTCCCTGCTGTTTGTTGCTTTATTTCCTCATTCATTAGGACCTTTTTCTCACATTCATGAAGGTCTTTGAGGCTTTTTGGACTGCTGTGAATCGTATAGCGTTATGAATGTGAGTTAAATATGAAGACAGTAAGTAAAATGTGGGTTTTGTTGAAGTATTGATATTTTAAAATGCTTTATCATTGGTGACAAAGAAATTCCACCTGGATTAATCACTCAATGGGATGTAGGCAGTTTGACAGTGTTTATTTCATGATAATGTCTGTATTAGTTTTATTTTCAATTGTATGCTTTCTTTGATTTGCCTTTTGTTAGGTGGGAGGAAATAAAATGGGAGGATAACGGAAAACACATGCACCTTTCTACCCTTCTCTAGGCTTCTCCATGAAGGATCCCTTCCTTTTCTATACTTTTGATAACTCGGTGCCATCTGATACTGCTTCGTATATTTTTACGTGTTTAGTTTTCATCGTATTTAAGGCTAGTGATCTGGCACGGCTACTCTAAAGTTCTTTTTAAAATGCATTTTGAAAGAATGGCCTCAGTAGAATGCTTGAACCACGGAAAAGACAGTTAAAGACTAATATTCTGTTTTACATAGTAATTGTTTAATTTGCCTAATGTACCTATCTCTACGGTACGTAGGGTCCAAAGAATAATGACATGTCTCCTTTGATTTGAACTTAGTGTCTCTGTTAATAAAATGAAATGCTTGTTTGCCCTTTTGTCTGCCACTTTATAATTGAATAGGGTCTTTAGGGAATATTTTAATGTGATAATAATTTGGTCTTTGTAAAGGAAATTAATAAGAAACGCTCTGTTGACTATAGAAAAGGAAAATAAATTTATGGATGTGGGCTAGATGTTAGTTTGACAATTTGTGAAACATTTTCAGTGAATACTCCTAACCTGTATGTCACTGACTTCTCCTGTTTTTATTTGTTTCTGTATTGCAGACAAGAAGTTAACTTGTTATGTAGTTTTATGACAAGTTCACTAGTTACTTATTTCTATAATGTGGTCTGATATGTATTCAGAAGTAAGAAACAAATGTAAGGATTTATTTTTATGAATAAATAGAAAAGAAATTATTCACACAAACTTCTGAACTTGTAGGCAAAACTTATGTAAGTATTGCTATAAACTGTTGCTAACTTGAACTAAGGATCATAATTTTTCTGAAAAACCACCCTGTTTGTCCATTTGAATGCACGTCAGTTTGCAGTCGCTTTACTTTTACCATAGATTTTTAGTTGAGAGTCATGTTCTGCTTCTGCCGATCTCTTTCATTAAGTATGATTTAAAAAAAAATAAATACTGTTTGACAGTCATGTTGTGCGATCCTCCTATATTCTTCCCCTGTTTACTCTTGTATATCTTCAGTGGGCACTGGTTTTATCATCTATTTGTACTTGCCTGGTATCATTTTTAAGACTGTGCTTTTTCGTTTCATTATAGTGCCTGGAGGAGTTCATTGCTTCCCTTTGCTGCTTCTGTCTTAGGTGTAATTGTCATGGTTAACTGTCTGGATAATAGTCTGCCAGTCCCTACTGCCAGTATGTTTTTAGTGTATGTACTTGGTAAGTCCTTACACTATGCTTGCATCATCTGCTGTTTGTGTAATACCAAAATACTTAAAATCCTAAACATATTTATCTTGGTAAGGTCCCTATGTGACAGAAACTACTGTAACTCTCATTCTATAGCTGTGGAGTGAAGACATGAAGAGACTAGTTAACGTGGCTAAGGACTTAAAAAATTTGGTGGCAGAACAGGGACTTCAGCATGTCTCCCAGTTCGTAGGCTGGTGTGGAAATCACTCACCCAGTTTCCAGTTATTCAGAAATAATATTTTACATCGATGTGTAGAAATGTTTAAACTTTAAACTGAGCCTTTTTCTGTTTTCTTTAGATTTCTGAGAACATAGGTGTCTGCTGTTTTGTATTCTTACGTGGGAACCCTACCCAGGAACCCTTTTGACAGACTGTTGTGCTGTTGGTGGGATCATGGCTGGAATGCTGTATTTTACTAATCTAGTTTCCCTGGCTTCTCAGGTCAAGGTTTTAGAGTTAATTCCTCTACTGCAGCAATTTTTGTCAGTCAAAACAATGACATGAAAAAGGGATTTTATACAAGTAACCCATATTGGAAATATGAAGGGCACAGGAAGCAAATCTGTCAGGATTACTGAAGGTATGCACAGATGCAACAGAGAAGCTGGTCACTGTAAAAAGAGAGAATGTATTTTCTCTTGGAACCTAGACTCTTTACAGAGAGGGATTTTTTTTTTCTTTTTTTTTTTTTTTCTTCGGTCAGCACAGAAAGTAAGGTTCTGGTTGTTAAGGACTAGCAAGGATCTTCTCAGAATTTCTGCAGGAATGCAGAAAACAAAAGGAATAGTTGTCTCACAGGAGTTTGCCATCTCAGTCTTAAACTAAGAAGAAAAGTTCTGAAATCTGTTTTGGGCTTTTTTTTTTTTCTTAACCTGCCAAATTACATAGCTTGTGAATATTTTATGAGAGCAAAATGCTTGGCTATCTCATCAGCCATGTTTTCCACAGATCATTCTGTTTCCTTTTATTCAGTGGAAGGAAAATGTTTTTCTCTGCATCAATAATTAATCCTTTGAAACTAGCCAAACCATAGCAACAGTATGGTAACGGGTGTCAATGTAACCTAATATTGACTAAGAACCTAATATTCAAAGCAATGCTGTGGACAGGCCAGTTTATAGGGAGTACCTCTTAGCTCGCTTTTGGTTAGTTTAGCCTTTGCTTTCTCTTTCCTGTAAGATTTGCTCTTTTCAAAGAGGTCTCTAAGTCTCCATGCAGCTATTCATTTCTCACGTTCCCATCTGCTTTGTTTATGAGTGTTCCAGTGAAATCCTGTGCTTGCTCAGCTGTAGTAGAACAGGTGAACAGCTTCAGGTTTTTTTTGTTTTCGTGGTTTTTAGCCCTGAAGAACTAGTCCTTAGTAACTATTAAGATGAGGACCAGAGATGGTAACTCTTTCTGATGGAGAACATCTGCCATGGCAACGAATTCAGTAGGTACCCGACGTCTTGACACAGACTGTACGTTGCTCAGCTGCTGAGAATGCAGCATAATATTATCATTTTATACAAATTTAAGACCCCTGTTCAGAGTTATCAGAATGGTAACAGGAACAGCAAGTAACAGGTAACAGCAAGCAGGGCTATCAGAAGTCCTTTTCTTTGTTTCATCAGGCTTTAACCCAGTTCTTTTCCTTCACATTACCTGCCTGTTTCCTGTGTTTTCTAACATATCTTAACAAGAGACCAAGTTTGATGATTTTTTTTTCTTTTTTTTTTTTTTTTTTCAGTACCATACTTCAGAGAGTGCTTACCAGGTTGTCTTCATAGTGTCCTGTTTTTTTAGGGCTTCTAATAAAACCAATTATTCTCAGATGATGTTTTAAGTTTTCATAATAATTTTCTGCTTTTATTTTGTGCAGCCCGGGGCTGAATGGTGTTTGTGTGTGCATTAGTTCCATGTACAGATACTCTAGAGAGAGGTAAAGTGAAACAGGCAGGACTAATTCTAAAAAATGAAAACTCATTTTGAATGTCTTATCCCTTTTTGAAGTCTGCTTTCTTAACGTAACTGTGTTTAAGCATCCCAGTACTTGCATACTCTAAGTCAGTATTTATTGTTGAAAATATAAGGTAAAGCACTGAAGTTTCTGGTCCAGGTCTGTGTCAAAGGATTGGTAGAACAGTGAGTCCTGATTCCCGTACGCGCCTTCTTATCATGCATTCTCTTCCATTTTGTTATAAAGTTCAGGAAATTTGTATTTCACCAAGTATGCTGCTTCTCACTTAATATACCTGAATGTCCCTGTTATCAAGTAATTAAAATAACAAATGCTTTGTGAAACAACAGGTAAGCAGAGTAGATAAAGATAGTATTACCTTACTTGTAGCTGTTGAGCCTGTAAATAATTGAACAATTACCGTCACTGTCAGGTTATTTTTTTAAGCACCTTTTTCAGGTTGTGGTGTTGGTTACTCAGTGCTTTGAGGCGATGGAACAGGACTATGCAGTTAATAACAGGACTGATTTCTACACACTGTAAATGAAAGCAGCCTTTAGATCTCCACTGATCTCTATACCATTGCGTTATGGCTTAGGAATAAACTTTTCTTAACTGCTAATTAAGTGAGCTAAGAAGCTAGCCAGGTAGACAGAAAATGTAAAATATCCCAACTGAATACAAATATTACATAACAGCAACTAATCTGCGTATGAATTATAGCTACAATAATGGCAAAAGTCAGGCTTGGTATGTAGCTGATGGTGAGACTCTGCTTCAAATGATACTTGGCAAAAGGGGATGATTGTTTTACTTATATTTTAATTAAGAAATAATACGGGTGGGAGATTTTAATAGAGGTGAAATAAGTGTGAAAAATGCAGAAATACAGCTGTTCAAATATATTACAGACTTTAATACCTTCAGAGAATGAAATGCTGAATAGGTCAGTGACATCTTACTTCTCTGTTCTATTGGCAACCGGCAGTCAATACAGCAAAAAGAACCATAGGGTTTTAGAATCTTTTGAAAATATAAAAGCTACCTTCAATGAGGTGAATTGCTTACTATTTGATTGAGTGTTAGGAAATTTTATTTTAATGATCTTATGAATAATCATGTCTTTACAACGGTTTGATATGTTGACAAAAAGGTTAGGGGTAGGGAAGAAGTATGTGAACAACAGGATTTTCCAATGTTATTATTTCAAGTTGACTACTATGAAGTGGACTTTTCCATTAAGCTCCTTTTGTTTAATGATCTGTAGTTCTGTGACTTTCTATACAAAGTCCATCACTATGAGTGTTTTTAGCCAGGTGTGCACCCCTGAGGTTTAAATAGGGGCGCTGGGTGGAAAAATTGGGGGAGTCCATGGTTCCATCCTTGCTATGCCGACGACTTCTCTGGTGACTGAGTTAGGCGCTGCATCACCATCTCAGTTTCTTAGGTGAGAGGAAGAGAGAATTACACCTCCTTTACTATGAAAGCCACATTAATACTTTTATTCAGGATAAACTTGTATGGAGTATGAAAGCCCACTGTGCCATGCAGAGAAGGACCATGCAGTATGTTCTGGCACGCACAGTCTCCAATCTGAAAGACAAGTTCTAACCGTTAACAAAAGGCAGACAGGCTGGTGGAAAAAGAGAAATAAGTAACATGTGTAATTTTTAACCAGTCGGTAGCTGTTGGGGCCCTGCGGGGCTGGGGGCTCCCTGAGGGCCTGGGGGTGCCTGGGCCGTCAATGGCAGCCGGGGCCTTCTCCCATCGCCGCAGCCAGGAGCGGGCAGCCCCGGTGTCAGGGACCTCCCCGGAGCCAGCCTGGCCCGGCAGTGAGGCTGAGGGCAACCAGCTGTGGGCTGGTGGCGTGGCTGGGTGTAGGACAGGGCTGTGGGGAGCTGGTGGCCTTGGGCTGGGCCAGAATGGCGGCCTGGGCCACAGGCAGTGTGGGAGAGTGGCCAGGGCCAGGGAGGCCGGTGGGTGCCCCCAGTGCTTGGAGACGTGTCTCGGTTGGCTAAACCTCAGCATTTTGTTTTATTATGACGTATGGTATATAGAGCCACGCCATACACTCAAAAAAACCCAAAACAAAACAAAAAACAAAAACCCAAAACAAAACCAACCCACCACCGAAAAAAAAAAAAAAAAAAGCACTAGGTTTCTCTTTCATGGTTTATAAGCAAACGCTGGTGGTCAGGGCGTTTCTTTGGGACCCATCTATGTAGTTTGGTGATGATATGGGTCAAAAATTGTCCTTAGCCAAGCATTTGTCTCCTGGCCATGCCTTGTGCCATGCCCTATGTCACTGTCCTAAGCAGTGAGCTCATTCCTGTCAGTTGTGCTGGATTTACGTCTGTGCGATGCAGTATGTGTCTCTCAGCGCTGAGCGCAACACATCCCTTTAGCTGTATCCAAATTTGTCAGGGAACATGGTCCAGTTATGCAAATACAAAGTCGCTTTTGCCTTCTGTCTGGCTATTTGCTTAGGTAGCACTGGATTGCTGTTGTAACTCCGAATAATTTATTATCGATAGAGCCACAATCATGCTCTGTGCTGCGATTGCTAGGAGGGAGACAGAGCCTGTGTTTCAGGAGAGGGAGACTCAACAGAGAACAATCTGATTAGCTAATTAAATTGCAATACTGAGATTCTCTAAAAACAACTGTTGGTCTCCATATTGTGTTTTCAGTGTTGCTCTCCTGTCCTTTGCTGACAGATTGAGGGCAACTGCTTTATTAGTTCAGTACCGCTCTGGGGAAGGGCCCTTACCTTTCTGTCCAGCTGTGTCTTCACGGCCATCTCACAGCCACGCGTTCTGGCCGTGGTAGGGTCGTGTTCCTACGGTAGAAATAATCGCTGAAACGGCATCAAGCATCTTTGCTTGTATAATGGCTCCCCCAAAGGGGTTTAATGACAATTGATTTCCCGCTTAGCAGCCTATAGGCAAGTCATCTATAAACAAGATCTTTCAAGCTGTTGGCCCGTGCGGTGCGTTTGAAGCGCTGACGTAGGTCTGTGGGTGCAGTTCCAGTGCTCGGCGCTCGCCTCAACGTTGCATTTTGCCGCCTCCCCTATACCAGTTTAGCATAAATTGTCAAGTGTTCAGGAAGTCATTAGTATTAGGCTGTCACCAAAGGCACGCTCGTGGCACAGTCAGATACTTTGCATGCGATCTGTTTTACACGCCGTACAATCCAGGCTGGCTTTTCCGATCGTTTCCCTTGATTTTTGTGCAGCATCCGTGACTGTGGCTCATAGCAGGCAGTTACAGAGCACGACATCCTCGCTGCAGCATCCGCAAGAGACTTAGACGAATTCCAGTGCGTGTGACTCATCAGTCAGCTTGGTGCAGCTGAGGCTCCCCTTTAATTTCTAGCACTCCATTCTACGAGAGCCACTTAATAACAGAAGAATTCCTGTGATATATTAAATGCTTTCATTGAGACACTGGTTCCCTGATAGCATGGCAGCTCCCTGCAGATTCTCTATGGTGTATTTTGTTCCTCTCACACTTGATAATTATTGGCTTGTTACATCACGCTTCTCGGTGAAGGTTTACTCAGATAATTAATTCTAGTGAAGTAAATTAAAACTGTACATAAATTATGTTCGCACCTAGTACGCATTGTTGTGAGCTAATACATCAAAAGGTCCTTCGGTATGTCTGATAAACTCACTTATTTGTAGCTCGATAAATGGATATATAGCTCTTGGCAATTTTGCTGCCTATAGGGAAGGAACATACAGCATATTTGATGCTAAATATATGTTTTTTTTTAAGATGTAATGTCAAGGAGAGTATTAACATCTTGTAGTCTGGTACATCATAGAACATTTTTATTTCTGTTATTTTTAAACAGATATGGGCAAGTAGGTGCTTAATTTCGTCTAGCAAGAATCCAGGAAGACCGATTTGCTTTTTGCCTTAGGATTTCTTAGCCACCGCTGTAACGCTGATTTTTACTGTCAAATTGCTAAACGCTAATTAATCCGAATACTCCCCTTGCAGGAGGCCCAGAAGATCAATGGTGGTGGAGATACACAGGCAGATGGGGCCTGCAAACCAACGGATGAAAAAGAGGAGAATGTGGCAGCAGAAGTGGGATGGATGACCTCCGTGAAGGATTGGGCAGGAGTCATGATATCTGCCCAGACGTTAACTGGCAGAGTACTTGTAAGTCTTCTATAATTTTCTATGTTCTTATTTTAATGAACAATTTGAAACAAACGCTGTGTCTCAGCATTAGTGGAGGATTTTTGATTGGTTTGTTGCATCAGCACTGAGTCAATCTTAGTTTTCTCTTTTGGAAGTGAAATAGCCGACTAATTCCCACGGCAAGAGAGCAGCAAAGACAGCAAGTGAGACAAACTGACTTCCAGCCCACCCCCCAGCCTATTGCAGGTTTCTGGCACCAGGATTTTGAGCCGTACTAGGAACACTGAGTTTAGTAGTTTCATATTAAGTGGTAAAACTATAGGCCTATTTTGTCTGGCAGTGAAATAGTGCTAGCAAAAATGGATGCCTACTTGGAAAATAAGCCCAGGGTTACAAATGCAGATAGTGGTCAGAACTCTAAAGCAAAACCAAGTTTGATTTGGCTATGGAATGGACTTTGTGATACTTTCACTAGATTAGCGATGATTTCATCTTCTCTTGATCTTTTTCTCTAGGAAATTCTTCCCACATGTGAACAGTTATCTGTCAAATAGAGCCACAAATCAGATACTGATAATATGTGATTTAAAGTTCCACTGCAAAGACTTTATACTTCTCACTTTATTTGAATATAATTATTTTATAGCCTTGTCAAATCATACTTTATTGCCAAGGGTTTTTTTTTTGTGGAGTTCACTGTAGTAAAAGGTACCTCCTGTGTGATTTTGATTAGTTTCATTGTTAGATTGCATGTACTTACAAAGTAACAGCTAAAGTGATTTAAATGCTGTTTAAAACCTTTCAGTGACACTTTTGAACCTAGTTTGGATTAAACCGAAAACAGAATTTATGTCCTTGATTGTTTACTTTGGTAAGGAGATGTTCAACTGTGAGTCAGTTCTGCTCTGCAAAGTAATTATTTACGGTGGGGGGTGGAGTGAGGGGAATGGAAGGAAAAAAAACCAAATTGCGCTTCCCAATGAAGTAGTTTACAGTGAAAAGTGGAGGTGACTCAAATTCTGCTGTCTTGTTTAGTTGTGCAATAATATTATTTTGATTATTTTTTCCTAAAAGTACCTTCTGCGCCATTGCGTATGTTAAATATTGACTTTTATCAATAGCTTGAAAGCTTGTTCCATTGCTGCTTTTAGCACTGCGTCTTCTATGTGAGACTGACGTATCGATCATCTTATGGAAAGCGGCATATTGATCTCTTGCATGTTTTTCTCACATCTCTAGCATTAAAATTGACAAATCTTAGAGCCATGCTTTTTGTTCCAATGTAAGTATCAAGGCTAGAAATCACCCAAAACCAGAGTCCCATGCAACTAGCTATGCAATCAGAATTTGGCCTGTGTTGTTTTTACTGAGGTATATGCGAGCACAAATACAAACCAACAATGCAGACCAAAACATAAAATATAAACCACATTTTTTTATGAATTTCTATTCAAGATACTGGGAGAACGTATTCAATTCCGTTTTATGACTTCATTTCTTTTGGTTTGGTTTGGCTTTTTTTTGTTGTGGTTGGTTGGTTGGTTGGGTTTTTTGTTTGGTTTTTTTTTCTTTTTTTGTACTTGAGGTTTACCATTGAATAAAAGACAGGTTTATTTCCAGAGATTTTTGTAGACAGCTGGCCAATATCATTGGGTCAGATAATTTCTGAGAGTATACCTATATTCTTGTCAAGGTATAAAAGCAGGTATTGTACACATCTGGGTTCACCAATATGACTAACCATCTGAGGAATGAGTAGCAGTGTATGCATTCTGTTAATTTTGTTCAGTTTAGAAAACAACATGCATTTATTTTAATGTAGTACTCATGAATTTCAGGATTTGATTTGATAGGAGGTAATTTCTGGAGGACCATTTCCAGTATGAGCTGTTAATTTAAATTTTACTTTATAGTTATATTTGCTAAAGGTTAACTGCTTCAGTGAACATTTGTGCTAGAGAGAATATTCACATTATTTGCAGCTATAGGATATAGCTCAGTCAAGCCAATATTTTTATCAAATTACATTATTTGAAAATATTAAGACTTACTCATGGATTCCTACTAACTTAACACAGCCTGTTCCTGCCAGCTATTATATTTCTGAATCAAAGTGTGTAATATCCCCCCCCCCACACCCCCCCGAAGAAGAAAGAGCTGGTAGCTTTACAGTGCTATGAAATCAAAATTTTATGAGATATCTGCAGCTAAAGAAATTATAGTAAATTTTTACGCTGTGAGAGTTTAAATTAAAATCAATCTTATACACCCAATATTTACAAAAGAAGTTTTAAGTCGTCCACTGAAAATGGGCTTTGGAAGAGAATTGTAATTGAACTTCAGTTCAGCATGATCACCTGAAGGCTGCTGTGTAACGGCCGCCTGGGTTTATTTGACAGGTGAAGGAGACAAGTTAGCAAAGTGTTGAACACACATCAGTGTAAAGTAGAATCTTATTTGTATTTTCTGCTCGTGGAAAAAACCTCTCATCATTATTCTTACCTGGACAGTTTTTTGTCTCCAAAGTGAATCTTAGTGGAATGTCAAGTGCCGTTTGTGGAACCACAACTGAATATTTTTTGGACCAGTCTGTACTGGAGTCTGTCACCATATCATGACAGGCATGTCTGGGCTAGCTTTTATTACTTCCCCAGTAACCTCACAGAACAACTTCCTAATTTATCAGTTTGCCTAGGTGCTTTGTGAGTGTTGGAACGAACATTTATATAGTGGCTGCTCCTATAGCTACCATTTTAATATTTAAACTTCATGGCTACCTGCAGGTGAAGAAAGTAAAGGCCGACAGAATGGAAAATACAGGACAACGTTTATTTTTAAAGGTCACAGCTTCACATTCATGCAGTTGTAGTACAAAATTGGACGTATACATCAGCATAGGACCATTTGCCCAAATCTCTTGTGAAATCATACGTTTCTGTTTACACAATAGATGCAAATCAGTAGGCAACCTTTAAAATACAGAGTAGAAGGCCATCTTCAGCATTGTGGCTGTAGAACTAGTTTAAAACTTAAAACATTTTTTTTTTATTTTACTTTGAAAAATATTTTTGAAGAAACATTATCCAAATCATACGTTTCAGTGCATCTGCTGGAAAATAAGGGATGTTGCTTATTGCTTATTTAATCCATTCCTAACAAACACAGTGGCTCTGAAGTCTTTGAAAGAGATGGTTCCCCTCCATACTAGTTTTCTTAAAAAGGTTTAATTCATTGGTG
>JAVJGI010000065.1:45163202-45178630 GCA_035590275.1 Ibycter americanus
GGGTTCCGAAGGCTTGGTTCGGTCTGAAGTAATGGTATACAACATACTTGTTATTCTGGGAAGGGAGCAGGAAATCTGATGGTCAAAACTAGGATGAAGAAGTTGTGAATTCGAAGTAAAAATCAGGGAATGTTAACTGCCTGTTCCATGGGTTTCACCTGGAAGCTGAAAGCTCTCTGGGTCTCCTGGAAGTCTACAGCAAATGCCATGAGTTTAAAGGGGGAAATTTGCGTGTCTGCTCTGACTGATCCTGCTCCCCCCTTCCTGGTAAGAGAGTCTTCATCCTGCGGACACTTCCCTTTATCTCGGGATGAGGATAGGAGAAATGTTTGACTAGGGAAGGCAGGAGAAAAGGAGGGAGCTATTAATATTTTCTTGAAAGGGGAAAGGATGGGACCTTTCAGAAGTTTGAAGCAGTCCTGCTGCTTCTTTTGGTTGTGTGAAGATTGCTTCTATTTGGCATACCTAGGATAGAGGAACGAAAAGGCGATTTCTGCAATGTGATTCCATGCCTTCTAATGAGCTATAGAACTGCTGACTGCGGTCATGGAGAGGGGCTCAAAAAATCTAACTTAATTGAGGCAGGCTGGGTGTAGAATGGATAAAGGAAACATAAGCTGATTCTTCCTTTATTTCTAGTCCAGACTTCAAAAAATGTGATTTCAAACACAATGTAATTGTTATTGTTCAGAATGAGGATCCCGCATTAGGAACTAAGGTGGAATGTGGAAACCTGATCCTGTCTTGTGTAGACAAATGCTCTTCACTGCATGCAAACTAACCCATCCACTGCTGTCAGATGCCTGCAGTCCTCTCATTGAAAAACAAGTGACTCCTACGTACTGTTAAAAAAACAGTTTATGCCTGTCAGGGTAAAATCTTGCAAGAATTACTTCTGTAGAGATGAGTAGATTTAGTGAGCTATCTGATTGTTGTGATACACTAAATGAGATACTGTCATGAGCCTGCTGCAAAGGGCAGCAGAATGCTAATCTTTTGCACAGAGATGCACGATTTTCTTTGTTATTGTCAGCCATTGTATTTCATTTCATAACATGCCTTCTGAAGGTACTGAATGTACCTTGAGAACGTGTAGCCTTGTGTCTTGGTAACAAGCAAGAGTATGTTGTCCATGTTTTAGTGTCAATGCAAAATATTTGCAACGTCTTTGCGAACTGTTTAATTTTTTAATTTGTCCTTTTTTTAATCCTTCCTTCAGGAAGAGGAAGGAAGACTGGCCTTGTGGTTTTGATTTTTAGAACTGTCGAACCCAGATACTGTCAGGTTAAACTGCACATGAAGAATGTTGAACTGACAGAGCGTGCTGTCAGCACGGTTGATCTGTATGTGTTTTGGATGTCATTAGACTGTCTGGAGAGTGTTGCATGCTACCATTTTTATTCCATGCTACAGTTTAGCAGCCATGCATATGTCAAGAGAAGCTGGCACAATCACTTCTGTTGCTTTGTCTAAATCAGAGAATTCTACGTTTTGCTCTAACCAATGTCAACAAAGCTGAACTGTCACATTCTCCTACCCCTCAAAAGCCTGGCATAGTATTATTTATGGTAACCCAGCACAGATATGAAAAGATGAATTCAGCAAGATCTTTCTTTAATCTGATAGTAGTTTGCTCCCATTTTATTTCTCTTTCAAGACTACAATTATTATTTTTTTTCTTGTTCTCAACAAAGGCCTGAGTGAATTTTGTCATTGGTGCTTATGCCTAAGTATTTATTTCAGTGAATGAGATTGGGCTGCACTCTGTCAGACTAGACTTTAAAGTCCTTTTCTGCTCTACTTAAAGGATTGTAAAGTATTATTGAAAATAACCAAGTATGTGAAATCAGAAGTTCTTCCATATTACAAAACAGCGATGTAAATCAGCATGTTGACCATAAGTGTTGCACATCACACTAACGGAAAGATGTTTGAGAAGCCTGTAAATATTTTTCCATCAAACGCTACAAAAATTTTGTAGTCAAGATTCCCTATAGAATACTTTTTCGGAATTGCTTTGTTTTCTCTCCATTACCAAATTGTTTGGGGTGAGTTGTTTGATGGTTTTCAGTTTGCTGTTGTAGAAGGCTGTGAAAAGGAACTCAGAAACCCAAGCCAGTGGTGTATAGCTTTACAGTTGCTGTTTGGTGTTTGTAAGTACAGTAGCAAAATTTTAGGGAACTCCAGACTGGAAGAGATTGGCAGGCACTGGCTTAAATCCATTGGAGAAGTTATTTGGTCAGAAACCTGCCCTCCCTTTGAAGTATAAGCTAGAGGACGTACAATAGATGGTGCAGTCCATAACAGTAATTCTTAACTTCCTGAGCACTTTCTGTCACCCTGGAAAAATGATGTGAGCAGTGTGATTCAGTAAATGCAGCCCAGGACTGGAACTTTGGCATGGTTTCTGTTTTCAGCAATAACAGTGACTTGGGTGATTTTCAACACGTAACTAAACTTGCTATTCTCTGTTTCTGTGCAAGCTAGGATTAAAAATAATTATGAATGCTTGTGAACAGTATTGAAATCAGCTTTTAAAAAGTACTGAAATCAGGGATTTACTTTATTTAGTGAAAATAGTTTCAACTCTTCCAACACACGCTTTCCAGTCCAAAATACATTTCCATTCTGTATAGTTAAATCCATCTAGTATTATGAAATAGATATTATCTCATCTTTATAAAAATATAATTATGTATACACATATCTTTCTATATTGATATATGAATTATTTTTACTTCTATATTTTGCAACTGAAGATGGCTTGTTCATCTATCCAAATATTTTTTTACTATACAGACTCTTTTCCTTAGTGTTTTTGTTCTGCACTTCTGCTTTTTTATCTCTTTTGGGCCCAATAGGTGCAGACATACAAGCAATCTGTATTTTTCCTTGCCATTCAGTCCATTAGACTCATTATGCATTCTTTTTTGGAAAGAGCCTTGGGCATCGGCGCTAGTTGCTCGTTGTCTCTTTATAGCTGATGGCTCTTGATATGAAAGACCTATTTTTTAATGATGCAGTTCTGTTGCATATCCAAAGCCACAGTTTTATTTCTACAAATGAAAAGCCTGCCTGTGTGAGGTCTTTTCTTATTTCCCTTAAAAGAATATATCATGTGGTAAAAAAATGTTCAGTCTGGTTTTATAAAACTTAAGTTATACGCCTAGCTGAGAATTAATCACACAAGTTAAAGTCACTGATCTGGAGTTACAGGAATAAGCAGAAGCTGAAGTCTAAGAATTTTTGGTTTGCCACAAAGTAAGCATTGGATTGAGAGAGACATCAGCTTTCTCTTATCTGGTGTAGTTAAGAACATGATATTGGTTTCTTTCACGTAAGGGAATTCTTTGTTACCTTTCTGATTATTTGGGGAATAGGAATGTGTGCAAAGGCTTGGAAAATAAATCTTCAATTTTGTTTCACTTTCAGAATTAACGTGCTAATTGTATGCAGCTTTATTACCTGCTTTTAGGTCTCATTTACAGGTACAGTGATGAGTATGTAGGAATCCTCTTTCCCATTTTGTTTTAAGTAAGGTTAATATTATAGCAACATCTGACTCTGCAGGAGTATTGGCATTTCAGTGTTATTCAGGTGTTTACGTAAACTTACCTCTATATAGAATACCAATACTTTGAAAATATATTCTATAATTAGTATAAGGTGTCTTCACTGCAAATTATGCATCACAATTTTATATGGTTTACAAGGTTAGGCTATCAGGAATAGCAAGCTTTTTTTTTTTTTTTTTTTTTTAAACAAACACTATTAGTGTGAAAGAAAATAGGATACATTAAATAAAGCAGTGTATAAAGAGATCAGATAGTTCACGTTTTCATTTTAATGATAATGTGTTTGGATTCCCATTGGGTAAACCCTTGCATCTTTGATAAAAATGAACCTGATAGCAGCCTGTTAGGTATGAAAATTATTCTAAAAACTGACGGACTTTATTAATTAAGTGCATCTAGCCTAGATGCATTTTTCCATTTTTGTTTGTTGGTGTCAAAGAACTTTTTTAACCTCCTAAACTTGTTAGACAGTTCAGGAACCTTAGTTATTCCTTTGTGACTTCAGTGTAATGCCATTATTGTCAGGAATTTCCATTTATTTGATTCCAATGTATTTAACACAGAAAGCATAGATGAAACAGTTTATGACGTTGCTGAAATGCAGAGTTGGTTGACCGACAGAATTTTGAGACCATTGAGAGGTTAAACGGAGTGGTTTTCAACACTTTCCATACTGTAGTGTATTGCAGTGGAATGCATCCATGTTGTCTTGCTTGCCCAGAAGAAAAATTGAGAGGAGGTATTTTAAAAAGATATACTGTAATCAGTTGCAGGTAGTGTGGTTTTGATGTTTTTTGGGTGATGTCTTTGCAGTAAATTAGGCCTCACTATTTGATACTGTTGGCATCAGACTCTTAAGAATCCCAAGTTTCCTCCAGCACATTATGGCAGCCTGAACTGTATGAGGATTTAATATCTTGTTGCCATTAAAATACTCTGCAGAGAGAATTTTGGTAGGCATTTTCAAAGCCTTGTGTTTATGGGAACATTGGGGTTTGGTACTGATGATACCATTTTTCTCTAGACTTTTACATTATTCTTAGTGAATATTTCAACCAGTTCACTTGGTACTAAATTAAGGCATGTTCTTCTCCTTTTGATGTGATAGCATCTCATACAATTTTAAATACAATAAGGTGAACTGACCAATTCTCTGCTGGTTAGTCCTATCATTTATTGCAAATGAGGGACTGATGTTTTTGTGTTATTGGTTCAGCTGCTTTATTCTTAAACTTCCAAATCACTTGGACCTATCTGATCTTGACTGTATTTTCTTTTTGCATTTAATGTGTCAGAGAGTACTGGACTGGGAGGTTTCAGTGGTCAGTTCAAGGATTCTGTTTCAGATGAGGAACTGTGTTTCTGTATCAGATTAACTACTTCGCTTTTATTGTGAAATCGGTCTTTTAACTTATTCCTTCTCCTTATCTTAAATTTATAATAGTTAAGAGGAGTACATTAGCAACAGAGATTGTTGTTTTAAACACTGCTCCACAAAAGCATGATTTTTATAAACGTTAGGCTGTCTCCAGTCTAGAAGAGCTGATTTGAGAGAGGAAAAAGGGGTCTGCTTGTCAAGGAAACTTTTTGTAGGGGATCCTAATCCACTAAAGAGGATAATCAGAGTGGTTTTCAACTGAGAGGCAATAAAATGCAGGAGCTGGATAAGTGTCTATTTTACCGTTTCGAAGTCCTCGGTGGTGGTGGGGCGCTGGCACTGGCAAAGGAGTTAACCAGCTGTTTTATGCACTGGCAGAGTCTATAAGGACAACAAAAGGCACTATTAGCCTTAAAGGTGCAGCTCATTGATGAGATTTGTTAGTCTGAAATGCACTGTAATCTCTTGTGCTTAACCTGTAAGTAGAAACAAACCATACAAACTGTACTTTGAGGAACTGTGGCTTGCTGTCATCTCTCAGGTTAAAAAGAAAGCACTGCATCTGTGCTTCACTTGCATCTTCAGAAAGCTATGTGCATGCTTTTTTTTTCTTTTTTTTTTTTTCCTAATACAGTGAATTTTCTACAATTTTATTCTTGTGGATGATATAAAGTCCTTCAATTTCTCTAACAAAGTACAAAGTTATGTCCGAGAATTCTGGTTTAGACATTAAAAGAAGTGGTAACAAAGGAAGACAGTTAAGTGCCTCCTGTTCCTGTTTCATTGGTCTTGGATGCTGGATTAGTTTCAGCTTGAGAGATGCAAAAAGGTGGTTTAACACTGTGTAAAAATGCATAACTGACTAGAAAGAAATCAGCTGAAACATGAGTTTCACATGAGAAACCTTCATTAAATATGAATGTGTATAATTAGTAGTTCTACAGCTTTAGCTTTCATCTTGTACTAGGAGCAAAGTATTATTGACTGTTTATTTTCTCCATCTTTGTATGTTTTCTACTTTTTAGACTAGAAGACAAGCATTGTGAAAGTAGGAGAAAAGGTATTTTGCTCGATGTAATTAGAAATCTTAGAAGTTTTTGGTGCTTTGTTTTTTGTTGGGGTTTTTTTGAATGATTTTTTTTTAAAGTAATCTATCTAAATTTTAAATTTGCTTTAGAGAAAAAAGTAGCAGGAGTATGCTATTACAAGTAGTTACTTCAAAGTGACATTGAAACACAGTCAAGTATTGTGAAAATAAAATACATGTCTTTGCTAGCAAAAAGAAAAGTCTAAACATCATTTAGCTTATAGAATTGTTGACTGCTCACTGGTTTTGGGTTAATAAATGTGTAGTGTGGTTCATTATGAAAATGTCTAAAGTGAGGTCAGAAGGGGAAAAAAAAAACAATCTAAGGAACTGTAGGACTGAAAGCATTTTCAAACACACAGTGAAATTTGTTTCTAGCTCCTGGGTCAAATTTTGGTCTCGTCCATATTGGTGTAATTTAACTGAAGTTAGCGTGGTTAATCCACATTTACACTGGTTTAATTGAGGACAGATGTCGTCTGTTATTTTCAAGGATGAAAATAACATATTTGGAAGAGTCTGTTTTTGTCAGAGCCAAGTGAAACTTCATCAGAACCAGAGACACCTGCCTTCTTGCGAGAAGCTTAAAAACTAATATATGTGCAGGCATATTGTTAATGTAAAACTAATTATGGGGTGCTTCTTAAAGAAAGGTGAATAGGCTTAAGAATTAAAACAAAACAAAGCAGAAAAGCTTGCCTGCTACAATCCTCCAGGGAATTTTCCGGGCTCGAGGTCAGATGCTATTGAATAGAAATTAAATCCTGTCAAGCCTTCCCCTTGGCAGGACCAGATATGCACATACAAATCATATTTAATGGCAATAACAGTTACAGGTTGAGCAAAAAATTTGGCTGGAGCAACTTCTTATGTGTTTGAAGACATTTTGGTCTTTATATGTTTCCCTGTAGCACTTCCAGTTTTCTTTTTTGGTTTTGGAGTGCCATGCTCTTCTTCGCAGACTGAGTCTGTACGAGTTTCCACATAGGACACTGACGCTGGAAACTTTAGTAAAAATATTCAAACTGATCAGTGAGGTCTTTTCTCTTGTGTGTAACTACAGATTTATATTTTTATTCCCAAGTTATAATTGTATCTCATTCTGGAAGCCTTGCCATTTTTATTTTATTGGTAAATGACATGAAATGAATAGTGAACTGTTCCTTTCCCCATTTTTGTTGGAAGGTAACGGGAACCAATACGTTTCAGAATAACGTTGTTTCTCATACCATTTTCTAATAGTGTGCTTTCTGCCTATAGACTGCTGACCTGAAGGTCCATTAAATGTAGAAGTCTGCTGATATGGAATAGATCAGTGTGATAGTTATTCCCAAGGACATGAGTATGTATACATGTAGTACTTCAGTAAGGATATTCTCAAAAGAAACTCCTTCTGTATGTCTTTTGCTGATTTCAGTGGGGCAGGGTTTAGCCATAATATTAAGTTATTAAACAGTATGCATAGGTTTTAGAGTATAAGGATTAGATTTCTTTAGTGTTCTGAAGTAGTACTTGCTTATTTGACCTACAGTGAAACAAAGGTACCTGCTTTTAATGCAGAATCTGATAACCTCATTTCCTTTTTGACTTTATCTTACTAAACGTTACACAAATTGTTAGATTTCTTAATTTCCCAGTCATCTATGTGTAATGCAGACCTGATAGTTCTGCATTTCTCTAATGCACATACTAATTTGATAATAAAATAGTCAACAGCAAATTTACTTGGGTGATTAAACATTACTTGAAATTTTCTAAATGTAAGAAAAAATTGTAGCAAATAACTGAATTTTGAAGTAATACCTTCTCTGTTTATGAATAATGAGTTGAAAGCAGGGTGTTGCTTTTCATTTAAAACTGTTGAAAGCATTGACATGAAATCACAGGAAGGACATGCTTTTGGAATGGCTTTAATGATGTACATCTTGCATGTAAGTTTTCTGTTCCATATCCTATAGGATTTGACATAGGACAGTAAGGATGTTTCTCTTTATTGCCATACTGATTACCCTTAAACTGGCATGGATAAATCAATATTAGGTAATAAATAAACAAAGATGAATTTTACCCTTGCATTTTAAATGAGAAAAAATTATTAGGTTTATTGACAGATCCAGTGCTCTATGAGAGCTGTTAAAAAAAATTATGCAGGTTTTGTGTGAAATATTGACTGCTTTCCTACTGCTGCATGACACATTATCTATTGGTCTATAGATAAGATTTTTCCAGAAAACTTTTTAACACAGCCATGTAGAGACGTTAGTACTGCTGTCTAATAAAGCAAAGGGAAGTTGTAATGCAAAGCTTAACAGTTGATTTTTCCCCTTTCCTCAAAATACTTTCTTTTTGTATTTATACAAAAAAAATGTTTTTAATGTGACCATTGCAGCAATGAAGTCTCATAGTATTTTACTGAATAGAGACATCAGTTAGAAGTGAAAAGACTTTCTTGCATCGGAGGCATATTTTGACTTTATTAATGGTAGTTGGAAAAGCAAAATGGAAATGATGTTTTGTTTCCTGTCCTACTGTGCTAGAGTTCCCCATGTTTAACCAGGTTAAACCAGTCTTCTGGAAAAGGTAATACATTTTATAAGGAAAGCATTGTATCAGTGTCAACATTTTTTTTTTCCTTCTTTTTTTAAATCAACAGGTCTGGTAATTAACGTAGTAAATTGTAAAACATTTCTTTTGAAAAGTGTTTTGAAATAGTAACATGAAAAGACTATCAATGCACTGTTAATATTATGAAATATCTTGACAACATAATGATTTCAGTTAACTGTGACTGGAGATTTAACTTGCACTGATGTTAAAATGCCACAGAAGTGGCATCGCTTAACATTTTGACAGGTACGTAATGCTACTTCATTTGAGTAACACGTATGTAAGACACAACCTGGAAAACTGCTTGTAGGTAGAGACAGCAACATTTGACTTTTCAAAGCCACAGTTTGGATGGTTATGTGCTACCGTTTATGGAACAGAGTAACGCACTGTATCCTGTTCAGTTGGATGATGACCACTGAGCACTGAGCCATCGCTTTGGAATCACTGACTTTATTACTCCTTTCTTCCCCCATCCCTCCGTACCGTAGTTCAAGGGTACGGTGGCTACAATATCTGTGCTTACACATGTCCTACTACAGGGGTGTTTACTTTCACAAAAGTTGTCTTCCCAGGAGAGTCTATTCCTAATAGCAGAATGAGTTACCTAACACAAATGAGTTTTTTACGGGCGGGATATGCTAATGTAACACTTGTTCGTTGTGCTAAGAATGATTCATTACATAACTTCTGGATGTTAACATGGAAGAAGTCATAAAGTTCTCTTGCATTCTTCAGTTCTAACACAAATACTCAGGTTAGATTTTAGTTTGAAGGAGCATAGAATGTTCAACAAAAGCAAATAAAAACCCTCTTCCTCCCCCCCCCCCCCCGAAAGACAGAGGTAGTGTCAGAATATATATATATATATGTATGTATAAAATGATATACAGGCTGAAAGTTCATGTAAGAGGCAGAAATATCTACCACCAGAAGAAAGAAAGGAAAAAAAAAACAACCCCACCACCAAAACCCCAGGACTAAAAGTTCTTGGCAAAATCAGTTCTTTCCTCATATATTTTTCTTCTTATATGTGCTCAGAATGTAAAGACTTAATCTATAGAAAAACATATATAATATATTTATTTATTATCAGGTGCTCGTTTGCCATATCAGTCTTAACAAATGTTGAATGGGTTTGCTGTTCTAATACTACAGAAGATTTTATGCTTTTAGTGTTTCACAGTGCCCTGTGGGCACAAAAGGCCAGTAAATAAAACCTCCTCTAGGTTTAGGGAACAAATCTATAAAAAAACTACAAGACTTCTGTGATATCTCCTAAATCAGAGCTGTGCTTTGCTAAGCACTGTGAAGACACAAGCATATGAGCAGATGCTTTCCTAGGGAGCTTTCCATTCAGTTTAGATGGGAAGAGGATATAAGACCCAAATTCTAATTCTATACTGAAAATTTACTCAAGGAGTCAATAGCAACATTTTTTTCAGCAGTAATTGTTATGACCATGAAGTATAGAAATTCCAGGATTATCTGTCAGGTTTCAAACCTACTATTACACAATTGATCTTGTGCTGTGTTGTGAAATGCCAGTGACAGGATGGACAGGGGTGCTGTGCAATGAGTTTGGACTGTGATGGCTGGAGTGGGATTTTTGTAATGTTTGCTTTGCAATACTCTGCCGCTTGGATTCGTTCCCCCACTTTTTGTTATGGTAACAGTCCCTTACTTATCTTACTGTACATTACTTTTTAACAGATTATATTTTAATGCTGAATTAAACACAGTGGAAATAGAGAGAAATAGCTGTCGCCTTCTGTGCTGTAGGTATGCAAATGTGGATGCTGTGGTCCTGACTCTGCGCTTGCCGACAATTCCAGAACAGGAAACTTCAGGCTCTCGACTTGATGTTGCTATCTAGTTTTAATGTGGAGATGTTCTTTTGATACATTCACATTCTTCAATAGCTACGAAATGTTTTATTCAATTACAGTGCCCCTTTACTAGAACGATTTGCAAGGCGTGTTTTGAAGAAGGGTGAGAACAATGTCATTTGCGTTCCACTGACTGTACTTAAAAGGAAAACTGAATCAAGGATGATCTAGGGATCTTTCTTCTCCTGACCTAGTAAAGAAAGAAATTTTGAGACTTCCAGCCTGGTGTTTCCATTATTGTTTAGCTGACATACTGTGATTGTCGACAATGACAGAAGTATGTTTTGACCTCATTCAGTTTCCAGTTTGTTAGCCTTTATTGCAGCAGGGGTGGGTGTGTGTTTTATTTGTTGTTATGTTTTTATTTCCTTCACATGTGAAAATTTAAGTTGAAGAACTGTTAAGTGACTTTTCACATTGTAAAAAGGCATCTTTAATGTCTTTTTTTTTTTACCTTTGCCATCCTGCATTGGAACGATACACAGATTACACCAGATTTGACACTGGACACAGTTAAAATAGTAACGCATGCAAAACTACACAAAACACAAAAATTCCCCGTGTGACAGAGATTATTTAGGGCACTTAACTCATTCATCTGCCTTTTTGATATAGATATACAGATAGCGATAATAGCATCACTCTGTGTTGTCATACCTGTCTGTGTGCTCTATACTGATTAGACACTGGCTTGTCTAGTCTAGCTCAAGTCACCCAGGTGATGAAACACCTGCACTACTTTAAGGGAGATCATTCTGTAATTTAATAGGCTGCAGCGGAGGGATGGGCTTGTAATCCTCAGGCTCTGGATTTTCTTTGCTGGCTAAGAAATTTATGTATTACCTATACCTTGTTTACTAAGAAGATTTAGGGGTTTTATATCTTTTGTCTTTGCATTTCTTCTATCACGTTTAGCGGTGGTGTGGAGGTAGAGCGTTGATTAGATCACACAGATGTATGTGTGCAAAAATATCCTAAAAGTCCTTAGGTTGTTGCAACCCCTAAATACACTTTTTGAAATAAAAGTAAATTTCAATTTATTTAAAATCTGGGGCCACTGACAGTATGAACCAAATTTTCCTGTGCAGAATGTCTGCTGTGTTTACTACCCAATTTTACTTTTAATAACAGATGAAGCATGAGTGAACCCTTTAGAACAGCTTTCATTTCAGTCTTGGTGCATTAGCAGCATGCTGTTTATCTCCTGAACCTGAAGAGAATTTGGAAAAGGTAATATGTGATTTTCTAATCAAGTGGAATATTTTAATGCATTAGCGCAAAAAGACAAATTAAGGGTGTCAAAGCAATAATATAATAGTAAATGTTTTGGAATGCTAGACGTGTGTGTTATTTTTTAGTGTTCACTGTGTTTAATGTTGAACTATTTTTCGGTAATAGTTCCATTACCGTTCTGTGTGGCAGGATGATAATTTGTGCAATTTGCAGAAATCTTTGCAGAGGTGTCTATTCCAAATAAGTAACGGGAATTTCCCAAAATCTTGGCAACTTGTCACTTAGTTTTTCTGCAGTCTAATACTATTTCTAGAGGATACCCAGTGTGCTTACTCTGAAATATTGACAAAACAGCTAGGAGGAATCTGCTCGTTTCACCTGGAGGGACCAGGTCAAGGAGTTCTTTCAGTATCAGTACGTTCATTTGCAGCAGTGATTATCAGAGGCGCTTCCAGGTAGCGCGCTGGCTAGAGTGGTGAGGCAAAGCGGCTAGTGCTCAGAAGCTGAATAAAGGTGCCTAATGTATTCGGAAACATTAAGAAGAAAAAGCTTCCTACCAAATTGCAGTGACTAAAAATTACAATGAAATAGATTTCAGGCTTATAATTTACATGCAAATACTAAATGTCATGTAGTCTTTAATAACAAGGAACTTGAAAGAATCAACTTCAACTATAGTATTTGGATTCCAGTTAATTGAATAATTTTAGCAGTATATTTAGGACAATTCCTAATTAGAAAAACCTGTCTGCCTACAGTAAGTTTTATTTTGACTTCTCTTATTTTCAATTGTACAGAATTAATTTCGATCGACAGGGTGTGGAAAATTTGAAATTAATTTTATAATAAAACTTAGTTATTTAATAAGTCCTTATGCCCTTGGATCTTTTTCTCAACGTTTGGTTTAGCTGGTCATCCATTCAGATGACCGAAATTGGAAGAACTCTTCTATTGCAGATCCTGTGCATTGAGGAAGTTGGTGATCGTACTTGATACTGTGACAGTACTATTTGCTTATTTCTTTAACCACATATTCAAATGCTTTACTGCATGCAGTGTTGTGTTAGTCTAAAAGCAAAATGATCAGAACTTTGAGAGAAATATTGCATTGCAGAAGTGTTGCAGAATTGTGCTCAAAGCAGCTTCTTGAGTCACCAAGTCCTACTGCCTTGCATTGGCACAGTTACCCCCTCTCTAGTCATATTAAGTTCCTATCAAATTTCTGATGACAGTGCTTTCCAAGTTTTCCAACATCTCACTTACTTTGCTGCATGAAGTGTAATTCTAACATCTCATTCTTTTGTTTCTATCCATTCATACTTTTCATATACTTTTTCACTGTCAGGTGAGCCCTCGTCTTTGTTGCATTGTATCTTCTTCGGTGTTACACTTCTTTAAGCTGCATAACACAATTTTTTTATATGGTTTCCCTTCTATGACTCATCTCTTTTTATTCATTTCTCCCTTTAAAAAATTCATTTAACTAATTTCTCATTTGGTTTTTATTTGTGTACGGAAGCCTCTGGATTGAAATGCACTAAAAAGTGCTAGCCGTGAAGCTGAAGAAAGCTTAAGGAAGTCCGAACACTTTCCAATGTTTGAAATAACTGTTCCTTGTCTCAGGTGGATATGGACATGGGGAAGATGTCACGAGTAAAGGTGGTTGTTTGGACTTGCTAGAGTGGCAATACTTGATGGCTTCGTAAAGGCTAATAGGTAATGGTTATAGGAAGAAAAATCTAAGCTTATTTCTCTGGACTTGTTCATGTGCCCATTCGTTGTGCTTTGCTGACAGAGCTACCACCCACATCACCCACGGATCCCGAGACCTTTGCGAGGCTCACCGCCAGTTGCACAATAAACCTTGTCATGTTTGGCCCTACTGCTTTTTGATTCCATCCACTTCTGAGGGGTAAGGAAAAGGGGATGATCCTTCCAACTGAAAAGAATTCATTAAAAAATAGAAATGTAATCTTTACACTAATTCCATGATGATTTATTCAGGCCGCATGCAGGTGATACTTGGGAGCATGTAAAACATACTTGCATTTCTTCCCATTTGGACTAATTTAGTGAATCCTGTGCAATTTCTGGAATGCACTGCTTTATTTCCTTTCCAGTCTGATTTCACATCTTCAGTGGAACTCATTTAAATATTACAGCTTACATATTTTCCAGTTTGTGAACAGCTGGAGCATCATATCAGTTCCAGCTCCTGTATTCCACCTTTTTTCTAGCTTGACAAATTTGTAAATATTTTCAGCCTGTTTACTTGGCACTCTTAATATTAGAGGAGGAAGGCAGAATTAGAAGTAAGTCCTTAATAAGATTCTTAAAATTAAAAACATACACTGTCACATTGTGTTTTCAATTTCTGATTAGCGTTAAAAATTTATTGTTTCTGAGTTGGCAGAAAGTTTTCCTATTATGCTGACTTCTTCTGGATCTTGCTGCTTGCTGTGGTGAAACTAAATTGGGCTTGATTCTTTTGATTATCAAAGCTGAGGTAACTGCTTTAAGATGCAGATGCAAGTAACAGGTACTGTAGTGAAATTGTTGAGTAGGAAATGACGGCGTCAATACAGGATGCGTTAGCGCTCACTGAGAACATGTATCTTTGTGTGTGCATATGTATGTGTTTATATATATAAGCATATTAGAAGAATGTCTCTGTGTATTTGTATGTATTACGTATGTAAAGAATATATCTGCGGCTGAAGGCTGAAAATTGGGACTAACTACGCCACTGATGTGCTATGCAACATCAAACACTGATTTTGCTTGGCCTTAGTTTCCCATTTGTAAGTGGAAATTATTGCTGACTTCCACCTTCAGCTTTGTTTTCTTGCTTGTCTAGACTCTAAAAGGTTTAGGGGGGAGGTTGATAAAATGACCTAGAACAGTATGGCTTCCACATTGTTCCTTAATACAACATATGCCAAGAAACTTCCAACCTAAAAAGTCATGGACTGTTGTATAGAAGAGTATCCACTGCTGTAGGCAGAAGCAGATATTTCATCGTAGTCTCTTCATTGGCTAGCAGAATGTACTTGGACAGGAATAAAAACTCTCCCCCATATGAAAGAGTATATTTAATGGCTGAAAGTCTATTTTACTTTAAAGCTCGCTGTTTGCACATGGTGCCACATGGGAACTGGACATTTTCCCATTCCCTCTTAAGTAAGTTCAGCTGAGTAGAATTTATTATTGTCATGTGCCTAAAAGTATGTCTAGAATCTTTGAAGATGATATGCCTTTAAATATAGGTAGAGACATGGCAAAATCCATTTGCACCTTATTTTGTAGTCGTGTCTGAACATATCCAAATATTCAGCAGAATCTCAGCTTGTCAAAATGATATAAATTATTTTAGATTTTTCTCCCATAAATCAGAGGGAACACCACCTCTGTCTAATTTCACTCCAAGCAAAATGTAAGATGTGATGATATAAAGAGGATGGACATCAGTCTGTGATGTACCTGGTAATATCCTTCATCTTTAATCTTCTGTACGTTATGTTCACGTTAAATATCATTTATCAAGTTGGAGTGACTCCAAATAAGCTGTAGTTTGATTTATTTAACCATTTCAGAAGTAGCTGGCAAGTGAAGAAAGAGGAAAAACCCCAAGAAGTTTTCCTGCGCAATGAAAGCTCCCC
>JAVJGI010000065.1:45178640-45204371 GCA_035590275.1 Ibycter americanus
TTTTTGTTTTGGTTTGGGTTTTTGGGTTTTTTTGGTGGGTTTTTTGGGGTTTTTTTTGGTTTGTTTGTTTTTTGGGTTTTTTTTATGAAAAATTGTGACAAGGAAACATCACTATGCTTTGTCACCCTTGTGAGGCAAAACGATATGTAGGGGAAAGTATAGCAAGCCATACGACTTGTACTGGGATTTATATGGGAGTCCTATTAAATTTGTTTTGACTGTAGTGTGATTGGTCTCGTTTAGATCTTTAATGCCACATTAACCCCCTTTGTTTCCACAAAACATATGAATGATGTGAAATAGAAATAAATTTAAATTGTGTAAATCACTGGATCTAAGGAATTTATGTTGATTTAACTTACGTGACGTTTAGTTTAATTTGATTATGGGAAGTCTCTCTTGGTAACTATCAGAGAGTGTACATGGATGCCTCATTATCTTGCTGTGATAGTATGTGGCTGTTGTATCATTTCTATTTGCTTGTTCTGTTGATGCTTGTTTACTCATGGCCCTCAGGGAAAACTATTAAATAATTTTTTATTTTGCAATCGTTTTTCCAGAAGCAAGAAAAATCTCAGTGTTTTCCTGTTGTCAATGCTGACAAAAGCCAATGAAATCGAGCTACTTTGTAGCATGACTTCAGCATAGCTGGAATAGATTGATTTGGGTTTGATTTGGAAATCCCACCTTAAATTCTCGTGAAATAAAGATTTCTAGAAATCGCATCCTGGAACAGCATTTGAACTTTTTTTTGAAGTCACTAAATCCTGGTCCTGTAGAGTTCCACCGGGAAGCTGCAGCACTGTGCAGCAGCCCCGCATGGGTGGCATGACGTGGGAACAGAAAGCTGTAGGTGATGGAGAAGCTCCCCAGATGACACATGCGTACCTGCGTACCTCTGGAAGGTGCTGTTAGCCTACTGTAGCTGCTGGCGTTCCTCTCGTTTCTGTTCGGCTGCACCACAGAACAAAACCTTTCAACAACTGGAAGGTGCTTGCCTGGTATTCCAAGGCGACTCATCAACTGATTAAACAGAGACATAGGACTGTTCTACTGATATGATAATTTGGGTTTCCAGTTATTGCGGCTAAAATGCACATCAGACTTTCATGATATAAATGACATGTGTTACTAAATTCAAGTGAGTAGTCCCACATCATTATAGAACTATTAGAGGCACTCAAACTTCAGCATTTACTACCTACACATCTCTGTCATGGAATATATTTATTGTATTAAGATGGATATTTTTAATTTTATGATCCTTTCAGGAGCTGAGGATCTGATCTTCCTCACATCTTGTGGTACCATAAATCTGAACTAATTTAATTAATGTCAGTAGAGTTCCAGTTGTGTAAAAGTAGATCAATATTAGAATATGAATGAAATAATAAAAAGATTCATGTTATATGTAGCATGCTCACATGTAGCACATAGGAACAAAGAGCTTGCGGTTTGAATGCAGATACAAAAATTAGGAAACCAAGTGTGTTTAGCAGTTTGCTTTGACGGAACCAAAGCTTCTTACTTTGCTGACCAGAACGTCACCCGTGGCTCATTTGCTTTAGGCATTTCTTTAATATATTGAACTAGGCTTTATCTACAGTAGACATCTCGTATGAGAATGTGATTTATAGGCTGACCAAGAAATTTGGCAGATGATAACATTAATTTTCATTTTGGGAGCTAAGACTGAATGCTTGCACAGAATTGCTAGCATTGTGTTTTTATTGAATACTTTTTGTTACAATTGAATAAGAAATGTAATGGTGCAGCTAGAGACCGGTTTGGAATTTTAGTGCTGACGATTGGAACATCTGTTACAGACAGTCATGTATAGATTTGGCATCAGCGGTTGCTTTTGTAGTCCTAAGATATGTAACCCTAACTATGCTTGCCCAGTAAATGAGGGAATAGGTGCTAGAACAAAGAACAGCAAAAGCTTAGAAATAGTGTCAATTAGTGCAAGAGGTGAGGTCAGCCTTTCTAGCCAATCAGGGTGTGATTATGGGTTGTGACAGAAAATTAATATTGTCTCCCAGAGACTTTTGGTGGGGTTTTAAGGGGGGGTTTTGTTTTTTAACCTGTAAAAGTAAGGATGCGTTTGTTCTGCTGTGGTTTACTAGATCTTTGCAGGGAAACAGAACAATTTTTTTCTTATACGTTCCCCAAATATTAGTTTCCATATAATGTGATGCTCTTTCCTACACACCCCAAAAAAAACCCCAAAACCAGGGCACCCCAAAAGAAAACCCAAACGATTTCCTTGTCATTTTACATTAGCATTGGGCATTAAAAGTGTGCAATATTTGAAAATACAGGAAATCCTAGATCTTGCCTGATTTCCTTCATGATAATTGAAGATATATAGATGGACTGCATTCTAGGTGAATACATGTGAGCGTGATGGTCTTAGGGTGCAGCTTTATGGCCTTTTTGTGGTCCTTCAAGACACTGGATCCTGTCCATTTCTGGCAGCTGGGAGGTCAGGAAATGAAGGAGAGTTTCATAGTTCTTCTCTTCCTTTTGATGCCCTTGAATAATGTTTTATTGCTTTCTCACACATCACTGTACCCTGCTTCACTTCCTATCATAGGCTGTAAAAATGATTTTCAGTAAAAGCTTTTATTAATTTTTCCAATTAAAATTTGTCACTGGCATAATGCTTCATCCTAGTAAATGCTGTTTCTTGTTAGACTGATAAATTCTGAATTTCCCTGCTACTTCTTAGAGTTAGCATTTGTACAGGTAAAATCAATAAGCTGATATTCAGTTAGAAGTTCCAGCAACTACCATTTGTTGTAATTTCTAGTTCCCCTCCAACGTGTGGAAAGAAGATAAGAGTTTAGAAGTTCTGAATATTATAGCTTTTTTGGTCATTTTAAGCTCTCAATTATCTTAAGAACAACAGTTGGTACTGCAAAGGGTAACTAGATAGGATATGTACAGTAACTACACTTTTATTCATAGTAGCTCTTTTCAGTCCTGCATTAGTATAATGAGGAAAGTGCATTGCCTGGGTATTAGCTAAGACTACAAAAATATATATATCTGTCTTCCAAAAATCTGGAATTTTTAACTGTCACCTAATAATGAGACAAAATTTAGTTTGCATAGCTGTCTTTTTATTCTCCTATAATTCTACTAAAATTAAATGCTAGCATTTCTGTCCCTTTCAGAACAATAACTGTATCTCTGTAGTTCTCTTAAAATTTTTCATTTATTTGCAGAAGCTTCAAGAACCTCTGCGGTAGGTTGCTTTGGAAATGCAAAATCCCTTGCTTCTATAAATACAGCCTCAAAGCAATCTTTCATTAGAGAGAATGCCAGATAACTAATGTAGACACATAGCATGGTGGATAACAAAGCTGAAATAAATGGCATGATTGAGACCTAAGAGCGTTAAATTTTTGAGTTGTGTGCCTCTACCACCACTTTCTAACCCTCACAATATTTTGTGATTTATACATCAGAGAAATGGTGCCAGTGCTTAGTAAATCCCTAAGCTCAAAAATGCCTGAATGTATTGTATATCTGTATGCTATTGACTTACCTATGTAATCTTTGCTAGACTGTAATATAAATTTCAGGGTGCTGCAAGGGGAGAAAACACACATAACTAATCTTGACAAAGAAAATTAAGTCCATTCTCTACAACAGTATAATTTTGCTACCGAATGGAATATTGCTTCCAACAGGTCATATTCACAGGGAGACTTTAATCACATAATGCTTTTGCACTGCCCGAAGATACGCTGTCTCTCGTGTCGCCTCACAGTTGTCTTATTTTTCTCAGTTGCTAGGTATCTGTTTATATTCACAGTGCGTATGTGTATAAGATTGGAAGAGGGAAAAATTAAAAGCAAATAAAGTGTCTTGGAAAGGGAGTGAATTTTCTTGGATGAATTTTAAATTAGAGAAGAAAAGAGAAACAGGTAAACTAGCACCATTTTACAAAGCCTTAGTTTATGTCATAATTCAAGAAGTCAGGAATCTCTCTCTGTATTCACACCACGCCACAACCCCCCACCCCACCCCGTTTACGTCCTACGTATGAGCTGTGTTTCATGTTTAATGGCTGTGGTTTCAGTAGCAGAAATTACAGAAACATTTCTCATATAATGCTCTTACTTCAGTGTTAATGTTATGATGCTCTACTCATATTTGTGTATTGCAGAGTTCTTCAGTGGCGATTTCTGCTAGAGGTATGACGCATGTTTTAGCCCTGTGCTTCTAGGAAATTAAAACATTCTGATGTTTTCTGGTAGATTTGTGTATAGGAATATGACCTGTGACATCTCTCAGTCAACACAGATGTTTTTGATAAACTTGACAGGGGAATCACATGTGTGCAAAGTCATTTGTCAGCAGAGGGCTTGGTTTATATGTGCACAAATAAGAGTTCTTGTAAGGGGTGAGTAAAATATTTCCTTATACTTGTGCATCTGAACTTTGAATGCGTCTATGTAAGTTGAGTCATGTACAAAGCTTAGATGAAGGGACTGTAAATAATTTTTATTTATCCCACATTGCTATTTGAGAAATGAAAACAGACTGAAGTGGGTAAGGGACTTAGGATGGCTCCTTGGCCCCACCCTTGGCCACCTTTAAAGAAAAATAAAAAAGGTTTGGGTCAAGTAGTGCTCTGTTTTACTTGGGCGTGGATTTATATAGATTTTTCTACTCGTAGTATAACTTTTGACTGGGCATGCCCAAGACTAGAAGGACATGGGATAGCCTCTAACTAAGAAGGATATTTTGACAGATGTCTCATCTGAAATTGTGCTTTTATTAAAGAGTGTTAGGTTTTTATTAGTGGAGGGAGTAAATATACTGATAAGTTGTCAGGGAATTCATACCGTATGGTTTAAACTATAACAACCTGATCAGAAGTATCTTTTTCAGTAACCGTAAATAAAAAATATATATAAAAATATAAACAAATAAATGAAAAACAGAAAAAACCCCACCAATGAAAATTTTAAAGCCTCCAGCAGTTAAGAAATTAAATTGCTACTGTTGTAGGTGTTCATGTTTTTGTGGGGTGAAAGATTAATTCTGTATCAAAACTCTCCAGAGTGAGATATAGCAGGAATAAGAAAGCATACAGAAGAAACCAGTAAAAAGCTTGGTCAAGTTAGGAGGACTAATCCAGATTAATTCTTGCCCACAGACTATCTGAATATATATGTATCATCATTTCCTAGTGATTTTTATGAGGGGGTGATTTTGTGATTAGTTGGCAGCCAAGATTAATACTGAGAAGGAGGATTGTTGAGAAAGGGAGAAAATACCGGCTGATGTATTGTCAGCTCTGTGTATTGTACTATATTTTTTGGTTTTGCATTTTAAACCAGGAAGTTTCTAGCCCTAATAGTTGAAAATATCTAACTGCTAGGACTCAATACAAGGAATTGCAGGTTTGTAACAGGTGCAAGTGTTCCTAACAGCACAACATCCACTCTGTTTTAATTTTTGAAAGTACTTACAACAGAAGCTATTCCCTATTGCTATGATTTCAGGATTTTTTGGCTTATGTTATGAAGTACTGTCGATTAATTATTTTGTTTTGATAATTTAAAGCACCACCACTTTGCAGATCCCTCAAAATAAAATAGCTTGCTTCTATATGATCTGAAAATGTCCCTCTGCACAGGTTACTGTGAGGATGTCTTCTAACATCGTCCCACCAGGGGCATGTCGGAGATCCTGTATTAGTCCATAGGGTAATGTGCTAAATATTGCATCAAAAAGTCACAGCATAAATGGTAATTGGAAGCAGGAGTCATCTTTCATTAGCAGTATTTGTGTATTTTAGAACCCATTCGGATTGGTATTGCTACTTGTTTTTGAGTGAGTGCCACAGTTTGGTCCTTACCTCATTAGTCCTCGGTCACTGGCACTGATCACAAAGATCTGACACAATGCAAAGAGGTTGTCGTGCAGATTTCAACAGAAGGTTAAAGCACATGCAAATTTGGGAAATAAATTTATCTGAAACGCACATGTGTTCTTTCTGAAAGTTAATCACCTTCTCAGAACGTTACTCACTTTCCAAATGTTTGTCTTGTGATTGTGATATGAAATAGTAATTTTATTTAATCTGGAGTTGTGGCTGTATTACCTCTAAGGGCGGAGTGTTCCACTGGACACACTGGTAACATGTGCAAACCCTCAGCCATAACAGTTAACTTGGGGAAGGTTAGGCAGTGCTAATATTGCTGTAATTTCTGAAGATCTTAGGCAGGGGAAGAAAATTTTAATTGATGAAAAGTCTTGTTAGGAGAGAATGCTTTGGGGGTATGCTGGACAGCAATGAACATATTGCTACGACAAGCTGTATCAAAACCTCTGTAACGCTAAAGCAGGCTTCCTCAGATAGTCACTCTTCCACTTCTATCTTCGTTATTTTAAAGCAAGAAGGGTGTTCCTTGCGGAAAGCCTAATAAGCCAGATATCTTTGTTAAGCTGCACACTAACAAGCATCTTAGTATTACGTAGCACGGTAATGAATTATTTCCTAGCTGCTGGGCAGCTTTTCTTTACCCTTGATATTAATATTAGAGTCAATCAGGGCAATGTCCTGTTAATAAGAGCTGGGAATTTTAGATAATATCCCTTATAAAGCATACAAAGACGTCAAAAAAAGTGAAATGAATAGTGACGCATACAGTTAGAACCACCCTTGATAAGAAGGCTTTTGTGTGTGAAAGTTCTCAGAAACTGGGCTGGGTTTTGAACTCAGGGTGACATGAAGATTAGAGCCCATGGAGTGAATAAATCTGTAGTAACGTAACCTCTTCTGCACCAGTTTCAATGTAGAAGGCATGAAGCAAGTTTAAAATACAGCGATTCCATCAAGAAACCTAAATTAAAAAAAAAAAAAGCAAAACCACAAACCAAAAAAACCCCAACATAAAACCCCCAACACTCTGCTGTGTATAACATAAGTGAGAGCTGCTTCCAGAGCTTAGGTAAAGCGTGCCGGACTGGATACTATACATATTGGTGGTGCGCTCTCAGTAGACTGTGAACAGTTCTGATCACGTCACAAAAAAACCCAGATTTAGCAGAAATGTAAAGCATGTGGAAACAAAAAACAGCCATCAAAAACAACTGCCAGCTGCCTGAGGTAAAAAATACTTTTCAAGGTTAGGTATTCCTCTGTTTTTAAAAATTCTCCTGAAGGCTTTGATGTTGTCAGATACAAAGTAATGATACAAAACTGACCACAGAATTAATCTTATTAATGGCATGGACCTTTCCTTATTTAATATATCTCTGATTTTACCTGCCAGTTAAACTGGCATAAGAGTGTATGTAAGTTGTGTGAAGCAAATGTAAAGATAGTGTAGTTTAATAATAATAGAAGTGTCAGTGAAGAATTAACTGTGGCAATTCTCTATTGTAAATGCAAGTGAACAAAAAATTTTACTGAGTGAGAAGACGCTCATTTTGACTAGGTCACTGTTCTATTAATAGGGAACTAATAGGTTTTCCAAATGAATGACTCTTACTCTCACCTCTCCTCAAATTGAAAATACAAGGTGATGAAACTGAGGTTGAATTGAGAGTTTAATCTATGTCTCAAGAACCTTTGTCACTGGAAAGATAGTGAATAGTTGAATTAATTTACAAACTGTAATAACTTTCTATTAAGAATCAGTTATCTTGGGACTTAGTTCTTAAACTGGAGACATATTTGACCCTTGAAATCAACCTCTTTTCTTTCCCCTCATGCCACTGTAAACTATATACAGATCCATAAGTTCAAAATGAAGAAACTTAGAATTTGTTGTTGGGGTTTGTTTTTTGGTGTTTTTTTTTTACTTTTAATTTTTAAACATATTTGAATGCAAACATGGATAGTTTTTTAATTTTATTTTTAGTACACGTCTGAATTCCCATTGCAGTTTTTCTTGAATATCCTCAGTGGATATTGCAGACTCTGAGTTAAGTGAACGTGCGTGATGGTTTATGCTTTTCAGATGTGGAGGGCATTGTTAAACCCTAATGTGTTTGAGCATCTGGAGATGTAAAGGGAAAAGCCAAGGATGATCTTGGAAGTTAGGGTAGAGAATGATAGTGAAAGGGTAAAACCCTCAGATATTGGTAGGAAGAGAAGGAAAACCAGGTGAGAACCGATGTCTGTCACGGAGGGAGAGAGGTTCAGAACAGCAGACTAATTGGCACGGCAGAGTATATCACTTGTGTGCATTTAGTTTCAAAAATATACAAATGCAAGAGTAACTTTGTTAAACATAATGTAAATTTTCCCTCTACCTTTTAATCTCTGATTCTGCGCTTACAATATATTATGGAATAAAGCTGACCTTCTCTAGAAGTTGTTGATGAAAGGTAAAGGAAGAGCCACTGCTCTCTGACAGATGTTACTTGGATGGAAGAAGAAACATTGGTTGTAACTGACATTTTTGACAAGTTCATTTTTTTGCATGGCATTTAAAGAAGTCCTGTTGTATCAGATTTTACTTTATAATAGTGTCTTTTTATGTTACTGGTTACTGAACAACTGCAAGTCATCACACAACAGGGTGGGAAAACTGGAAAAATCTTGTGGGAAGAAATAAACCCCTCTAGATGACCTGTCAACATGTTCATCATTTGACATTTAGTATCTTCCAAAAAGAGAAAGCAGAAAGATAAGATCAGAGAACTACTGATTTCCAGTGCTTCCATCTTAAAAAAGAGAAAATGTGTTAAAGCTAGAGCTTTGTCTAATTAGATTGGTTTCCAATTTTCCTTAGACAGAATCCTGTCTGAGAATCAGAATCGGACAGAAATGAATCTTTACCTTTTGCCTTTCTGCGCCTGTTGTCCCTGAACATCTCGTGCATCTCAGTAGGTCTGCTAAGGGACCTTTGTCTCCGGTATAAGAAACTTCCAGCCTTTATTTTGTATTCCTGAAATAAAGATTTTGTTTTGCCATTTTAATGCTAAAAACATCATGTTTCCTCAAGAATGCATGGAAAGTAAGGACTAAGGGTGTGGTCTTTAGGTTATTTTTTTAATGTGCCTTGCTTTTGTAAATTAAAAAATGCATTGTTCCTATAGGAGGAGTAAATTACAAGTTTCCACATCCCTGTAGGAGGAAGCTGCTGACATGATTTTTACTGTTTTATTGTAAATTTACTGCTTCAGCCACCTTCTCAGAACAAATTCTGAAAATTTATGAGGTTTTTGGTCAACCTGCAAAAAACAGTGTACTTCTCACTAGTGTTTTTTTCCTGAATGGCTAAATGTGTATGTATTTTAAGATAATTCATCAGATTATCTAGTTTTTGAGTGTAAATGGAGACTTCCAAAGAACAGGTGACATCTGAGTCAGTCATGGTGATACTGTTTTTCTTATTTCCCTTTACATATCATTTATTTCAGATACACTGTGGTAGCTTCTAACAGAGAAGCAGTTTGGAATGCTTTGCTGAGGTATGGTATTTCTGTTAGGAGATGCCTATAAGCATGTTTGGATAAACAACTCTGAGGTTCTCTCACCAGAGAAAAGTGATTGTAACTGTAGACAGAAGGAAAAGTAAGGGCTTTTATTTCTTTTGGAAATGTCAGTTTGATGGAGAGACCTTTTCCATAGACAGAACTAAGCAGAATTAAATGATAGCATCCAGGTTTTGGGGTCTTGGGATTTGAATATGCTTGAGAATTGTGAATCTGTGGGCTTGACGGAGTTGGAGGCAGTTAATCTGACCTTTCGGGTGCTAGTGAATGACACTTGCCCCTGGAGTGTTTCTACTATTTATCGAATGATTCAATCCATAATATTTTTAGTGAAGGAAAAAGTGTCACAGCATTGTAATTCTGCTGACAGTGTACCATGGCATTGGCTTGCCATGTTTTTCACATGTTCAGACTCTTTCTGGTCAGTCTTATGTGTTATGAGATGGTGACAGATTTTGGAAGTTTCCTTTGGGGTAATATCTGTTAAAATTGTCTATCAGTATTCAATTGCTAATTTACCATGTAAACTGAAAACCTATTTGTTGGCCCATACGTATTTGTGGGATTGGAACTTGTTTAGCTTGAGAAGAACAGTTTTAAGTTTGAGGGGAAAAAAATGATCCGTATTCACCATGTACAATAATATCAGCAAAAGCAAAAACAGTTGTTCCTCTGTTGGTATTTCTCCATCCTGAAATGATTAGATATTCAAATGATGATATTTTGTTTGATTTGAACATGACAGATGTTGGGCTGCAAAGGGAGTTCAGATACAAGGGGGTCTTTTTTATTTTTTGCCTTCTCCAATTGTAATTGAAAAATACAAAATAATTTTCAGTTGGGCTACCAAGAATTATGTACATGCTGATTTTTATTCTGCTTTTGTATTTCTGTGGACACATAAGCACCTCCACCCTCCCACCTCACAAAGGCTTTAAAATTTTTTGACTTTCTGTAATCCAATAACCATAAATCATATGAAGCAACAGGAAAACCCGTGTGAAAACAGTTACATATGTATATATTTTTTATTTAGGAGTGGGGAGACTCTTAGCCTAAGAGGTCTGATAACACCTGCATCTTCTTCTGTTAGAGAGGCTGAGGACCGTATCATCCCTGTAACCTAGAGACACAGAAGCTGAAAACCATACGCAAATATGAACTAGGATAGGATTTGCATAGGTACCTAACTGATTGCCTGGACAGCTCCTATTAGCTTCGGATGTTCGTGTGATCCAGGCAGTTTTCATATTTTCAACTTCAGAAACAAAGGTAGTATTGGGGGAAAAAAAATATTAATAGAAGACAAAACTATATAATCACTTATGATGTTATGTAGGAAACATTTTGTGAAGTCTAGAAAAAGTGGATGCCAGTTGTTTTACACTTATTCTGCCTTTCATTCAATTCTGTGACAGGTGTAGAAAAGAGCCATTTTAAGAAGATCTTAAGTATCTTTTTGTTATAAATAACAATGCAATAATTTAACTATTTCAGTACACTTACAGTTTTTTATTAGCTTTCTCGAGGTAAATGTTGTCTAGTGAGCTTTTAAGTTAAAACCAAGGCAAAACTCAAAAAAAAAAAAAAAAAAAAAAGAAAAAGAAAAAAAGAAAAACACCCACCCACCCCCCTCAAACCAGACATGATTTTATGTACTGTACTTGTCATGCTAAAAGAGCTTAATTTATAGAGAAGGGGCTATCAAAATGAAGGATACTGCTGAGCTTTTGCAATTTTGAGAGTCAATATAATCATACGCTTTTGATGGTGGAGATTCAAAAGATTTTAATATTTTTATATTTTATTTTCCCCCCAGTTCAGTACTGGGTTGACAAGACAGCAGTGAGCCTTCAAAGGGATATGTAAAATAAAGGATTTCATTATGTGAATTCTGAGGCAACCGACCTGAGCTGTTGCATCAAATTATTTGATTCCTAGGAAGCAGGCAGTATTTGTGAGGTTTATAATGGTATTTATAGATATTTATAATGGTTTTGAAGCTTAATTTATTGCCTGCCTGCCAATTCGTATCCTTGCTTCCTCTTTTCTCTCTTGTGGCAATACTGTATTGAAAGAAAATTATAGCTGCAATTGCTGTGAATTTTGTATAATCTGTTAAATGCTTTAAAATTGGTTGAGCATAAAAAATTGACAGCCCTCTGGAATTTAGATTTTTCATTATTATTAAAATACTATTCTAAATTAATCTTGTGCATGGACTTTCTAAAAGCTTCAATTTTCACTGTGAATTGTGGGTTGTGCTTGCAGAAATTCAATTTAAATGTCAGGTGAGACTGATTTTCAGTATTGATTGCAAGCATTCTTCCATACTCACAGTAAGGTAGAATACTCTTCAGCTCAATTTTTTCCAATTCTGTAGAAAGTTAACAAAATTTGGATGTTTATGCAAACTTGGCTGTTTATGCAGTTTGTTACTATTGGGTTTTAAAGATGCAATATTGCAGAAATTACTAATTTTGGTTTGTATGTAAGCATCCACAATTCAGAGCTCCTCCAGAATGTTCTCTGAACATATAGCATAGACTTCATAACCGGTAAAAATGTCACCTAATCCTGTTTTGGCCAAATGCATGAAATGCATTTCCAGTTTGTGGTAGATTTAGGGAATATGAGCGTTCAGGTTGAATTGTATGATTGTATAGTTGGACTGCATGACCTGGGAAACACACGGTGGCGCTTCTTCACATCCTGCTTTCACATTTTTCCTGAGTTGCCAGCTCAGTATATGTCCTCTGTCTTGATAGTTCTCAAGTCCAAGTAGAAGAAATCTAGTAGTTTCAATTCTCTTTTCAAATGTGAAGTCGAACTGCCATTAAAACATGCAGAAATCATTAGTTCCACTTTCCTTTTGGAAATAACAATATGCCTTGTTTCTGAATGGTCCCTGTAGAGCACTTGACGTGGACTGTTAAATCCTCCTGACTGTCTCTATTGACCCCCTGTATCCTAGTCCTACATTTGGGGTTTCAGTTTTGCAACTGTCTGCGTAAATATTTACAAAAGTGCTTTCTGTGCCGTTAATTGTAGTTGGGAGGTCAATGAAAAAGAGAGAAATTTCTGATTTAGGAGTAATAATGAAAGTGCTTCTCCAGAGACACAGCAACTGACTTGAAAGTAATGGTACCATAAATAGTAAATTTATGGCCACTGGGTTCTAGTAAGCAGAGACGTTCAATTTCTTCCATGTAAGCAGTTATAAAATATGTAAGGTAAATTTTAGGTGTGCTGTAGACTGTTCTTTTGGTGGTTTTTTTAAGCTTTGATGTAGTTGCATGCATTGGGTGAGAGGCTGTTGCAGATGGAGTGCCACACTTCACTCATAAGAGAGAAGCAGCAATAGGCTTATTGGTATAATACAGAGATTTAACAGATTTTGATAGTAAATGCGACGGTGGTTTTAACAAGATTTGATGGCCAGGTGCATTTGGTTGTTTACTGCACAGAGGACAGGGTCAGACAAAGCTGTCAGGGGGACCCTCCCGTTGAGTCATGAGCTTCAGAAGGGACCTCCTTGTGTTCTAAACTCCTCCTCAGGGGGGGAGTTTAGGTGTGGCTGGATCCAGGCTTAGTCTTAGACTTGCTTAACAGTTTATATCTGAAGGATTATGTATGCACAATCAGTCCTTTATACCATTTAGCTAAGATTTCAAAGTTTAGCATGCTATTAATCATTTTATCATTAATACTGGTAATCTGTTGCGGCAAGGCATCTCTCAACCTGGAGGAGTAATCTTGGGAGGCGTCCCAACCCAAGGGGAGATCCTGCCGTGCAGCCCACTGCTGTGCAGGAGAGCTCAGCGGGCTCCGGGGCTGCCCACGACTTACAGAGTAAGATAATTAACTCACAGCCATATTTGCATACAGACTACAGAAGTTGGTTTCTCTCACACTTAGCTTGAGTGGGACCTTGACCAGTGCTGTTAGGTGGGCACATTGTTCCAATTAACCCTTGACTGCTGTGTCGTTATCCATCTGCCCGGCTTCCCTTTGAGTGGGGTACATCCATCAGGACCGCCACAGATGGTTGTCACTTGAGCATTGTCATGGAAACAAAGGTGAGGATGGAGGGGGAGAGGAGCACACTGCCACAGGGGCCTGTGAGGGTTGGTATCTCCAGTGGCTCACGTGAAGAAGCTGTCACTGGCAATAGCACAGGAATAGTTGTCAGCTATAGAGTTGTGGCTGAATACATGACAAGTCCAACTCCTGTCACTCAGCTGGGATTCACTGATTCCTTTTCTTTTAATGCTATTTACCAGCTGATTGAAGCTGTTGAATTTATACAGTTCTGAAGTCAGTATCAATGATGTTTATATTCTTTACATGCAGTCCAGCCACTTCCAGTTACCAAAATGTCCTGTTTATTTGCCGAGGCCTCTTCTTAAGAGAAAAAGAAATCTTCATTTGTACTTTAATTTTGTGAACAGGACAGCAACAGTTGGAAAGCAAAGCCAGAATGCAGACATTCCAAATACTAATTTAGAGATGCTTGATTTATTAACTTAAAAATTCTATTGTCACGCTTTATATATTTTGATGTATTTGTGCATATTATGTTTATATAGTAAAGGAAAAAAAAAAATCCCCCACCTCAACTTTCCTGATCCTTTAATCAGTGGTAGTGATTAAAGGAGACCAAATCTTAAATAAAAAAAGAAAAATCCCAATCTTTTTGGTATTGTATGAGTCCATCTTCAACTATTAAAACAAATGTCAGCAGAAAGTATGGGGTTTTTTTTTGTGTGTGTCAGTTATTGTCTGTTGTTCCTTCAATGTTGTTAGCATTTCTACACATCAGATCAAAACAGCAACTACTTTAGATGGCAAGCAGATGTAAGTGCAATGTGTTTTCTGATTTTTTTTTTTTTTTTTAATAAGATTTTTGGGTGTTTTCAGTTGTGCAGGTTTCTGAGAATGTTTTACAGTGCTTAAACAGAAAGCACTAGAATGAGCTTCCATTTCAGATCCTGTATCCACACAGAATATTGAACCCCCACAACGATAAAGGGAGGATATTCAAAATGTAATCCACCAAACTTAAGTATTTGCAGGGTCATGTTAGGGAATAGCACTGTGATCAGGAATTGAATTTGTGAATTGTCTTGTGGTCTAATAGGAAGTACTTTGCTCTTTTTGTAAAGGTAATATTTTGTGTCGCTTTAAAATACCATTAGAAAAAAAGCCTTTTCAGAGGACCAGAACAGAGATTGAGTTGTCCAGGAACAGGTACTGGTTTTTCCTTGGGTACTGTCTGCTTAACCCTGCTGTGTCCTTAGATTTCTTGCAGCTGTGAAACATGTTTTTCCACCTCTACTGCTAGTTGCCAAATAATGATCGCAACTGGTGGCTGAAGAAATGGATAAAGATGTCCTCCCATCCACTATGTTACTGGAATTATTCATGAATTTGGGTTAATTTAAATATATTTAGAAGCAGTGTTCAAAAATAGGTCTGCCAGTCCTTGGTAATTGATTGGATAGTTAAACAGCTGGCACAAAGGAGATGTTCAAAGCGATATATTCTGGCTGCCTTGGGGATCCTGGCCACTACAATGTTCATGCCTTGCACTACTTTAAACTACTCCCTCAATGGTCTGCCAAAGCCTGTTGCACTGTGTTTTGAAATCTGCTTTTGCCAGCCTAATAGAAAGTTTCCATTGAGAGGAGCAGAAGCTGAAATCAAAGAGGATGAGCATTGGAGCAGTAAATCCTGTGCTGTTGTGTGCAGTTTAATAAGCATCTCCCGCACAGATCACTTCATTAAAGCAACATCTGTTACAAGCACAGTACTTGGATTAGGGATGACAGCCATTTGCAGCCAAATGAACTCTTAAAAATAGAAGATATTTAAGTTTGACAAGGATTAATGTTCTATTGGCTTGCTAAATTCTTAAGGTTTAAAGTAGTACTTTCTGTGGATATTTTATATGGATGCTCTTTATATTTACTGTAATATAAATGTGATCTCCATCATCAGTTTTCTCAATTTACCTTAAAGGTTTGATTAGTGTTATATTTGTCTGTTCTCTGTCATAAGAAATCATGAGGGTCAGGGATACGATGGCAATAATTTTCCCATTAGGAAAACACTTTAAAAATATCAGCTGGGAGCCAAGAGGAGTTCTGTTTGTTTCAGACGCTGCTACCAGGTCTACTGTCATTGGGACATCTATATCCAAACAAGTTTTTATTCAAGTCTTACTTGTACTATCACTATTCCTGTCACAGGATCCTTTCTTTACTAACTTTAGTTATAGATGGTTTGGTCCTTTTGGTGTTTATTTCAATTTGCTTCTCATTCACACCATTTCAAACTGTTAGGATGTAGCAGTTGTCCTCAATGGTGACATCTGCCTATTGACTGGAGCAAGGAAATTATTTTGTGTTTCTATCTGCTCCAGCATCTAGTCCTCTAACTTTTTTATTTCCTTTGCCTAGTCAGAAGAGGTCCGGATCTGTTTCTCTAAGCTTCACTAATATGAGTAGACTTTGTAAGTGCTGGGGGAAACTTTTACCTATGAAAAAAAATGAAATCATTCTCATCAGGTCATGTCAAGAAATAAATGCTGCCATGCATCAAATAGAAACAGAAATCTCATGGTTTATATTGCTGGTCATGTGTTGCTGCTCAAAAGCCCTACCTGAGATAAGTGCCAAGTAGAAACTTCAGAAAAATATAAGGACCACTCTCTGTTCTGAAAAGCCTAAATAGACAAGACAGTTGATTGAACATTTTGAAAGACACAGAAATGCAGAAAGCTGAGCTGCTTTGCCAAAACTGGCACAGAGGGTCTCACAGCAAGTACAGACAGAACAATAATTCAGTCCTTCTTGACATTTTTCCCAAACCCATTGGAAGACACCTGTGCTGAGCTGGTAGGAGATGCCTCCTGTTTTCACTGTTCCTCCATTTGCAGCAGTGAGGTAGAAATCTTCCCTTTGTGACCCAAGCTACGTTTCTGCTCAAGGGGGATCTGCCAAATAGCATGTTTTAAAATTTTTTTGAGAACTACTGAATAAACCTATTGCTAATGTGGGGCTTTGGATATACTTTTTCTAATTAATTGCTTCATACACTCCGCTATTAAATGGCTGAACTTCAACCAACATTTCAGTGTTCCGTTTGGAGGATATGTGGATTTTGTCAAGGAAGAAATTATATAAATGTTTTGCTATATAATCACTGATCAACCTTTGCATAAGTTCAGATAAGAAGAAAGACTCTCCACTTTTCTTGACTGATGGCATCTTGATAGCCCGTATACAAGGAAAGTCAGCCTAAAATTCCTCCTGGGCAGATGTCTGTATGTGGACCCTTCACCTTAAATTGGCACTGTTCTGCTTCAGTCTTCTGTAAGAATCCCAAGCCTCCTGAAAAGTGAAAAATCAACTGTTACCAAGGTGTTTCTTCCAAAATGGGGGTGTTACTGACAGGCGATGACAATGCATTATATTTCTCAAACAGCACTGCTTGCCCTTGTAACTGGACTTTAATTGGGTTCTTCAGCAAGAAACACAGTTTCTCCTTTTAATGATTTTTTTTTTTTTTTTTTTGGCCACATATTCTGATGGGGTCAAAACTCTTCAGATTTCAATTTTATTTCACTTGAAGGGGCAACTTGAACAAAAATACTGAGCGAAAGCTGTTGCTCTCCTTTGTATTTGTTCACTGATCTTCCCTTTCCATTTAACATGGAGATGGTCCAACACTTAACACAATAGTATGAAATTTGTAACATGCATTTATTTTCTTCCTTTGCAGTGGGTTTTATAAGCGACCTTGGGCAAGACACTTAACCACTCTGTCTTCCCCCCTCCCAAATGTGTGTTATGGTATTTTCTTACCTTGTGGAACCTGCTTTTTCCCGTAAGTGGTTGTTAGATACTATGGTAACAGGGGCTATATAAAGTAAGTAGGATACTTAAATTTAATACTGAATTGCTGGTGCAAAGGCAAAGCTGTAGGACTGAAAGAAAGAGGTGTCAGGACTGTAAAAGATTCCTGAGGTGCTCTCTCCCTCCCTTACCTAACATTTTTTTTTTTACTTTTTCCTTGACAAACTCTTTGTGTTATTTAAAACTTTCTCAGAGGTTTTACTGTTATTTCCCCATTAATCCAAGTCTAGAGGGCAATTTAGTATCTGTCCAAAAATATTCCTCTCTGGTTTTCAAGCTGTTTAGCCCTGCTTTGTGCTCTTTTCTTTTTTTCTTCCTGGTGTTTCAAATGCAGACTGTAAAATTATAATCTTGACTGTAGAAGAATCCTAAAAATGAAATATACTTGTTCATTCAAAGATGTACTTAACTATGGACACACACCCCCAACCCCACCTGCTGGCATCACTGTGATAGAGTGTTAGAAAAATAATGAGTTTTTCAGGCTTAGTTTTATAATAATAACACTATGCCTCTAATATTATTAATATCCATACTATGCGAAAATGAGGGCATTTTAACTGCTTTTGTCCTCGGACACGGGAGGAGTGATGCCTTCATAGCATATATGTTTTTATATAATCATCTGATTGCGTTTTAGTTAATTGCTCATACAGAGTAGAAATGCTGCAGAGACTGAGGAGTCTTAATGATAGACGAGACCTCAGAGGGTTTGAAGCTAAAGAACACATATTGTAACATTTTAAATTAGCTTTACTGAAGTATTTAAGGCATTCGCTGTAGATGTATCTGGATCCTTTACAGGCTTAGTCTTGTAGTCCACAGTCACACTCTAACTCAACGACAAGTTATTGAATATTAAACAGGAATGTGTAATGGATGAAGCTTGCAAGGATTGTCCTGATACTTCCAGATTTTGAGTATACGTACTTGCATAAAAGCTTTTCAACTAGATACAGGAACTGTGTTTAAACCCTTTTGCAAACATGATTCCACTGGAAAAGTATAGATAAGGGTAAAAAGTGATATTAATGAGAAGACCGTTTTTTCATTCAGAAGAAATAAGATTTTTGCAACGGTTAAGAGAGACCCATTTGTTCCAGTCCTAGGAAATGTGTATGTAATGCATGCCTCGATTCCCAAGAGAATTAGAAATAACACCTGCTGTGTGACAGTAGAAGAAGAAAAATAGTATTTCAGAATGAGGGAGTTGAGTTACAATCTGTAGAATTTAAATTCATAGCACCTCCTGTTGTATCAACTGGTTTGGGGGGAAGTGTAATTAGGACAACAGTTAGTGTGTGTGTGTCCCCAGTTATGCTATGCTGACGTATTAATTGATATCCTTTGATATGCTACAAAGTGCGTGATACATGAAATCATTACTTCAGCCATTATGTCAGTCAAGGAACTAGTACCAAAAACCTGCTAATAATTTCTCAGTTAAATAATGAAGGAAAAAAATTATTATGGTTACAACCTGCAGATTTCCCCCCAATTAATTTAGTTGTGTCAGTAAACCCACCCTAATGTGGTGACTATACATCAAAGTACCAAAATATATTTACATATGTTTTATAGTAAACTTTTATATTTATAAAATGCTACAGACTTTCCTGGACTCTTTGTTTATTGAGAACAGTGGCTTCTCTAGGGAAAAGTGTTATGCATCACTCTTATGTAAGGCACAGGATTTTGGCTGCGAAAAAGCTGATTAATAATGTATAATTTTATGCGCAATATAAATAAATGTTAATTCTGTCAAATGTCATAGGAACACTTGTCTTACTTGGGGGAAGGAACAGGCTTGCTGGATTTCTGCTTTTGTCTTTGCGAAATTTAGATGCGAGACTAAGCTTTCCTTAGCTTTGAAAGCATAGCGGAGTTCTCTACAGATGCCAAATGGCAAGGCATTTGCTCTGATAGGAAGGAAGAATGATAGACTTCTCATCTGAGTTTTAGAATTTTGCTTCATTAGGTACTTCACTGGTTGCCATTGTTGAAAATCCTCAGGCAAATACGCAATCTTGAAAAAATAGCACGTGAACTATTCCACTGTTTAGCAGATTTCAGTCCATAGAATCTTCTATGTCACATTCGTAGCTCCTCTTCTACATGTGTAGCTATTCCTGGAATGCAAGCAACCATAAATTTTATTACATAGTAACATAACTCTTATGCTCTAAAATTAATTCTAGTTCAGAGATAGTAACTTTTATCCTCTGGCCAACATAAGCATGAAATATGGAAACTACAAAAAAAAAGTTTTGCATACAGGTTGTTCTAATGATTGGTGATAACAGGGAAAATTAATCAATGCATTGCTATAGTCTGTTGTTGGCAAAGATATAAGCATTACATTATACTTCCTTATTATTACTACTTTTGATCTGCATTGAGGGTTCTCTTTTTTTAGTTAATAAATTCTTTTGTGTTTAAAAAGAGAAGTAAGCTAGAGTTCTGAGATGGCTTAGAAAAACAGAAACAGAATAAGGCCTCCATAAGGGTTGTTTTGGATCTGCTCTTGTACCGTTAATACAGCTGTTCTATAGGCTGGTAAGCCTCAGCCCTGTAATCCAGTGAAAGCCCCCGTTAACAGCTTCATGTCATCGGAACAAACTCTCGGCTGCCTAGTCAGGCATGGAATTCTTAGTATGGATGCCAGAAGCATCTACAAGATCCTTTTTCTGAACCAGCTCCCATCTAGAAGTAGGCTGTATTCAAAATTGCAAATGAAATCAGATATTAATTAACTAATGTTGCTGATGCAATGAGCACTTGGTAGTTAGAAATATATAATGTCGCAACCCCCCCACTGTACTAGTAGCTCCCTTTTTTGTGGTCTGTGCTTTCTAGATTACAAAAACCTGTGCAGTAAGGATTTTTTCACAATTCTGTGAGGGACAAATTTTTATTTTGATCTTTTTCTGAATACTGGATTACATTACAGTTTCTGTTACCATCTTAATATCTTTTTTTTCCTCTGCTTAATGTTTACTTCAGCTGTGCAGCAGTACAAGATTGTACATGAAGACAACATCATTATCTGTGCTTAGAATTCAATAAGAGTATAAGCATCCACTCATTGTGAATTATTTTGTTCCTCGGCTCTGAGATGGCTTCTCTCTGCAGTTTCTGGTAGTTTTATATTGCATTAAGGTCTGATTTGGAGCCTGCAGAGCATGATTGAGTTGTGTGATTACTTCAGCACACAACTGAGAACTGGAAAGAGGGCAAGCAGCATTCCATGAATCTGTGTTTTAAACTGGTGCTAGGAGACATGGTGATGCTGAGGTGCTGACCTCCGGGTGAATTGTAAAAAAATTATATAACGAACTTGAAATTTAAGTGTAAACAATCAAATGAGTTTAAAGGTTCTAACAAGGGCTGTTTGTGTAGTCTGAGTTCTGTCGCCGCGGTTCAGGCTACCATATTTCTGACAGAGAAAAATAAATATGGGAGAAGAGCTGAAGAACGGGGAAACTAAAAAATAGTCGTGAGGAAGCCTGATGCAGAGGCGAGTTTGACATCTGGACTGCGTCTTGCAGGCTTGTCAGCTAGCCTTGCCTTTCACCTCAGATCCTTTCTGAAGATGCAAAGACAGAAGCTGTCCCTTGCCGCGTAGGTTGGAGTTGTGCAAGGATGACTTGGCTGGAATTGGATGATTCAGGAAATAATGATCGGTGGGCCCTTTTGCGGCTGAGCTGTTTCTCGGTGATATTTTAGATGCATCCCCTCAGTAGCTTATGCTTGTTAATAGCCAACTAATGGGCTGAATCATGAGTTGGTCTAAATTATACTGAAGGGAAGCCCCCAAAGAGAATTTGGCTCAACACCTTCCAAAATTGACAAGGGAACAGTATGGAATATATAGCTTATGTAACAATAAATCTTTCAATTATACGCTTGTTTCAGCAGATGGATGTGCTATTTTGGGACTGAATAACAACTGAACATTCACTCTAGTAACTTGGTTCATGGAAAAAAGCTTTTTCAGGGATGGCAATCTGGACAAATGTGCTGCAGCTTCAAGAAGCTAATGCAGCTGGTGGAGACGGAGCTCACCGCGGGCTGGCAGCCCGCTGTGCTCCAAGCCCACACCTTTTTGTGTGACTCACTTTTTGTTCCCGCTCATGCTCAAAGCCCAAGGCAAAGCATTGATCTGATCATGCAGTAGGAGTGGACAGAGTGGATTCTTTCTGTTTTATCTGCACATCTAAAATACCAGACAAATGATCAAATATAAGAAAATCCGCCCATGCATACGTGTTGAGTGGAAAACTTACGTGCACTTAGGAATATGTGTGATAAGCCTAGATGGAATGACTTTATAGTTTCACTCACATCTGTCCTTGGTCTCACTCAATTTGACTGGTGAAAAACAGCGATACCCTTTTGAAGTTGTCTGCAAATTGCAACGGCGTTTGCACTCTAAAATATCCAATTACTTTTTGTCTAATCTAGATACTGGTTTCATCCCTATATCTTATTATTCTAGCTTTTAGTTATTATTACATTTAAATATCTTTGAATATGCTAAATTACGGTATCACCGTTTGCTTTGGAAAAGGAGGGTATCGAGTTCAAACAAGTTTTGTACTATAAATACAGAAAGTTCATAATTTGCTTTTCTTTTCTAATTGTGACATTCACTTAATTTTTTTCATATAGTTTCTGTGGCGTGTGGTAGTTAAATTCACGTCTGTTCTGTAAGCAGCAATGGTATAAAATCAAGATAACATAAGATTGTGTTCGGTGTCTTAATGCTGATGCAGGCCCCCGTAAAACAGTTAAGTGAATTCGCTAGAGTGAAAGATATTAGCTCACTTCCTACACTTAGGCTGTTGTTTCACTCTATACTGAGGTTGTATACTGGCGGTCTTATTGCTTATTTGATGCTTCAGTTGGTTTGGAGTTTTACATGACTGAGTGACTTCTAAACAATAATTAACTTAGCAGGCTTGAGTGACACTCTCAGCCATGAGACGATAGCCGTGTTTGTAGAATATCTTTTTCTCTGATTGGGGGTGGTGGTGGTGGTGTGAAATTCACTGCTCTGTTAAACAAGTTGTTTTGAAGCTATAAACTCAATTTGAAGTTCTACATTCTTGAAAAATACTTTTCTTCTACTTTCATTTTCTCAAAGGAAAAATTAGTCACTCAGAAAAAATGAAGTAAAGGTCTCCTTAAACATAAAGTTAACTGGGAAGATATTACAAAAATGTGAATTTCTAGTGTTTAAATTTATATATGATCATGAATAATCATTTTATACTGAAAAAAATATCTTGGAGTTTCAGTTTTGTGAGTATTATAACGTTCGCATGTACAAAGCAGCTTCCCCTTCATGTTCAGCTTGTCAATGATTTGTGGCCACCCCTGGCAGCTTGTAAGTCTACAAGGCAATACTAAGTATCTGTTAAGGAGGGGAAGAAAAAGAACAGTTATTCACACTGGAAATTTCTCAGGACATCCCTGTCAACACCTCGATTTACGTGGAAAATGGTATTGTCTCTTTCATGACAACAAGCAGTCGTGTTTACATTAAATTCAAAACAAAAAGCTCCTCAACAGGGATTTCAGTATAACAGCTCTACCCGCACGGTGGAGGACCAGTTGACTGAGCTTGGATTTGCAAGCCTGTGTCCCCCATCACAAACAGAAAATTCAGGCTCAGTTTGTTAGGTTACTTTTTTGTGCATGTTACTGTGATTTAGTGCTCCACGTATAGTTTTTGAATAATTTTCTAAGAAAACAGAATGTTTCATACAATATTATCTGACAGAAGGGACCTACCTTAAAAGTTCAGAAGAATGAAGGAAATCTCTTTCAAATTAAGAGCTATTTGTACTTTAGTGGCAAATCCAATGAAGAACTGTAGAAACAATTATAAAAATTTCCTATAATAAAGTCAATTCTTGCTTCATTAACATTCCAGGGATGTTAATGCCTACAAGGCATAATCTTTCTGCCTACAAGGAAAAAAAAAAAAGATTAATAATGTTTTAAAAAAAAAGTCTTGGTGTGAATTATTAAAAAATTAAAAAAAACCATTTATTAATCATGATGGAGTGGCTGTATACAATGTATCTGCTGAGTTGGGCAGCTTTTACGAGCACATTCACTTTTTATAGAATGTTTAATTAGCTGTGCACGGTACATTATAGTATTTTGCTATCCTTTAGTATATCATACTTCCTGTGAGTAAAATGTAATAACCCAGAAAATTTGAAAAAGAAATTTTGTTCCCTAACAGTAGGAATGTGGATAATCTGCAACCTCAAGTTATCCAAGTTGGGGAGGGATTCTACTGGATAACATTTTCCTTCTGTCACCTACGTGTCAGTACGATACATGTTACTCATGTGTTAAATGACTTTTCCAGATAATCCGTTGGTTATCCGTATCAACACAGGTGAATTTTAGTAGAGCTTGGTTTTCCAGTTTTGTGTGTAGAAAGCATCCAGATCATGTCCTAATGGGCTCTCAATGCCATATTGATATGGCCAAAGTGATTTTTTGTGACTTGTCACTTTATGGAGTTTTTCTACAAACTATTGTGTATCATAAATTCTGTTCCCAGATAATTCTCACAAACTTTGTGTCTGCAGCTGGAAGAGATGCAGCCTTGTAAGTGCTAAGAACAGTCCATCACCCTACATCTTTTAGTACTTCTCTGTAAGAGATCAAGAATTTGCCACATTTCTGCTGCCTTATTAGAACTCAATATTAGGAAATACTTTCAGATAGCTAATTAGCCACTATTTACCTTTCCTCAGTTTTATACTGTGATTTCTTTCATTATGTAGACCCTGTAAGATGTGAGTAGTTCCTCTGCTGTTGTCCTCATGTTCTGTCGTTGTTTAAAAAATACTATCTCTTCGTATATGAAGCTTAGTGTTGCACTGGTTTTGATAGGTAACACAGTTAAATAAAAACCCGCTTTAAGTTTATGCTTCACTTTCAGTTTAAGTTTTCAAAAGTGCCTTTAAATACGTTAAAAAAGCACTCCTAAAAGGCTTTTACTATTATTTGCTTAAAGTCTTGATTCTAAGTTATACGTCAGAATTGTTAAAATTCCTTTGGGTCTTTTGTTTCCATCTCCATTTCGAAACTATTTCATGACAGTATGTGCAGCTTTTAGAAATTAAAATCTATTTATCATCATCAATTGTTTTGCAAGTGTTACACAGTCAGGCCTTTGAAATGTAATGGTGTCTTTTATGCAGTTACTTTTATTCTTTGCTGGGTTTTGATGTGTAATGATTCACACACAAATGAGGTGCCTGGTTTTTTCTTGTTTTGTTTGCATTGAAAAGTAGAGTTAATCTACTGAGAAACAAAAGGGCTGCAGGAAAAGCTAACACATTTCACCTTTCAGCTTATTGAATATTATATGAGAAGTGCTGTAAATGTTTAATGCATTAAATTACTTCGACAGTATCTTCTTCTTGGGTCTCCTTGACAATGGATTGTGCCAGTGTGTTTAACTGGCTCTGTAATTAGTCGTGGTCTCAAATTTGCTCCTTACTTAGAGCTGATTTTTGTTTTGGGTGGGGAAGTCAAAACTGTCATAAGTTGTGGTTCATGACTTGCTTTCCGTATACTGTGAAGAAGGCACTCAGATAAAGCTCTCAGAATTCCTTGATAGGCTGTATCCTGTTCTGGTTATCCTCTTCGGAGAGTAATACTGTAGCTTGAAATGTGGAAGAACTGGTGTGGAAGGGATTCTAGTTAGACGAGTGGCTCACTAAAGTTGGCTTTGATTTTTGAAGTTGATTTTTTGGATTTTAGCAAAGGTTTTGATACTGTCTCTCACAGTATCCTTCTGGATGAAATATCCAGCGTACAGCTGGGCAAGTCCATGATATGTTGGGTGAATAATTAGCTGATGGGTCACATTCAAAGAGTTATAGTACGTGAGGTTAGAGCAGGCTGGAGACCAGTCACCAGTGGGGTTCCCCTGGACTCAGTTTTAAGGCCAGTGCTCTGTAATGTATTTATAAATTATCCGGACACAGGAATTGAATGTACATTAAGGAAGTTTGCCGATAATACTAAACTAGGAGGAGCTGTGGACTCCCTCAAGGGTAGAAAGGCCTTAGAGAGATCTGGGCAATCACCAACTGTGTGAAATTTAACAAGAGCAAGTGCCGGATTCTCCACCTGGGACAGGGTAATCCTGGTTATGCATACAAATTCGGGATGAGAGGCTGGAGAGCAGCCCTGTGGAAAGAGATCTGGGGGTTCAGGTCGCTGGCGAGTTGAGTATGAGCCAAGAGCGTGCCCTGGCACCGAGGGGCCGGCCGTGCCCTGGGGGGCACCAGGCACAGCAGAGCCA
>JAVJGI010000065.1:45204767-45216273 GCA_035590275.1 Ibycter americanus
GACGATGTTCTTGTCCCATGATTCAGTTTGAGGTAGTCCTGCGAGGAGCAGGAGATGGACTCAATGATCCTTATGGATCCTTCCAACTTGAGATATTATATGATGTCCTGGTAGTTCCTTATTTAGTATATTCTCTTCTTATATGTGTTAAAGATTTTTCCAAATAGCCTGTTCTGATAGCTTGTACAAAACCTCACTGTCAAAATCAAGCCGTATTAATTGTTATCAGTATCTGGTTTTGGCATGGTAAGAATATTCTCGCAGCCTTTCCAGGCAAATAAAGCATCTTTCTTTTCTGCAATATGCTATCAGGTGATTTTCCAGTGCTTGGGATGATTTGGGACTTCAGATACATTTATGGTCCCTTTTCTTTCCTCAGACCTTTGAGTTATTTAATGAAGCTTCTATTTTACTGAAAACTCGGGTCACACTACTCTTTTTGTTAATCACGAAGTATATAATTGTGCCTGGAAATATACTTGGGTGCATAAGCAAGCTCTGTGTACAGTTACTGATTAATGTGAAGTTTAGCCTTTGAACTAATGTTGCTTAAGAAATTAAGCGTAAGTGTACTGTCTGTAGTGGGGATTTCTAGATTTCCAAAGTAATACCTCCATAGGAACTGAGCTGCAGGACAGGTATGTTTGTCTTTATTTTTCAGCTTGAATGTTTGGCATCGGTATTCAGTACAATAAATCCAAGTTACTTTCTTCTTGTCACAATGCTGCAAGGGAAGGCAACGGTACAGTGTCACCTGTCCATCACTCAGACACATTTGTGTTCTTAAAAGTCCATTAAACAGCAATACCCTGAATTTGTTTGTACTTTGAAAGCTGGCTAGCTATGAATTTTATATGGCCTGGAATAGGTATATTTCATGTGTATCGTTGTTAATGAAGCTTGATTAAATACCTAATTCTTTTAACTTAAAGAGTGGGTGAGAAATGGAAAATTGTGGTGCTTGATATTATTTTCAAAAAGGAAATGAACTCCCAGAGTCTTGTAAATAATGCTAGACAGCTCCATGGAAAGTGGTTCACAAGCCTTGAGCATGCCAGAGAGAAGCTGATGGGACTGTTCCTGTCAGAAACGTTCCCCAGAGACCTTAAGTTTTAACTGCTTGGGAAGAGCTTTCAGTATCTAACTGGAAACTCTCAGTGCTGTGAATTAAATGCAGTGCAGTTACCTATAGTTCAGTTTTTCTGGTGTATAAATCACAACAAAGACTAAAAGAACCTGGCAATGCTGAGTACCCCAGTTTTTCTTTACTCCTCTTAATTTCAGGGGCTTAATTTTCCAAGTACCCAGAACACCCAAACAACAGACTTCAGCTTTTTCTTGTTCTGATTGACAGCAGCAATATAAGTTACAGTTTTTCTTGGTGAGATGTTAGTGAAGCAGAGCACCACCAGCAGCCCATTGAGAAACCTCTTTTCTTCATACAACAATAAGTAATTTGAATATTAGAGTAATTTCTAAATCCACTTATGAGTATTCAGATTGTGTTGTGCTTACAGGAGGAATTATCCATCCATTTCCATGTTTATACTGCAGTACAACCAATATCTGAGAATAATAAAACTGGAAAATAGAGGTCTGACTATTAGAGACCAGTGGCAGGGGTGTTTATACAGAATAGTAATTGTCCTTCCTAATGGATCTAGGCCTGAAATTCTTATTCAGATAAAAAACCAAAACCAAAAACCAACCCCAACCTTAATTTAATGGAATTAGTTTTGTGGTCTGTAAAACAAAAAACTACCCTCACAAATGTCTATGGCTGTAAAATACCTCTTTATCCAAAAATCTCAAAACACTTGTTAGGATAGCAAAGTACTAAACACTTGTGTGGCATTCTTTATTCTATATGAATAACATGATGTTCAAAGAGACTCAGGATCCAGCTGAAGTTATTTATTTTTATTTGTGCCAATTTTATTTGATTTTTGTGAACATGGAGGGCATTCTACCTTTCCGTTTCTGCTGGGTTCAGGTAAGACAGCTTAATGAATGGTTGTAATGTCATACGTCTGAATGCCAGCTGTAGTGAAATCTTGATTTTCATGTTGATTTCCCTTCCTTCCCAGTCTACCTGAGCCAAACTGAGCTGGCAGATGGATTTTGCAAAGTCTAGAGATACGCCACAAGCAGCATTATTTTTTCAGGGACAGAACATGTTGGTTTGTTGTACGGAAAATACAGATTTTCTTGTATAAAGTATTTAATCTCATTTGCATGAGATTAGCAAGCTTTTGATAGGCAGAAGTATATTTTAAGTATAAATGTGCAGCTACGTGCAAGGACTACTACATGGTCAGTAGTTTCACTGATGCTGAAGAGGCAGAGACTGCTCCTTTTGTTTGTTTTTCAGTAAGTAGGAATTAGTTGGTCTGATGGTGCTGATTCTAACCAGAAAACATATCACCGAGGTGATTCCATTATTATTTAGCTTCACTTTGGTGGAAAGAAATGGAGGAGCAATTTGTTTCCAATGACTGACAACTTAAAGATGTGGATCTGAAACTGAAGTACGCACGTGGAGTCTCCAAGCATGAACTACATGAAGAAGAATTTACTGGGAAAGATGCAAAAGAAGTTGACAGGGCTCCCTTCACAGGGCAGTCTTTGCTGCTTGGTTTGACAGCCACGTCCCCAGGCTCCCACTGAGACAGCAAAAACTCTGAATATAGTAAGCCTTGTCAATTTAAATACAGCATCAGGATGTTTTGCATCCTTTTACAGCACCCAGACACAGCAACTGACATCACGCATTTCATTACATAGGTCTGATGTTCTTTGCGTGATGTGCAAAGAGACACTTGGCATTCAAAACTCGTGAATAAGGCTGGGCTTCTTTTTCGGTTCTGCACATGGACGGTGTGGATGCTTTATTTCAATTTGTGACAAAGAGGAAATCTTCTCAGATATTTACTTTGACTTATAGTGTTGTATTGACACAGATCTTTACTGATGTATATAATTATGTTCCTATTTGCTGTCAGGAAGCTAGATGCAGGCATTGTAATATTTTGTATCCTTTTTCTTCCTTGATAAGTCAATGTAATTCTAGAGGAAAAGCATGAGATTGACAGCCGAGATGACTGAAGGCCTCATAACACAGTACAAATGTAATATGGACACTGGCAGTGTATGCTGCTCAGTAACTGCTTCCAAGCAGCTCTGGCTAATTATCGTGATTTGTGAGGATGCTAGCAAAAAGGTTGAACACTAAGACTTAATGAAAGATTAGATGCAGATGGGGCACTATGTTCTACCAGAAAAGCTTCATTTGCCACCGTTCATTTGCTTCATTCTTAAGAAGTGAGTGAAAATTCTGAAGGTGGAATGCTACGTGGGAAGTTTCCCAATTTTAGGTTTTTTGCAAAGTTGAATGGTTGGTAGAGGCAAAACTTCTTTTACAATATCCAGTTAATAAAGTTCTCCATTTAATCTTCTTCTGTATATCGCTTAACTTTTGTAACTGGTCATTTGGAATGACCAGTGTCTTTAAAACCTGGATCAATTTACTTATTGCATTGACTGCAAATTCCAAAACTTTGAGCATTTATTGCTAGGGATTAGGCTTCCTTCTTTCTTCCTCTCTCTGTCTCTTCTCTTTCACACTCTGTCTTCCCCTTGTTTCTTGGGTTTTATGACACTTAAGGATTGAATCCATCTGTTATGTTCTAGCAGTCTTTTGATTACATCCAAGTTGTTGATGCTTGGAAAAACCATCTTAATGTAATGGGAAATCTAAAATATTCAATGAACTGTATGCCACAGCGCTGGGCAGATGAGCCTAACAAGCCGTAATGTGAATTGTACTGCCTAGCATGAAGAAGCAGAAACTTGGTAAAAATAAACTTTGTAATTGGATATGTTCTGTGGACTAATATCAAATTAGAATTTTAAGGAGCTATTTAAGGGATTAGGCATCTACTGAATGCAAGTAATTTGAATGGACAGCTCTTGAAGCCCCCACTAAGTCATTATTTGAGCGTCAGAGTTTGCTGTCCATGGAATCGTGAGGTTCTTGAGCCAGCACTATGAAGTAAATTCTCCTTGATGTGGTAATATAATTAAAGTGGAGATACTTTTCTCTCTGTGATTCCTCCATTCTGCTCCCTCCTTAATTCCATTCTGCTAGAAGCTGACAATAGGTTTCTGGAATTTTTGAATCCAGATGATAGAATAAAGATATGTCCAATATAATACTAATACTGGTACACTATGCTCCAAAGGGTAAAGTGCTGCCTCAAGTGAAGGCAGGAATAGTTCTGTGAATGAGATTTAATGTAGTTTGCTTTCTCCATATACTGGCCATGGAACTTAAAAGTCAAAGATTGTTTTCATCTATGAATAATGACTAGCGAAGAAGGTAGGGAGGGTTTAGATGAGGTTTTCAGTGACCACATATGGGCAGAGCAGGTGGTTGCTAGAGGCAATGAAGTATTTATTGGGCTTTTTATTGTGTGAATGATTTTTAGGCTGTCTAGACAGACAGATTTCAGCTTGCCTTGAGCTTGAAAAATCCTTGAGCTGGTAGCAGTGGCGTTACCACCCTTGGCAAGGCCAGCCTCCTCATAAGTATCACAAAAACCAACTAAGAAATTTTCAAGTCATTAAACACGAAAACACGTACGAAGGAGTCTTTCTTTCTAACTTTATTTATGGTCATCTTGTTTAAATACTGAAATTCTTTCTTATCCAAGTATGTATGTGATTAGCATTTGCAGCTCTCCCTCAGTTTCTCTTCAGATTCTGCTAGTGCTGTTTTCATGATGAGAGCAATCAAACATTCTGTAGAAATTAGTACCTTGGGACTCAGCCTTATTCCTTGTTTTTCCTATGATTTTGTTTTGGGGTTTTTTTTGGTGTTTTTTTGTTTGTTTGTTTGTTTTTTGTTTTTGTTTTACTGTGAGGCTCAATATCTGGTGGGGATAATCTAATTATAAAAGTAATTCTGCTTGGACTTTGAAAAAGTCTACCAGCACACTGAATTAGAACCTTCTATGAAATTTTTGGCACGCTTATTTGGGGAAAACAGGTTGTCGTTAAATATTTATATATCGGTGGTAATAGCCGTTTATGAGCTTGTAGCTGGAAAGAAAGGTAAAATGTCTTTCTTTTAGCTTTCGAAAAGTATTTAGTCATTTAAGGCCTATTTATTTCTATCAGAGTTAAGGTGTTAAATGTTCCTGAAAAACCTATTCCTTTTTCTACTGAAGTCCAATTTCATATGTACATACATATGTGTGTGTCTATAAATGTTTGGTTCTCAGTTAATAAGTTGACTTATATATCCTATATAATTTTGAAAATCTGTGCATTAGCTAACACTCTCTAAATGAAGCTTAAAATTCATAGGCAGCCTTTAACCAGTTTCATTTTCAAACATTCTCTGTTTTGCATTCAGAACATTAGCCGTTATGAATAAGAAAATGATTATTTGCGTTGCATTAATTTTTCTTTATAAGATGATGCGAAAACGGGAAGGTGAGAGTCTGTGAAGTATTCCCCCTTGCCAGTCTGCTCCCACCTCGCCACATCACATTTACAACATTCGAATCAGATGCTTCAGGAGTACAGCGCAGATGATTTTTAGTAACAAAACCCACAAATTACTTTAACTTGTCGAAGTGGAACTTCATACCAGCACTGAGGAAGACAGCAGGTATCATTCAAGGTACTACAGCACCATTAAGAGGAAGTTTTTTTAATAGGAACTACTGGCAACTTGTCAGAGTAAGGAGGATAGCATTGGATCCTTTTTTAATTACTTGGGCTGAATCTACTAAACTGAACATTAATGATTTTACTAAAAATACAATATAGTAATTAGTAACAGGAAGGTGTGGATTAAAAGTTATTTTAGTTTTTCTTTGTTGCTCGTTACAGCAGCAGCATCCTGCTGCATGGAGCCTGGAAGGCACAGCTGGCTGGAAGGAGAATCAGCCTTGGCCGTACTTGTGCTAAGTAAAATAGAATCTAGCTGAAATGATTTATTTATTTACTTAGGTTTAGAGAGCTCATTGGTCTGTGAGCAGAATTTTAAACCAGTAAATATATATATGTGCTTTCTAAAGATGTACATGCTTTAGTATAAAAGGTTCCCCAAAATAAGACTCCGTATTTCTGTGGTTGCAAGATAAGCCTCAGGCCAGTGCATATGTGCAGGCACAGGGGGTAATCTCTTCGATGTTTTGTGACTAATTTATTTTTTTTTTTTGACTGATTTACTTTGCAATGATGTCCCGCAAGTCTTCCTGAAAGACTTAAATTTTTTTTAAATTTCATGTTCAAGTAGCTTTGCTACTTCCTTAGCAAATCGAATGTCCAGTGTGATGCTGGCACAGGCACTCAACAGAAGTATCAGACAGGCAGTTGCTGTTTTCTCCAGCGCACGGAGAAACCAAGAACTGCTCTTAAGGGCCTAATCACATACTTAATTCTTTGAAATGTTGAAAGTGTCCTCGTAATCAATAACTATCTTCAGTTCTTGTCACCTCTAAGGAAAATAGAGACAAAATCTAAAAAGAGCAGAGTTATAGAACACTCTCAAAAGAATGGGGGAGCTTTCCCCCCCCATCTCTTATTTGTTTTTTATCTGGTAATATTTCCCACTCAGCACTAGCTTAGTTAACCAGGCATAATGAATTTCCTAACACATTTCCTGGTATATAGTGACCCAGGCAGATGCACCAAGGGAAGAAATGGTAAGTTAGTAGAACAGCATCTGCAGGGGGCCAGATTTATTAGTTCTTTGAAGCCTGAAGCTCTTCTGGGCATCGCTTTCCCACAAAGCAGTGTTTCTTTTCCAGTGTGCTCTCATGTTTCACTCTAACCTATATAGTAGGATTTATTTCTGGATGGTGTAAGGAGTCTTGGAAGGACCAATGCAGAGCTTACAGGGGTTTGAAATGAAGACAGATGTACAGTCTGCCTCACACCCAGCTGTAATTGCTTGTGATTTATTCAAACCTCCAGGATCACTGTGTTGCATTGTGGAATAGATTTTAGAAACTTTTTAGATGTTATCGCTACTGTCAGTTAAAGGCATTATATAATTTCTGTTTCCAGATAAAATACATTTTAAAGCTACCTTTTCCCCTGCAGGTCAGTGAGAGTGCAGTTTGCATTCAATGTTCCCAAATCCTCTGAAGTACTTTGTTGCTATTGCTTTGTTCTTGGGCAACCAGATAAATGGGGTGTGATAGGCAAACAGAAAACTACCACATAAAGATAAGAACAAAAACATAAAAGGTGGAAATCTTTTAGAGGAAAGTAAATAAAATTCAAGATTTCACCCTTTTCTGTGTCACAATTTGCATATAAATAGAACTATGCAGTATAAAACAACACTTATAACCTAGGATTTATGAGAGGTTTGGAGTGGCTAAGGGATGTTGCAAATTGGCTTCTTCTAGACTTGAAATTTTTAATGGCGTTCAAAACTGTTAATTTCCAAACACTAAATTAGAAATGAAGAGCCAAAAATGATCTCATTGGTGCTAGCTGACTAAACCCAGATGTGGCACTAACTGGAACGTACTGAAAAATTAATATCTACACGCTTGAATATTTCTGTTGGCTATACACTTGGATATTTGTGTTGGCTACCAGGGTTTGTTAATGTGACTGTGCAAAAAGTCAATTCATTTTCTATGACGGGTGTATGGCATCGTGGTGGAATTGGAGTGAAGGGCAGAGAAAAAACTAGGAACAGGAGAACAATTTAATGACCTCTGTCAGTTTAGGACCTGATCCAAAGCCAAATGACATCAGTGGAAAGATTTCTATTGAGCTCATTGGGCTCTTAAGTCAGGTCTTTAATTCTTCAATGTAAACAGCGTGTTAGCCAATTCAGGTGTTGCATGGTACAAGGAGAAGCTTATGGGGAGGGAGGAGCGTACCTCATGCTGTATTTTCAGGCCTTTTAAAGTTTTTGCGGTGTTTTCAGGCTTCTTAAAGTTTTTGCAGTCTTTTGAACACATAATCTTGACTGTACCTCAGAACTTCCAAGGCAGATCAGGAAGATACAAAAGAGGATGGTACCTAGACTGCATCAGTGGAAAAATTGGGAGAGAAAGTGAGAATTTAATGGAACTATGGTTGTTTTGAAACAAGGCATGATAAGATAGATGAGCACTGGGAAAAAGGAAAGAATGTTTCTGGCAACCAGATCACTTACACTAGTGCAAATTCTGGTTGTATAGCAAAGAAATAGGAACAGGGAGGGATTGTATGTCAGTAAGGATTTTACCTTGCTCTTCTCTTTTGCAGATGCGTACACTATAGGTTGTTTGGTTGTGAAAATGATTGATAATTGCTTCTAGACCACTAAAAGAGAAAAATCAAAAGACATCAAGCAATGTATTTAAAATAGTCTGTTAAATAGTATATTTATCATTAAGGGACCTCTATTAATATGTGTTTTGGATGAAGACTATACTGTTAGTTCTATGTGATTCTGTGTCAGTGGTGTATACATGAAGTTGCTCTGTAATGGTAAACAATTAAATGACTCAAGTAAGTATAACCCCAGTGTTGCATTTTTAATAAATCTAGGCATGTGCACCTGTTTACTGGAGCTTATATATAATACATGGATGTTCAGTTTATTGCAAGAGATAGGCATTTGAATTTTCTATTTATAATGATTACCTTGGTAAGGAACTGTTTAAATCTCCTCCGTCATGTTTTATTCTTCTCCTGAAATTCGGTTTTTCTTCAGCTGATTTTTCTCAAATGTGAAAATATATCCATGTATGCATAGAGAACACATATCTCCATATGTATGGAACAGTGTAACTGTTTAACATATTTTGATTTAGTTTTTCAGACCGAGGGCTGGAATTTGAAAGCAGCAATGGCTATTAATTCCAAAAGCACAAAAAAACCAACATATAAAGAAGCTCTCCTAGCCAACTTGTAATAGCAGGCATGATTCAAAAGATGCCTGAATCATAGTAGGGCAACCTGTTCTTGTTTGCCTTGAGGAATCTATAAAATATGACATTAGGCATAGTCCCAAGACAGATTTCTGCAGCTATCCCGATTTATTTTTTTAAGTAGGATGGTAAGCCAAAATGTCCGCATCTGCGCTATTCAGTAATATTAAAGCTCAAAAGAAATACAGCTAGCTGACTGATGGCATACTTGGTGTGGAGATTTCCATCCTAGTTTAAAAGCACAGGCGTAACTTCCAGGTTACCAGTGCCTCGCAAGATCAGCTGTTTTTCTCTGCCATGGACATGATGACCCCATCTAATTTTCTGTTTGCTTTCTCAGTCCTGAAGGAGATGTAGTCTGACACGCTTTTCATGTGTCTTTGTATACTTACAGTTTAGGAATGGCAAAATTAAAAGCTTTCTTCCTCTGTGGTTTTCCCCCCCAAAATTTAGTCATTAGCACTGAGTTTGCTCTAGAAAGAGCTCTCAACTCCTTTCACCATCTAGTTAACCAACACTTGTGAGAGCTCAGTGTGTGAGGACTGACTGATCAGCTTCCCAGAGCTGTCATGGCTAACGTACAGTGTGCGCTGTGTGCATAGGTAAGGTTTGTTGTTACTCATGCCAAGTAGTATTTCATTATTATTCATGGTGCAGCTAATGGATCTAGTGAAACTGTTCCTATGGTACATCTGTAATACCCTTCTCACTGCAGCATCCTCAGGACTTCCCTGCTCCCCCTTTGACCCAAAACTTAACAGTCAACTTATTTTTTGCCATGCCAGTGAAACTTTTCCACCAGTTCTTTTCCATATATTGTCTATTCCATACAACAGTCTCAGTGCTATCCTATTCCATCCCTCTTTCCCCCATGTCCTAAAATCCTTCTTAAATTCGTTTCCTTCAGTTGTGTGGCCGATCAGGAAGATCGTAGATGACATGCTGTGGTGGTCTGGAATGAGGTGTGTGCTAATGGCCTGGTGAGCCACTGCGTATGGCCCAATGGATAGAAGTGGCTAATGGGTCAGCTTGCAGCTGTTTCTTCAGAAGGAGCACTAACAGGATTGATACACTCTCTCCAGATGCTGATTATCAAGAATACAAGATACTAGTAATTTTGAGATCTTAATTGCTTTGTGAAATTTGGTTGAACGTAGAAAAAAAATTGAAGGAATATAGGCTGGCCATGCAATAGTCAGAATAACGTCTTATTCCTCTGGTAACAGGACTTGAAAAAAAAAAAAATGGGTAGGAATGTAAGCTTGGGTTATGCTTATTATCCAGAATATCCAAAACAATGAATAAGACTGTAGTCGTAATGAATGCGTAATGTGTTTGGATGGAATTTTTAAAGGAGATAGGTAAAGCAGTGCCTAGCTCATTTAATTCTAAGAGAAACCCTCAGTGGACAGGTCCCCTGCACCTTCTAATGCGTGACACTGGGGAGAGGATAAGAAAAATAGGAAGAAAGTAAGAGTAAGTTTCTCACTTCAGTGGTCATTTAAGAGCAAGAGCCTGGTTTACATGTTCTGATTTGTCACCTGAGACATCTTAAACAGATGAGCCTTAAATAAATGAAAGTATATGAAATAAAAGAAAAAATAAATATAAAAAATATATTATTAACTTCAGCAAAAGAGGTTCCTAAGGGCAAAGTTTTGAAAATTTAGTTCAAAGTGAGAATGGCATCAAATCCTTACCTTTTGGCCACAATCGATGGGGATATACCATCTTAATGAAAGATAAAAATGCGTATCTTTGTTCTGTATATGATTTTGAAATGGTTTTTTTCCCAGTTCAGAACATTGAACCAGGTGAATAACTTGAATATTGAACTTTAGCCAGTAAGTCAGGTGATAAAAGAAAAAAAAATTACTTTAGTAAAATTAATGTGTTGCAGATCATTACCTTTCTCCTTCAAAACAGCAAGCTAGCCAGATGCTACGCTGTTCAGGAACAATATAGCTTTTTCTGAAGAAGCAGCCTGAAGGGCAGAATCTCTTGACAGTCCAGTGGCTCACTAAGTTTGGGTTACTTCCATCTAATTATCAGTGGCCTCTACTTGAGTACTAAAGTACATTTGATAAGTTTCACTATTGAACACCTTGCCTTCTTGCTGTAATTTCTTCTAAACTTCTGCATTCAACCTTCTGTGCCTACATGTGCACTGTGCAAATTTCCCAAAATACTTAGTCCTTGATTTTCAGTGCTGAGTTAACTCCGGTAGATGCAGGAATGTAGGTTAAGAGTTTTCTTTTTTTATCTACTGGGATATGCAAGGTGATTGCTCGTAGTCTGACAGAAAGTGGAAACAACCTAAGACAGAAGCAGTAAATTTGTTTCCACTGCTGAGTGTCTCATTTCATGCCAACATGTTGAGCGTGCATTGTGCTTCATCACCTCTTAAAATCAGACCACGTGTATCCTAAGTTTTCTCACAGCAGAAAATCTCCAGCTGGCTTCCCCCATTCAGGTATGTCTACTGCTTCATGATTGCTCTGGTCCCAACTTCATTCTGCTGAGAAGGAAAAGCCAAATTCTGCCAGTAAACCCCC
>JAVJGI010000065.1:45216283-45289359 GCA_035590275.1 Ibycter americanus
CCACGTGTCTGTGTAAACTCTGGGTGGACAGTCAGAAACATTTGGCAGTGTTTTAGCACAATTCAGAGTATATGTTTAAGTTTGTTGTGGTTTGTTTTTTTTTTTTTTTTTTTTTAAATCATGTAACTTTGACATGATTTGGAACTATTTCACTGTCATTGGTTTGGAGCGGCTCACAGATTTAGACAAGTATCGCCATATTTTGCACAGTTCTGATATGAAGTAGTCTGTACCAGAAGAGTCTCTTGTTTATTTTGGATTCTTTCTTGCTGCTACATTTGCTGCTAGAAATTCTCATTACACTTTACTCTCCTCATTAATCAGGTTGGTGTCTGGGACCTTGCATCTGTTTCTTTTATATGGTCATGTCACAGTGTTGACAAATCCCCTTATGAATGTCGTAGCAGAAGTGCTGAATGGATTGTAATGAGCCTAGATTCACTGGGGGAAAGGAAGCGTTAGCAAGGGAAAAAAGAGTAAGGTAGCATTTAATCACAAATATGCAGTGCAGTGGAAGATACTTTGCCAGAAGCCCAAGCACCTTGTAAGGCAGGAATGTTATGGAAAGAAAATGCACGCGTCACTGTAAAGTCTCTGTCACTATTTTTTATTATGTAAAACGCAGCAATAGTTTGATCTGCACATTTTTGCAAAAGGCAATGTATAAACATACCATAAAAAATTGGTCCTTTATCTGCAGAGCTTATGATCTCTGATTGCAGCTAGAACGATTAGATGAGTGAATAGATAACATCAGAAGAATCCCTTTTTTCCTTTTAGACTCTGAAATTTCAAAAAGTCCTATGGATGCTTGTGAAATAACTGAATAACTTTCAACTAATTAGAATAATCTACTGGGAAAAAAATATTCTGCTTTTGTCCATACTCCATAGTGATTTGTTTTTCTGCACACAAATCTAATTATCTGTTAAATATGTTTCCCTTGAAATACTTCTTTACAGTCTCATATTTTGCAGTGGTGGGAGCATGACACTTCAGCTAGCTATTTTGCCTTTTGTTTTGATATGATTTATTTTATAAGCTGTGTCTTTGTCCTCTGTCTATGCACAGATATAGTGAAAGAAGGTAAATTACACACTGAAGGCTAATGAATTTGTAAGTTTTTCTTGAAATACAATAATATTTTAAAATATACCCTTTAATAATGGAAGACACATCACCTATATTTTAAATAGTTCACTGTGCAATAAATTAGAAAATTATATCCTATGGGTTTTGCTGACTGTTGGTAATAAACCAAAAGACTATTCAAATTTCGTTATTAACTAATACTAGAACAGCTCTGCTGTTTCTGGCTCTCCTTTTGCCTCCAAAAATTGAGTGTGTCAGTCCATCCATCTCAATTGGCCTCTAATAATCTCCTTACATTTTAGAGCTTTACATGTCAGCTTTAAATCATCTTCGATCAGAGTAAAGAATTGTATTTACCTTTCGAGACCTGATCTTTTAGGATACATGAGTGATGGATTGTTTCCATCTCAGAAGGCTTTGCTAAAGAAGGCTTTACTTAAATACGTATCTGTGGAAAGGCCATCCACACCTGTGTTACAAATATGACAATTTTATCCTGTGTCTAAGAATATTTTTTTTCTTCTCTAGGATATTAAAAACAATTAAAGATATATTAAAGAGTCTCGGGGCCAATCCAAAACCCACGATCTCTAGATAATTCCCGTCAGAAGATCACCAAAAAGAACACTGAATTCAATTTTGGAACAGTCTTTTAAAAATCGATACCTGACATTTGGGAAGAGTAATCTTAAAATACTCGCTTGTTTGCCATACAGTACATTTGTAAAATGAGTCCATTTTATAATGCTGGCCATGTCACATGATCATATAATAAACTCATAGGTTAGCTTGTGACATTTTAAAAACTGAAACACACATTTAGTAGCTCAAAGGTAAGAGGAAATATAAAAGGAACAAAGAAAAGGATCCCTGTGCCCTAAGGGATATGTGCTGAAGAAAATTAGTAATTGTTTTGTACTGCGTAAAATTCAGGTGGTTTTTGTAAAAATTTTGTAGGTGTATTTATTTCTCTCAAGTGCTTACTGTGGTCAGTATTGCTTAACAAATTCTGAGCCTATGGCTGCAAAGTAACTGTTGTTTCTGTATTCACTCCTGTAAAAGAGAGCAAAACAGACTGAAGAAGCAAAGCAAAGTCTTCCCTGTGGGTCAGGATCAGGGCTGGGTCTGCAGCCAGGCACAGGCTTGGAGCTCGGGCAAAGACCGCAGCAGGGTATGTGCATTCGATAGGAAAAGAATTACAGAAAATGCAGTATACCCTTAGCTAATATTTTGCTGTCCTTAACCTGATAGGCTAATAACATCATCTTTAACAGCCTCGGAGTCTAACCCATGAGTAGAGTTTCTGGATATATTCATAAATGAGCCTGATTTTTGGAGAAAATAATGTTCATTGCACAAGGAAACAATTGTACTCCTCCTCTTTAAAAAAAAAAAAGGGGGGGGGGGGGGCCCACCCCCCCACCCCCCCAAATTAATTTTGTTCTTTTAATGGAATCAGAATTAGGCATTACTTTGCATTTATCTTTTCCCTCAGGCCAATTGTAATAATTGGTGCTTTTTACTTAATGAATATGTTCTAAAACAACCATCGTTCTGAGTTTAATGGTATGAGTTTTCTAAGTTTCACTCAAGACAAACTAAGATTGTCTGAGTGTGCAAAGAAAAAAAGTCGAGATGAAGGAGGTATATGGAATATTTGGCTGCCCAGGCAATGTTGCCGTCTTGCTTTGAGTCCCGTTCCTGAAGGAGGACTGAGAATCATCTGCCGTTTGAGATAACTGGTTGAGAAAGCTCTCACACCCAGCTGTTTTTCAAAATTTTGCAAGTCTGCATGTGATATTTTAGCTTGAAACTGTTGCAGAACTAAGCCAAATACTAGTTTTATAGCATCCATTTATTATTTAAAAAAGAATATACCAAAAATATATGTTAATACTTTTTTTTTTTTTCTTCTAACAGTCTAAATTTAGGAAATTTTTAGGAATCTTGGCAGGAAGTCCACCTGACAAAACAAGAAACAACGTGCTGGTGGTGCTGATGTATATGGGCGATATATGGAGCACGTTCTTGCTTAGAACACCTTCGCTGTAGTGCAGGAAAGGGCTGTCCTGTAGCCTCCCTCACACACGTTTGAGGAGGAGATGAATGGTTAGCTGTAGCGCTGCTTGCTATTTAAATGTGAGAATATGCTGGTGATTTATCAAAATGTTGTAAGGGCTTTTCATTACAGGAGATCCCTAAAGCTTTGGGCTCCCAAGGCCCCAAGCACTGCGGTGACAGCCGGCACAGTGTAACGGGTGCTAATGGGAATCCTACTGCCTCTGCCAGCGCTGGGGTTGGCACGTATTCTCCCATTTAGTTAGGTGATTTGCCATGGTCACAGGACTCTGGCAGAAACTGTAACAAGCCCAGAAAGTATTTCTTAAGTGTGTTGAGGTGGTTTGAAGTTGGACAGAACTCAAGTCAGGAAAAAGCTATTGAATGATTGTACACTTTTCTTACGACTTTATGAAAATGCTGACATCTCAAATCTTTTCTATGAACTTGTAGTATACAAATAGCAATGCTGATATTTAACAAGGTGAATTTACTCAGTTACTACTAATTTCTTTATTTTAGCTTAATTCATTGTGATGCAGTGTCCTTCTCCATAGTGCGCAAGTATAATAAAACACGTACCCAGGAAAAGTGTCCAAGAACCTCAGCCCTGCTCGTCATTCTGCCATTCCTCGGTTCTTGCAGCGCTATCCTTGATCTCTACTTAAAACAAAAGGCAAAGGAAGGGAATTGACAGTCACATTGTATTACTCTGTTTTCTGCCTCTCTGTGCTTGAGTGACCACATTATTCCCTAAGCAACTGAATTTATTATTTTAAATAAGATTATTCTTTTGGCTCCCATCACTGTTGCTCTGTCTCCCTGATAACCTCCTGCTGACCTCTAAGGGCTAATGCCAGAAGTATGAACTGGTGTGTTAATTATTTGGCAGGTTGGACGAAGTAGAGAGAAGAAACAGAAAACAAAATGTTGATGGACTTGGCTTCAGCATAATGTGAATTATTGACTGCTGATAAAAAACCACCATATATGTAATCCTGTATTTATGTGGAAAAAAAAAAAAAAAGAGTATTTAGAAGCTCTGAGATAGTTCTGCCAGCTTGTGTTTCTGCAAGCTGTTTCACATTGCCTGCAGTGTCAGGCAGGTAACACTGCACTAACTCTCCTTTCCAGAGTATATGGCAATGATAAACAAATCCAAGCTCTGGTTTTGGATCCCAGTTCAGCAACAAGCAATGATACTAGGAAGCTGTGGAATGCACAGACCCTAGCTTTGGTGATAAATTTGCAAGTACTTCTGATGCTGTAGCCTCATGAATATAAAGTAGAATGGCCTGCAACTGAAAAAATAGGTTTAACTTTGTTTTTAAATTGCCAAGTCCTCAGCAGCCTTATTTTAAAAAATAATTTCATTTTCAAAGTGATTTCATACTGGCAGTAGCTTTTCTTTTTGTACTACAGCCAGGGAACCTGTAGCCTGGCTAAAGCTTAGTAATTTCTCACCACAAACTATTTTCTCCTCTTCCTCTGCATCTTCCCTGTCCTTTGCATTATAGTTTGTTTATCCCTGTGCCCTATTAAACTTACTATCAATCAAAGGATTTTTTTTGTTTTCTGCACCTTTTCATGATAAATTACCTTGGTTTGAAGCAAGGTGATTATGCTGCTTCTTTTCTGTGTATATTTCCAGCGCAAGACTGGTGCTCTAAAATGACGTGATTAATCCATGAAAAAGACATGGTATTTTCCTGACTCTGTTTACCAGGATAAAATAGGCAACAAAGAGGAGCCAAAATTATTAAATTAAAATCTGTTTTCTGATTTTTTTTTAAAAAAATCAGATTATATTTGCTATCCTCCAGCCGCTAAATAAAAAGCAATGTTTGGAAGATGAACAAAAATGTAATAATATGGAGATAAGGCGATTGTTTTATTTTCTGTGGGCTTTACTTGGTGCTGCACACTAAAGCACAAGTCCTATTGCAATCAATAAGTTGAATAGGGAGTGTTGAATAGGACTAATGAGTGTAATTAGGCTTCATTAGCCATGACAGAAGTTACATGTGCATTAAGGGGAGAATATGGTCCTGAGTGTTTGCTTAGCTTTCCATTCGGTGGACTGGAGCATTGCAAAGTTTCATAATTCAGGTCCCTGCTGTAAATGGCACTTAGTGACTGAAATCAAATACGCTGAGCCACAGGGGTTAGAGAAAGCTGGTTGAGAGGGGTGCTGTTTTCCTTGTACAGATACCTTTCCTAAATGAACGTGACATTGGTGTTGGATGAAGGTCATGGTTTGGTATGAAACGTGACTACTTGTCTTATCCTCTGCAGGTAATGCTTTTAACTGTAACTCTTTAAGGGCTCGCCTAATCTCAGGATATTTAGGTCAAGATCTATTTATAAGAACTGCGAGTTAAGACCTGGGGGCCTCCAGCTGAAGAGACTATTTAAAATTAAAATAGACTTATGTTTGTGATCATTTGTAACTACCAAACCTCTTGATTTCAAGGGAACATTACTATAAGCAGCAGCATCGTACAATTTGAAAATATCGAACCACCCACTATACTGTTATTACCTTGAAAGGGGTGTAACAAAATACTTGGAAAACCCAAACCTACATCTTACTTTTCACCCATTATATTTTTGTTTCATTTTGTAGTTCATCTGTAGGGTAGTAAACGAAACTTGCTCTGTTTTATTTTCTAGTCATTTCAGTTTCTACTTGCATCTTACTGATAGTTCTCTTGGTCCCAAGTTTCAAATTTATGTTGTAAAATATACGCTGGTTTTGTTTCCTTTTTCATATAAGTAATTATTTTCTTTTTATGATTTTAAATTTGTTTTCCTCATCATCTTATCTGAGATAAGACTGTTCTACTCTGCAGTTAACTGCCTATGCAATTTGGTTTACCGTGTCTTTCTCTTTTGCAATTTTGGGAAAACACCATAATGTCATAGTTCTGATATAACAGAGGCGCAGACTGACACTGCATAATAAAATGAACTTTAATTTGCTCTCTGGGTTAACTTCGACCATTGTGAGCTGTTTATACCCCTTCAGTTAGGAACTCCCCAACAGACTATTTTAACATGTAACTTAGAGTATTTTGTAAAGTTTTTGCAGGAATGAATCCTTGCAGTGGTGAACTATCAAAGAGATTAGGTCAGCTGTGATTTTATTTAACTGAGTCTTGAAAGCCTTCAAGGACAGGGATTCCATAATCTCTCTGGGAAAACTGTTCCAGTGTTACACTGACCTCTTATGGAAATTTTTTTCTTAATGACTGGCACTGGATGTGTTAGGATGATATTCAACTTCCTGATGAAATCGTGCATTTCGAACGTTTCAGTATTTGAAAAGTAAGCACAATGCAAGTAAGTGCCTAATCACTCTTGTGTCACTCTTCTTGATGTATTCTGAATCTCTTAATGTAAATATCTAAAAAAAACCCCCACAACAAAACCCCCTCATGATTAGATGGGAATTCCAATCCTGATTGATGCATGTTTATCCTTTCAGTATGTTTATGTACCAAGTGAAATTATCAAACTCTAGAAAGCTAAGGCGCTCCATTATTCCGAAGTACTTGTTCTATTTTTTTTTTCTTCTTCTTAATTTCTTTTACTGTAATATGGATGAATGAGGAGTTGAGTTCAGTTAAATGCTGTGAGTATGGAAATCTGACTCAGCGATTAATGGCTTAAAATTCTCTTGGCAGAAGTTGAAGTTGAAGCGTAGGTTGGAGGCAGAGGAAAAAAATCAGTGCAAAACATAGCAGGATGAGTGGAAAAAAGCCACAGGAGATTTTGAAGACAGAACACAGAAGGAATGAGATGCCAATTAAAGTGAACATAGAATCTACATCATATTGTCCATAGGGACATAGTTTTAAAAGTTCTTCTACAAGGATTCTTTTACCACCCTAAAAAGGAATAAAAACACAAGCTTCACCACAATTAAGAAAGAAGAAATTAACATTTTTAATTGGCCAAATTGCAACAAAAAGTAAAGCAATAGAGGTGAGAGGCAAAGACTTAGAAATTCAAATTGGTTTCAGCAATCTGTGACAGTCTGGCAAGAGTACGTTCTTCTTGAAATATGTGTGCAAATTTTAGTTTTGTTTCGAGTATATTCGAAATGTAATACTGGTAAGTATATTGGAAGTTTGCTTTTGTCAGTTGTTCTTCTGAGGCCCATAAATTGAAAACTGAGGAGCAAACTTAGGGTTCGTGGTTGTCTGCTTCTCTGGATATACAAGATAAATGCTTTTCAAGAGAGACATTTCAGTCCCCATCCTCATATTTAGCTTCTCAAAAGTTTTAGCAAGGGAAAAGGTAATATTTATGCTGTAAGTAGATAGGATGAAGAATGTATATTCATTAAGAAATATGTTATACTTTGTTGAACAACTCTTATGCGATAACTTTGTTTATTGTCACACTTCCTCTTCTAAGTGAAAGGCTGTAAATCTCTTTGTTAATTCCATTAGCCAGCTAATCTCTTAGTTGAGCACAATGTGGTCTGATTCTGAATATGTCCTTCTTTGTACTATGCAATGTTGTAAAACATATGTTTAAAAAAAACTTAGAAAAAAATTCTTAAACTCAATGTAAATATAATATGATGAATTTTCATGGCATTCCGGTGACATGAATAGCTCTATAAAGAGAACCATTTTTTAAACAGGTGAGATTGAAAATGGGAGAAATGACATTCATAGGAAATGATGACTGACTCAGAGCTGTATGTCAGCAATTGCATTATCATCTCTGGAATCAGAATTGTTCTCTTTCTGCTCTGAAAGTCATTAGACCCCATTGAATCAGAATATCCGCAGCTCCCCCTAAAAGCGGTAAAATGGATTACCAAAACAGATTTAAATTGGAGTCAAAGTACTGTCAACTGAGAAGCTGTGCAAATTTGTTGGGGAGTTTCTTTATGTTCTGGCAGACATCTTTTCCACTAAGAGATGAAAGAATTCCGTCGTTCAATAGAACAGAAATGCTGGAGGCGAGTGTGTGATTAGAACTGAGGTTTTGGAAGACAGATTCATGTTACAGTGCTTAGAGGTACGGATATGTATCGGGGCATGCTAATACAAAATTTTAAATACTGTAGCATCTTTAATTTTTCTAAAACAATCTTATTTCTCACTATCACTTATATTTTTATTGATTTTATTTTTATTTATTTTTAACGTGTTTTGGCTGACAAAACTGTACAACTTTTCAGTGAACATCCATGTAGGATGTTCATGTAGGTTGAGTAGCTTTTTGTGTGGACTTCACGCATGTTTGTGTTGGAAGAACCCACAAACACACCTATCCCCGTTCAAGTATTACGCAATATCTTCTGACTAATTCTTTCTGTTTCAATGAGAAGTTTGGTATATAAAGTAGTATTTAGTAAGAAGGGTGACAGTCTTCAGCAACTGTTTGAGTAATGTTCTTTGCTACTTTTAATTTACCCTGTAAACTGGCTGAGACAGGTTGCCATTATTCGGTTCGGATAATGCCGATAGGATGCTACTCATACGTCGATGTTACGTGTCCATTAGCGCAGCACAGGTGTTACTTTCAAAGCAGAATGAATCAGATCTTTTCTTTCAAGTATACCTGGTAATACTGGGTTATCGGAGCGAATTTTAGGAAAATCAGATGAGGTACTTCTGACAGTATAGGAAGGGCAGATGGAGCGTAATATACATTAGGTACCTGACTATTTTTCTAGTTTCTTGGGTGGTTTTTGTGTTGTATACCATGCTGCCATGGAGCTGCTGTCAGCTAAATCAAGTAAAGCAGCTTAGCTGTATGAAATTGGCTTGGCTATGGCCTTGGGTAGGGTCTAGATTATTGACATATCCTGAAAATTGCCATGTCCTGCTTAGTTGTTATTAATTAGGATCTTATTTTATAAAGGCTGATATTAGAGCACATCTGAAATAAACTCCTGTCTACTGTTAATGAACAGTAGCAAGAGAAGCTATACTAATGTTACAGTTGTCTTTCCCAGTAATTTCAGAGTAGTCAAAGAAACACTCACCTGATTTGGCAAAGCACCTGAAGACGTTTTGGCACAAAGATGCGGGTAAGATTTTTGTCTCCTCCAGTTTGCAGGCTGAAATACCAGGGAGCTTGGGAGGTCTAGACATGCTGCGAGGAGGTTATGGCGAAGCCCTCACTTACATGAACTTTCTTTTAAAGCAACTGGATCTCTGTGTGCCAAAACAGAAAACCAGCCTTCATTTAATCAAGTTCTTATGCAGCATCTGCTGTAAAAGAAATAATGAAATGCCTCCTTACTACTTCATAATCAATTAAACCAGGTCTCCAGGTAGACTTTTCCTTAAAGAAAACGTGTTATTTCTCATTACTGCTAAAACATGTGGATTTTGGCTGCACTAAACAGGAGATTGGGTCCCATATCTATCACCATGTCTATTTGCCAGTGTTATACATGCAAAATCAAGTGGCACTTTGCTGTCTGTCAGAAGGCAGAAGAGTTCAAAATCTTCCAGATCAGGATGTTGACTGAAGCTGGAAGGGAATGCATGGCTGATGCCTAGCTGAAGTTATTTTGTTCTTGCTAAGGCTTATAAATTATTTTTTTTGGAAAAAAAGCTTTTCAGAGCTATTCTACCAGGTGCACCCCAATATTAGCACATACCAAGTGCAAGGAATAAATAAAGCTTTATTGGGAATAAACTTCGCCCATGTGTAGACACTGGGAGCCTGTATGAAAGAATGTATCTGCCCTTGAAGTAATAGAGCACATGATAAACAGATTGGTTAAAATTCAGAGTACAGTTTTGTCACAAATCTTAAAATAGTCTGGACTGTAATACCTTGGAAAACAAGTGTTTGCCTGTCAAAGTCCACAGCCTGTTTTACCTTTTTTAAAGTTAATGGGAAAATCCTCTCTGCTCCTTTCATTTAAGGTTTACTTTGTATCTTGAGTATGTTCAATAAAATAATCCTTAGCTTCCGGTATTTTGAATAATGGTGGAATGCCAAGTTCTATATATTCAGCTAACCCTGCCCAGAGACTGAAACTGAGTAGTGGTCAGGTCATTTACATTAGGATGAAGCAGAAGAGGCTGTGCTGAGATTGTTGCAAAGACTCGTCTTTTCAGTAGGCAGTTAGCTGTTGGCTTTTTGAAAAGGGGCAGTTACTGTTCTGAGGTCAGGCTGTATCTATGGTAATCCAGGTATTTTAAAGGGTGAATAACTGTGTTCAGATATCAAACTCTACTGTGATATGTCCTATCCCTGGTACCTATCATTCCACTTTGCCAACCCATTTATTAGTAATTTCCTTCACTTTTAGCTTGTTTGCTTCCTTGGGCTATTGCTTTTGTGATTAATTTTGCGGACTCTCTGCTAGGAAGCTTTATTGGGAAGCATTGTAACAGATGATAAGGAAGCCGTTCACCTGAGAAGGTCATTTGAGCATAGCTAATGATGGCTGAAGAGCAGGATGCTTGGCAGCTCAGCTTGCTGCATCTCAGGATAGTTTCAAATAAGGATTATTAAATGTCATTTTTGCAGGGAACATCTCCTGTGACCCACGCTCTTCTCCCTCTAGTGACTACTTAGCAGACTCGCCTGTTTTCCTCATCTTATTGAACATCTCCACATCCTTAAGTTAGGATCCTAAACTATTCTTCTAGCCAAAGCTCACCTGGATTTTCCATCCTTGCTTTCCCTGTGTCACTGTGTATGCATTCAGGCCCTGCTTTCCTAACGGCGTGTCTCCTAGCCCCGGGGGCCTCCGAAAGCGGCAGGCTTGGCATAGCCGCGTGTGAGCTCCAGAAATTTACCGCTTCTCAGCTGGGGGCTAGTGTCTGTCGGTGTGCTGCCACTGATCCGTGGCTCCGATAAGTATGTCTATCCAAATAATTACCGTGTCCCGTGTGGGAGCTTTTTTGTGAAAGGCAGAACAAGCACGTTTGCCGGAGGCAGGGAGCCGGGTGAGAATCTCCACACCGGCAGGGTCCGGCGCTGGCCCTAGTCGTGCCAAACGGCCCCGGCAGACCTCTTGAGAGTGATCGAGATACACGGAGCACACAACTTTCTCACCTAAAAGTCTGAAGAACATCGTTCATGAAGAAGAAAATGTCTGTGGAAAAATTGGGGGGGAATGTAAGGCAATACAAGAAAGGAGAACAGAATCTGCTGGAAAAAATATTGATGGGAGAGACAACAGAGAACAGGCTGTCCCTTCTTTCTAGCTTGTGGAATATTATTTCAGATGACAAGAAAGTTGCTAAAAGTGAATTATGTTGGTATGGGGTAAAATTCTGTAAATATTTTTGCTTTTTAAAGTTTCATAAAGGTTTAGAAGATATTTTCTAGTGGATGCTTAAGTTAGATACCGCTTGACTGGGGATTACATTAGAATAATTATGCAGTTGGCTATGCAGTCTGCGTTCAAGTTGGATCTCAGAGGGAGTGAAACTTCAATGTCACTCCAAAGATCACAAAAATCCAGCAAAAAATGAGTTTCTCTTTGCCCCCGTGCCAGCTATGCAGAGTTCATAAAAAGGCATACAGTGAGACAGAACGTAGGTATGGTTTCATTCACGTAATGGCAAGTGATCCTTTTACTAATAATGCATTATACATTAGTTGCCTTGTTATGCTGTGACACCATATTGGAGCTAAGAACAATGAGCCAAACCTGATAATGTACTTTCTGTTTTGTTACTTATTCATAAGATTCTTTAGAAGGTTTCTTTATTTTCCTTCCCCCAACAGCACTTTCCGGTGTTTGCTTTGGGAACAAAGCAGTAAACACTTAAAAACGTAAATTTTAATGAGCGTCTTTGCAAACTGGAAGCTCACGGAGGAAGTTAGTTGTTGCTAGTTAGTAAATCAGCAAGGCCCTTGAGAGGAAGGTGTGTTTCCAGATGGATGATATTTTAACAGTAATAAGCAGCTGCACTTTGAAGCAAAGTAGAGGCTGTAAAAGCATAATTAGACTGATGGAAACAGATAACAGGCCAGGTAATTCTTGTGACATCTGACAAGTTGGTGCAATTAAAGTTGCATTTGATACTAGTTTAGATTTTGCACAAAGCAATAAATGATCTTCTTACTTAAAACATTTTTCTGTTGGAATACAAGAATTTCTGAAATAACAGAAAACCACAAATATATTTTTTTAAATCATTGAAATAATACACTGACTTTCTTTTTTACTCCAAATAATACAGAAAAATAAATCCAGGTTTTCATAACTTTGTTTGCACCGAATGTGTATTTTTTGAAGAAAAAAAAATTGGATGCAAACAAGTGTATTCGGTTGATGAATGCAAAAGGGCAATACTTCATGCTGTCAGATTTACCTTTCACCATGGTTTAAATAAGCTTTCTGAGCTGAATGATGCCAATGAGTGAGTCTGTCTTTATTCCTAAGTGAAAAAATAGCGTATAAATATTATTTTCCATTCGGCTTTCAGGTGTTTTAAGTGTTGTTGAGTGTTATTTTCTGCTCTCTGTCTGTGTGTGCCAGTGTTTTTGATATTTGGGAGCTTAATCTGTTAAGATACCTGAGCAAGCATCTCATTTTGACAAGGCAGAACATGATCAATTTCCATCATCTTCAGCATCCAAACTTGAAACTTTTTGGCCGTATCTGTTTTATACTTATTATTCTCATGTCACTCAGCAAAACAGGCTTCTCCAAATTACAACTCCAAGAAATCATACAAAACTGTCAATGAAAGCATGCAATATAATTTTACTTGGAAAAAAAAAAAAAAAAGAAGCAATTTGATTAAAAAGTTCACTGTTGGTTGACTGGTAATGAGTGGTAATAAGTGCTTCCATATGGTGTAGAAAAAGTACACCCGGATATATTATGAGCTGGAGTCCATGAAATTGCAGCTAAAGGAGCTCTCAAGCTCATGGCTAATGCAACTTTATTGCAGTGACATTAAAAAGCTGACTAATGCACGCTGCTATGCTGTTGATCATTAAAACTAAAGAGCTTGAAGTTGTCATGCCACTGAAAAGTAGGATAGTGATGCTGGGTGAGTGTGAGTTGGTTCAAATTGGAGTTTGGTTTGGTATGGGGAAAAAGATAATCCAGGCTCTCTCAAGTTCGTTACTTGAAGTAGGAATGGAAATTGAAGTGCATTTTAGCTGATCATGCAATGGGCAGAAGAAATTGAGAGGAAAAAAAAAAAAAAGAATAAAGCTGATCTTTTTTGAAAACTTTGTACGTTTTAAGAACAAATTCAGTTTTCACACAATCAAGGTTGATTGTGGTCTTCCTTCAAGAAGTTCAGATGGAATAGGTCACAGATTCAGACCGCACCTCGCTGCACAAGGACCGGCAGAGAACAGCCTGGCTCTTCACACAAGGTGCCAGAACGCTTTTTGAAGTACACTATTCGTGCAAAGCTCGGATGGCCTACTTGTTCAACTGTCAGCCCACACGGTGTGAAAGAAATAGCGTGAGGAAGATGCACATGCTATAAACAGAAAAAATTGAAGTGTGGGATTTTAAAGCTAAGTAAAAGTTAACGTACACACCGGGCATATGCCATTACGTGTGGTTCAGCTCTGTCTGGGCTTTGCATCCTGCCTTTCCCCAGGCACAGCCTTCCTCCTCCTGTGCCACAAGCAGGGCAGCGGGTCTAAAGTACGGACTAATTCATCTCATTCCAGTAGGGCCACCCAACCACGCAGCTAGAAATCTAGCCTCAAAACTCTGGAATCACTTGTGATACTGAACCTCTAGTACTGATGATGTTTCAACAGAATTGTTATTTATGGAAAACTGAAGAATACAGTAGGGAGAATGTTCTGCCTTGTGCTAGAGAAAGACATCTAGAATTAAAATACAAGGAAGCATCTTAGAGGATTCGTAGATCCAAGGTAGTGGAAGATCATAATCTCACAGAAGTGAAGATAAATGAAAGGGAATGAAGTTGTTCTATGCCTCAGTCGTGCTTTTGCTAATCATGTTGCTAGTCCCTTACATACGTGATCTTTGAATCTCTGATGTAACTTCTCTAAAGTATGTAGACTCCAAGCATCTGGTTTACAGCTGCCCAAATGAGTTTGTTTCAAACTGAAGTTACTTGTGATGGGGGTATCATCACTTTAGATTCTACGTGCAGAATAATAGAACTCATCGTGTTTACAGATAGCCTCTGTTTTCCTTTGCTTTTATTTATACGGTATGATTTACTTCATTTATTTATAATGCAAGTATTAGTTATTAATGTGATTTATTGCATTCTGGAAAAATCATTTGTCATCAGTAATGCAGTACAGTGAGACAGAAATCTAGATTCCAGTGAGCCTGACAGAAACACCCAGGGTGTTCAGCTGTTGTTGGATCAGATAAAGAAAAAGGAGAGAGGAGTAAATTCTGTCGTATGCTTCTGCTTCTCTGTAAAAAGGCATACTCACTGTCCTTGAAGAGTAGTAATAATAATGAAATAGACCAAATGAAAACTATTTAAAGTTGTTATGATAACTGTTATTTAAAGGTATTATGAGAAACCACTGATTTTACATTTCTGCTTGCTGTGCTTTTCTCTTGCTTCTTGGGACAGATTTAGTACCTAACTGGAATAGTAAAGTTGTTTTTTTTTTTATATATGTTACTATGGCTTTATAACTGATGGAAAATAATGAACATTTAAAATCATGGAATCACAGAACGGTTTGGATTGGAAGGGAACAGTTAAAGATTGGCTAGTTCCAACTCCCCCTGCCATGGGCAGGGACATTTTTCATTTGGTTGGATTGTTCAAAGCACCATCCAGCCTGACCTTGAACGCTTCCAGGGATGGAGCATCCACGGTTTCTTTGGGCAACCTGTTTCAGTGTCTCACCACCATCATAGTAAAGAATTTCTTCCTAATATCTAATCTAAATCTACCCTCTTCCAGTTTAAAACCATTACACCTTGTCCTATTACTACTGGCCTCTTTTTTCCCTTTAATTTTGATTTCATGTGGTTTGAAACACCTTATTTTATTATTATTTTTTTTTTCTTTCTTTCTTCCTTGTAGCAACTCTTTCGGTGTGTCAGAAAAAGAGGTTATTTAGTGGTGAAGGTACTATGCTGTTCTACAAATTATAAAATTGAATGTCACCGTTTAAATTACAAACTGGGACTTCTGTCTGGAGCAATTGAATTAATAACTCTTCTTTGATGGAAGAGATAGATCATCAAATAAATTTGACTGTGTACCGAAAACACAGAAATTTAAACCCTGTAACCAGCCAAATAATACAGTTTGCACAAATCTGATTAAAATGGACAACGACTTATCAAAGCTTTATGCTGAAGGCATTAGAATCTTCAATTTGGTTGCGTAGTAAATGGAGCTGGGCTCAAGCTGCCTGTCTTTTGATGTGTAATGGATCACTGTTGGTTTTTTGGCAGTTTTGTTTCAATTTGCTTTGATGAAATGAAGTCCTACATAATTTGCTAGCCTCAGCACAATGTCAGTGCTTATATCTTCTTTGGTAAAAATGAATATGGTTCATTGCCAAAACAGATAAATGACCAGAACTGGCACCTATAAAAAAAAAAGAAAATAGCTGTTTCTTCCTGTCGCCTTTTACATAGTGCCCACAAGTTACTCTTTGCTAGCTATTCTCTAACTTCATCAAAACAAGCATTTGCATAAAGATCTACCTTTATGAAAGAGTAAAATATGCACACATTCACATATGCTTGAAAACTGAGTTTAAATAAACTGGTAATGTTAGTTCAGAGGTTTATTGGAGAAGAAAAACATATTCTTTTGTTTCATAGACGTGGACAAAGGTGTTTTGAAATGCAGGATTTAGCCTGAAAGTTGGGACAGTGTTAGCTTCCCTGACACAAAATTGTCCTGTAATGAGTCCTTGAAGCAGGTATACGCAAATAGCTTCAGATGTTTTTGGCCAAAGATATAAATGACTTGATAAATCTTGTATCTTGCACGAGACTGCAACATGTAAAATCCACAGGAGTCCCTACTTATGTTTACACCTGAGTTATGCAACTCCCCCAATCTAATAATAAGAGAGACTAATTGTAACGAGGTACCTTTACGTTCTCCTTAGGGATATGTCTCTCCACAGGTTGGCTTCATAATAACTAATGAGTAGTAAAATAAAAATTGTCCCAATCTCAATGTTGTTCGTATAGCCCTAAGCAAAAAAAAAACCCCAAAACCTAAAAGGTAAGAAGCTAGAATCACAGTAGTAAAAAGTTGATCAGTCCTGCAAATTTTTCAGTATGTTTTGTAATAAGCCACCATATTACTTGAAAATAATAATTTGAAAGTAAAAGGAGGAGAGACTGAGAGAAAGAAGACTGTAAGGAGGACTCTCAGGAGTGGACTGATTATATACTTGGTTGTGGGAGATGCGGCATGTTCCTCTTCTAAAGGGTATGTAACTATTTACACAAAATAGTGTATCTCAGACAAGACGAATAGAGAGAGATGCAGTGGAGGTTCTCCTGTTCAAAGACTGAGATTTAACACTGTAATGTGATTTAAAAAAAAAAAATGTCATGCATTTTAGGTAAATACCCTTCCCACTGATTGTTGGTTGTTCTGAAACGGATGGACTTTCCATCTCTGATTAAATTCTTAAATTCTTATCCCTATATGTATGTTTCCACGAAAGTGTTGTTTAATTGACCACCCCCCCCCCCCCAATATAATGCTATTAAACATTCTCAAACCTTTTGTATGAAAATTTCCAGGAGGACAAGTTGATTCATTCATCTTATATAATCATATGTGTTAAAGTATTCTTCATCTCTTGGTATTTATGAGAGGGGGAAGTATCACTGCAACCCAGCATAGCTTTGTGCTCATTTTTCTCTATTTTTTGGGTCATCTACCTCTTTAGCAAGATACGAACAGTGTGAAGCAATATATTTTGACAGTTGTTTTTCTCCTGAAGAGTTTGACAGTATTGCTAGGGTTTAGATAGTCAAAACTTCATTGTGCCTTGCTATTATTATATATATATATTTATTGTTTATTCAGGTGTTGCAAAAAAACCTACAGCCATTTGCCACTAATTTACTGTGGTGGGAGGACTTAAGCTGTTGCTATAAATACACCTGGTCATAAATTTTGAATATGGTGACTTTTCCAGAGGATTTTATACTTTTAAAACTTATTTTTTCATTTTAAAATTATTGCATAGTCTGCACTATGAAAACGAAACAATCCTGTAGAGGTAGGAGATCGTGTTCAAGATCAATAACACAAATTCCAAAGCATTTACCAGGCCTAAGTCTATATTCAAATTATCTTCAGAATAATACATTTTAAAAACAGTGTGGTTTCTCCATGTTAAACTCATGTATTTCAACCATTGCAATGATTCACTGTAGTCAAATTTTATTGCCTTCTAATTTATAGCTAGATGGGCTGAAAAAAATTGTGGTGGTAGTTGAGTGCTTTATTTTTGTTTTTTTTTTTTAAAAAAAACAAAACTGAGCAGTTCATATTATCATGTCTCTGGAAACAGGGACATAAACTGAAATGGCAAACTGATACAATTTGGCAAGACTCATGATAATTAAGCGGTACTGTCAAGAGCAGAATGCAAACGACACAGAAGAGATTAGTTTGTTTGGTTTTCTTCAACAATACTACTTGTTTCACTGAGCATAATTATGGTGCCACTGGTCAGCTGTAGCGTTCCTAGGAGTTGGTGGAGGAGGATGGTGTTTCTGCAAGTTCATCAAAGCTCTTGGTAAGAACTTAGCTGAAATGCTTCTAATCTGCATTTACTCCTTTTTTGAAAAGACATGTAAATGTAGCGGGTCCAGGATCTCTCTGGTTATGAACAATTTATGGCGCTCTCAAAAATAGTAACTTATGCACACAGCCGCTTTTACAAGGGCTAGAAGAGCTCCTTCAGGAGTCTCGGGATCTTAATAAAAAATAATAATAATGTTGTTTCCTCAAGGTAATGGACTGAGAATTTTATCATTTGAAATGGTATTTGAGTTTTGATCACTCAGTCCCTCTTGAATTTAAAAAAAAAAAAAGCAGATTTTTTTCCCATAAAATCACAGAAGAAAAAATCTTCTAATTAAAATTAACACTGTCAATTTGTTATTTTTCCTAGTTATCAGAATGCCTTTCCTAAACTAATTTTAACACAGTTGTTTCTAGCAACTATGGTCTTGACGAAACCTTGCAAAACATGACCTGAGTGTAAATGAATGTACAGACTCCTATACTCTGCAGGGAATCAAGTAACTTTAAAAAAGAAGTTACAACTGTTGCAGTCTTAAATAAAGGGTTAGATAGAAATCTAGAAAACTGGGGCAATCCGGAGGAAGTTTTGATCTGATACCTGTTATATTTCTCTGTAAGAAGGTCTTTGCTTTAGAAGTGTAAGATTTTTATAAAATGTTGCATTTTTGAAGGGCATTGGAGGACTTGATTTTTTTTTTTTTTTCAGCCTTCATTCTTTATGGATGGGGAGAAGGAGAAGGGGTTTGCTTATGTTATTTTTATGCACCTATTTAATTGTTGTTCTACTTTTTCCATAAAGAATATTTCAGAACTTATAATTATCGATAAACTATTGTTCAACTAGTTTAGCTTAATTTTTTTATATATATGTAATTAACTCCATATAGTTGACGTATGCCTGTGCAAGTATCATTCAAAAGTGTTTGCTGCACAGACTGGCCTTTTTTCAGATTGGGTTGGCAGGTTTGGAGAAGGTGGCTTACTGACTGCTGTTCCTGGCAAATCAAGGGGCTGTGCTTAAGTTCTGTTGAATCACAGGAAGGGCTTTGTTCTGGGGAACGATGTGAAGCGATCAAAATTAAGAGAGTCTCACCACGTGCTCCATATACTCAGCGCGGTGGGGCTTTGCTTCTAATCCACCAAGAAGCTGGAACAAATGTAAGTTTGCTCTGTTCACGTGGAGCTTCTAACTTCACTTTTGGCTGCCAAGCGCCTGTCTCGGGGTTACCTTGTCAGTGCAGAGGGTGGTACCCGTTCTAACAAAGGCTTTGCTCGTTCACAAGAGCCTGTCCTCCTGGCTGTGTCTGGCACCGTGGAACAGCCCTGCAGCGTGTCCTTGGTATGGGTGATGTCCTGCTGTGGCTCTTGTAGTTAAGAAAAAGGTACCGTTTTACAGTTGGGTACGTAAGCAGATAGGGATGTGTGTTTGGTCTTCCTGGTGTTTAACAGACCTGGAACCACGATAAGAAACCAAACTAGGAATTGGGAAACTGCTTAAACAAGAGATCTCCAAGGACTATCTCAGTGCTGCTGGCACTCATGGTAATGAATCAGTAGGTGGGCTTCCTCGCTGAGTCAGCGGCGTTCAGTTGCCTTGGCACGCTTTTACATAGGGCTCTGTCAAAAGCTTGTTTTGATCAGAGAGGCATTCGGAGGTTTTAGGCAATCAGCAAAAGGATTTTTAGTTTAATTTACTGTTTGAAATTAAGAACGCTGAAAGCTTTTTCTTCCAGCTCTGTCTGGGAGTCAGAGAGGAAGCGTGTCAGCCAATCTGTTGAGAAAACAAATTATTTATTAGTATTAGGACTTGATAATCTTTGTTCTTGTGCAGTGTCATCACCAGAATATAAACATTTCTCATCTGCTGATTTGGTATAAGCATTTTTGTAAGTGTAATTGGGCTACATTGATTATTTTCTTGGTTTTTCCCTGCTTTTCAGTCTTGTGCAGCGTGGTGCATGTACAGTGAGCTGGCTCAGCGGAGCTGGGGGGCGGTTATTGACAGAGCCCAGGGTTTGATGGGGTTTTGGTTTGGTACAAGATCGAATAGCCCACCCACTGCTGCTGCTCCTTCTCTTTCACCTGCCACATTTCCCTTCGCTCCTTGCTGAGGGAGAACAGCAGCAGTGTCTCTAGGGGAGGCAGAGCATCAGGGGGTGAGATGGTGATGCAGCACAGTGGAGGAAAGGAGCTGGGCCTGCAGCTGAGAGACAGAAACTTCTCATCCCAGACAAAAGACTTAAACTGTCCTTGCATCTAAAAAGCATGTGTTAAAAAGGTAATTTCCCCATATTTAGTTTTCAAATTGTCTGCTCTAGAATAGATTCTAGATTGTGAGCTATATTAAAATAAAACATTTTTTGAATAAAGCAACATAGGACTGAATTTGCATAAAAGATCAATGGCAAGTAGAATTTCAGAGGAGAAGAAAAGCACATTTTTTTAAAAAAATAAATAAATAAAGGAAGGGAAGATGGTTTATACTTCAAAGGCTTAATTTACCTGGCCAGCATCTCAGCCAGATTCTGCATTACTCATTCAGAGAAAAACCCTTTGTCTTTCACAAAGTTTGCTCTAGAATTTGTGTAGTTCATGCAAGATATAATTTTTATCTTGCAACACTTTATAAAAAAACCCCAACCCTTATAACCCAATATGTACTTCGAACTTCTGCCCATTCCGTAATATTTTAAAATGTGAACTAAAAGTGCATAGTAGCATAAAGACATGGAGTTGCAGCAATACCTCTTATAAATCTCTTTGGCCAGGATAGGTATGTGATTACCTGGTTGTTTGTCCAGTTTTGTTGGTGAATAAATGCTCTTGTAGCTCCTCAGAAGGAAAATATAGCCAGGCTGAAGCAAGCATGCAGAAAAGGGGGAAAATTATTTACCAAGTGACAGTTACGAGACAGAACATAAGCTGAAGTTTTATGTTCCTCATTCTCCACCCTCTTTTTTCTTTTTTTCTTTTCTGTTTTTTTTTTTTTGTTTTGTTTTGTTTTTGTCTGTGAGTAAGACCACTCCAGATTGATACTCAGTAGTCTTACAGTGTTAGACCTTTGTGAGGGACCACGTAAAGCGTGCAGAAGACAGGCAGTTTTGTATGTCTCCACCTGCAAGAGGAGGTCTGTAGGAAAACAGGGATGCTGCTGGGAGACAGCGCAGGCTAGCAAAGCCGGGTAAAGATGCAAAGACTGTGGACCCAGAGGATGGGACGACTCTGAAAAGTTAGCTTTGAATTAAACTGTTCATGTTATGTAAAAAGAACAACAAAAGCCACGACACCAGAGGGTGAATGTTAAAGGACGCGATACAGTGCTGTCACTAGCAAGAGAAAAGGTCGGCTGAGGTAACACTTGGTTTCAAGGCCAGATTTAGTGGTCACTGCTGTATGTTTTTTAAAAGCAAGGGTAGTAAACAAGACTATTAGGGTTACAGTGGAGGTTGGTTCTGCAAGCCTTTAATCATGTGATTGTATGATTTTTATCTTCCAACCACATTAAAAAGGCTCATAAAAAAGCTTTTAGTTTTAGAATTATAGCCACATAGCAACACAGGAAAATTCATCTGCAGGAAGCAAGTTTGTTGAATAAATCAGTCTTTGCATCCTTACAGAGAAACTGTTCTTCCAATCCTAGCCCTTAAAAAACCAGAAAAAATACTCACCGTGAGCAAGGTTTTATTGTGCAGAAATAACTTTTTACCTTTGCTTGCTGCATCGTCTACATCACTGCTTGCTACATCATTTGTTATTTGCATTGGTCTTTAGTGATAGTTGCAACTCATTGATTCCATTTCATACCTTGTGAATTTCTCATCATTTGGTACATGATGTTGAATCATAATCCCCAATTAACAATACTCACAACATACCATCAGCCTTTCCTTGATGATTACAGTATGGAAATCACCGGTGTCTGTAACTGATGGTATCAAAGGCTTCTGTGCCTTTCTCTGAAATACCAGTGGGCAGAAACCTCCGTGTAGCAGTGCAGCCTTGCACCAAATTGTAAATGAAGATTTCACTTGTAGTAGCATATAGCTATACTTGCACAAATTTTACATAAGTTAAAAGGAAAATTTATGTTCATGTTTTTTTTAAGGAGCAGAAGCCACTATATGAACATTCATTCAGTTTACGTCCAAAGCCTGTTGAAAATGGCTTTCTTACCGTGAGTGAATGCTTCCCCACAAACCAAGATCACACAACTCTGAACACTGCCTACTTTAGATTTAGCTGCTCCAGTGAAATTGCTAAATCTTATTATCTAATTGTGTAGAGATCTCGTATCTCGTGATTAATGGCTGTGTCAAAGAACTAATTGAAGGTTTTTCAGTTCAAAGTAGTCTGAAACCGAAAGAGCTCACATTGTCTACATTTGTGTTGCCACGGGAAATTGAGAGTTCTGATTACTATTATATTTTGAAGTAGCCCCTGGAAAAATATTACGCTGGGTTTATTTTCTTTTTTTCAGCTAGGCTGAGGTATGTGCTCTTGTATAGAATTTTCTTAAATCTGTACAATGACTAAAATTTAGTCAGTGCTACAATTTACAGTCACTGCTCAGACTTGCTGTCTCTACAGTTTTGTTTTGTACACTAATTAAAGGCAGCTTTTTGTATTCACAAATTCTGTTATGAAGCTGGGTGATTTAGTAGGTTTAGATTTATTCCTAATGATCCAAAAAGTCAATTTTTCAGTCTTCAAAGCAGATTGGTATGAGGAGGCGTTTTCCTGTGGCTATCAGTCAAAGCTATCAATTTTGGCAAAATGACTGAAGGACAAACAATACCAGAACAAAAGGAGGAAAAACATGCTCCCAAAGGTGACTTTCAAAAATAAGATGTTTAACTCCATCAACAGTAGTTTTCCCCCTTCCTCTTTAGCATGGTTTCCTCACATTGCTTTTGTTCACTGATGTCCAGTGTTTGATGTTTTATTGCCACGAACAAGCTTCTGGTGTGGTTGACAGTAAGCTGTGCCTAATCACGGAGTTGGCAAAGTGACCAGAGGTACAGTGAGCTCCTGCAAACCTCCGAAGGTATGGCAGGCCCTATTAAAAAGTCATGTGGTTGATGGCTACCTCTCTGCAGAAGTCTATGAACCAGCTATAGATTTTCCTAGACTTGACCCATGAATACAAGGCTTCATTCATTTGCAGTTATCGGCAATTGTTATAGTGTATGGTAGTTCTGGAAACGCAAGCGGAAACATGAAAATTCTGGAAATTTTCTTTATATTACAAAAGACTTAAGAAACCCCACCACCACATTAGGTGATGTTAAATGGAAGGAGAGCTGTAATGTTGAGTACTGCAGCAGAAAACTGGTTTTGCAGTTAATCAGATGCATTTAGCAGCGATTCTTTTCCTTTCTGAAGGCTGTGTCTTGTTTTCGCGCTGTTTCAAAGTACATTCCTTGACAAGCCTTCAAATGCTTTTTTGAAAGCTGAATGATTTGATTGTTTCTTCTTCATTCAGTCTTTTTCTTGAATGAAATTCCACTAGGCTTTACTGAAGCCAAGAGCTTTCCGTTCGTTCTGAGAATACTTCCACAGCTGCATCCCGCTTTGCTGTATGTGTGAGTTCTTGTGACTAACAACCTCTGCAACTGAACAGGGAGGTAACTCCTTCTGTTTCTGGAGTTCTGCTGTTTGAAAAATTTAGGAATAGTAACAGCAAATCCGAGTAAATGAACTTGCTCAGCCCATTCAATCACAAAACCTGAGGAAGTAACCTCTTTTAATTAGTTCTCCTCTAACTCCTCTTTCAACATTTATTGACGTGACTGCCTGTCCGGTAGGTTGCATGCCAGACTCTAATGTCCAAGTGACTGAGGAATGTCAGGATTCCTTTTGTCTGCCCTACAATCTAGTATTAATTTGAATGTGCTAATTTCATTATATGTAATCCTTGAAGTGACCCATTCACAAAGAAATGTGGTTACTATTAGTCATTTCTTATGGCGTGGCAATAAAGCTTTGAAGTTCCTTTAGTGGCAGTGTTAATATGTTTACTATCGTAACAAAACAACACATCGTGGATTGCAGGATCCAGGCTTAAATTCTCATAAAGTCCACATTCGCAGCTTCATTCATTCCAGAGAGTACTTGCTAGTGTTTTTCTACCCCAAACCCTTATCTCCAGAAATATATTTCTGATTTCAAAATTTAAAAGACACAGCATTTTCTTTACCCTATTATATTATCATTTTCTGGCATTTTTACCACCATTCTTTGGTTTTGATCTTGTTTTTTCCTTGACAGTTTCTTGGATATTCTCTCATGTTGTTGTTCAGTGAATTTGCCATGGGAACTGGTGAGGAGTACAGTATTTTGAAGTACAGGGGAGAGCAGCAGTGAAATTACTTTGTTTTTCCTTTTCTCTTTTTGTTTGAAAAAATTACCAATTAAGAAATAGAAAACTGCTTAATTTAAAAAGAAGCATTTGCCTGTGTGAGTATATATATACACACACAGTTTATTAATTTTCAGTTCTGTATAGTGGTATTCCAGATACAGGGGTGGCTTAACTGTTGGTAAATGATTACTTTTTATTGGTAATAGACTTTACTTAGTTTTCTCTTTGTTTCAAGTGAGTAATTTCCATCAGGTTGGACCTTTGTACTTAGATTACTTTCTAAATTAACCATGGAGATTCTGGTGATGATTTTGGGGCAATATCTTGTCTCTTATGCTTTCCACATGTTGCTGCACTTTTGTGCTTTTCAAGGTGTTTCATGCACACCTGGAGATTTTTTTGCATAGGCATTATACCAGAAAGTGTAAGAGTCTTTACTTGCTGCATCATCTCACCTCAATCACTTTATCTAGAGGTGGGTGAGGTATTTGTAGAACAAAGAGTTCCATCTGAAGGTATTTGGTTCCAGTTCTTCATCTGGAGATGAACAGCCTTCTGTCACACTGAAACATAGGAACATAACAACAACAACAACAACAAAATTAATTACTGTGCTGTGCATTTCAGGATGTGACACAATAAGCAGAAGCTTTCCTCAAGCCCAGCGCTGGGGTTGGGGCTGTGAACTACCAACCACCACCATGAGCGCTGCTCTCCTGCCGTGTTGTGTGGGGTAGGGGACCATGCTCAGCAGCCGGGTTCTTTTGCCTTTGCGTAGGTTTGCACTTGAGCTTGTTTGCTTTTCAATTAGCATGATTTGATTGATTGACAGGTCAGTTATTCACGTCTCTAAAATGACATTCCAGAAGTCTGTTGACAACGAGAAGAGTAGTTTGTAGGTACCTTACCGACATAATTTTTTTGCTCCGTGTGACTGCAGAACCAGTCATGCATCCACTGGAAATCAGTGTGGGTTATGCTTTTACCAGTATACGAAAAGGGTATTTTATTTTTCTTGACCTTAGTGGGAGATGATGTAGATGACTGCTAGGTAATCGGGAAGAAGGACCTTTTTGGCTGGAGGAAAAAAACCACACACACGCACATATATGTATGTATGGGTGCACATACGTATTTACATACGCATAATACTATGCGCCTAGCTCTAGCAAATGGCACATTGTGATAGAAAGTACTGCTGTTTTTCTACTAATGAAATTAAATACTGAATTGGAAAAGTCGCGTGTACTTTAATCGGTCATATTGCCAGGACTCTCCCAGCAAACCTAATTAGCCTCAAGCTACAGAGCACTATTAACAGGTGGATCATTTTGTCTTGTATTTTTTTCACCAATTGGAAAATGTCAGTCTTCTCAAATTTATGGGTTGAACAGAAACTTTCATTTTGTTGCCAATATGTCAGTGGAAAGTTCAGGGAAAAAAATTCACTTTGTATAAAGAAAGAAAAATAAAGCTGAAATATTAACATATATAAGAAGCATGTATAGACCAGGACATAGCAAAGATATTTCCTTTTTTAAAATTGTTCCTCAGATGAGATTGGGAATGTGTGTGGAAAACAAAAGCACGTTAAGAGACTCACTTTCTTTGGTTTATTTGCTGCTTTGATTTTTCATATTCCTGAGCCTGATGTCTCCTCTACTGATTCCTGAATCAGGAATGCTGATTCCATGGGATCCCTTTGTGATAAGAAAGACTCTTTAGTTTCACGCACTCTGCTCAAATGAGAGGCAGTCTGTTAAAGTGGATGTAGGAAAACTGAATCTGTCATTGGGGAGAGAATAAAGTGCATCTGGTGGCAGACAGGCTGAATTTGCAAATTCTGTTTTCTGTGGCAGTATTTGGAGATGTCACATGTTCTACTCCTGGTGACCTCTTACCTTAATTACTTACTACAGTTACAAATAGTTAGGCAAGCTCACAGTGATCCAGGCCTTTACCGTGCATTTTACCTGTACTTTTCAGGTAATATTCAAATTACTGTTCTGATGCACAAGTTCAATATGTGAGAACTGTGGCTAATGTTTCTTCTCTTTTTTTGTTAACTCTTCTGTATCTGCTCTGTTTTCTGTCCCAGCAAATTTGTTTCTGTATTTCTTATCACTATTAAGCAAGTCTGTAAAAAGAGATGCTTTAAATATGAAATGTATTTTTTAAGCTATATTTACAATAAATACATAATTTCAGTTACAGAAATAAATTGAAATGCTACTATACTGGGCAGTGGCTTAATGGGACTAAAAATGTAATTCCAGAAAATTAAACAAGAAGTTTATCTTAAAAAGATTTCTATTTCAATAGAATTTAAATTTCTATTTAAATAAAACCCTTTAATAAATGAAGTCCCTTTGCTGTCGTAGGCAGTGCTGATACTGTTCCATAGTGTCCTATTCAGGCTTTGTGTGATGATTATGGCAGCAGTAGAGGTCTCAGCTGCGCTAGCTCCATTGCAAACACCTGTCATGAAAGACAGCCGTTGCCCTAATGAGTTGACATGCAGTAGCTTTGCCAAATGAGAACAAGAGAGAGAATGGGAAGCCTGGAGAGGTCAGGTAATATGCTTTAGGTCGCACACCACGTGAGTGGCAGAACTAAGGGTAATAACCAAGTCTTCTTATTGCTCATGATCATCATCCAGAGCTCGTGCTGACCTCCTTTACTGCTGCCTTTTGTTTTTAAAATTAAATCCTTGCTATGAATTTTCCTAGAAAAGTTCACTGAGCCCTTACTGCCTATTGGTTTCTCAAATAGTCATTTCTCACTCCCCTTCACCTCATCTTTTGAATGAACTCAGACTTTTCTTGGTAAATGGCAAGTCTATATGAGCTTTGCCAAAGGGGAAAAGTTATACAGCGAAGAATCTCATAAAGCTGCTGAAGTTTTCAGTACTCTGATGCATGTTAGTGATTAATGCACTTACTGTAGAACTTAACAGCTAAATAAGTTTTCAGTTAACTCTTTGTTGTATAATAAAGGTAAACAAAATCAAATGCAGAAAATGTAATTGAAAGGAAGTAACTTGCGTGCAAACACTTTCAAGTCTGGGTTTTGGAGAAGTTTTTAATGTGGCTATCAAAGTTGCAAAGTTTGGATTTAGTACTTTAATTGTTTCAGGCTCACAACTCAGAGTTAGTAAAGGCGCTTCAGAGCTGTGTGCTCTTGAACCTTTCCTGAAAGATGAGCTTGCTCACTGTCTAGCCTGGAGGTGCTTAGTTCTTTCTAGAATTGGATGTTAAATCCTAGCTGACGTTGGCGTGTGGAAGAAATAGTAGAAATGTGGTGGTTGGTGTTTTGGGGGGTTTTGTTTTGTTTTTTTTAATTTTTTTTCTCCCCACGCACCACCAGCCTTTTCTGCATGCCAAATGCAGGATCAATAAGTCACTGAGACAGATTTACTAGCCAGCACACTACCCAGCAGACACATCCCTTAAGATTCATGGCTGTTAGCGTGTATCCTGTCGTCAGCAGCAGGTGCTGACTGCAGAATTTGCACTTTGCCTGTACTCGCATTGCAAACCAATGCATATATCACTGCTGCTGCTTCATAGTATTATGTTCCATCAAGCTTGGCTCTTATACAAGGAGTATGTTAACTGCAAAATCTGTTTCCCTATATTTGTGAATAATAGGTAAACAGCAGGACATTTCCCTGTTTCTTAGAATGCTTGTTTGAACTTTTCATTTATTACTTACTGTGGATAGGAACAAGATGGAATTTTATTTTGTCTTTTAATTATTTTATCATATTATCTTGGTTCTCCTATTTACCCACTTCAGTCCTCATTTGCTTGCATGTCCTGGTTGGTTCTTATAAGGTGGCTCACAACTCCTGGTGCATGATTAGATAGTTTTCTTTAAAGAGAAGCTGGTTTTTTATGCAGTTGTCCTGGAAGGTGTTATGGGAGCATTTAATAAATATGAAATATGATCTGGCAAATCTGAATGAGGTAGAGTGACCTTCTAAGAGACCCTGGCAATTCATGGTCTGATAGATGGTGGATATTTTGTACTTTTACCTTTGTTGTTTTAGTTGTTTATACATTGACCTGCAAGGGACCAGGCAAAGCAGCCGAGGCAGAAAGACTGGAGACAAGGCAACGTGTTTAAGCCCAGAGACAAGTCGGCGCACAGCTCCATCCAGAGCATGGTACTAAGCCCTGCTGATGGATTTGAGAAATCCTCACTCCTGCTTTTTTTGCAGGTATTAGGCAGGTTATATATAGTGGAAAACAAGTGTCTATGCAGAAATTTACTATTGATGGCTATAAAATGATATATGACACTTTATTTGTCTTGACAACTCACAACTTTCTGAAGACTGTTTTCTTGGATGAACTAATTTGAATTGTGTAATTTAACATCATGCAGCTGCTTTAGTTCACTGTGATATGTGCAAAGGTAATACTAATAAAAACATCTTAATGAAGTAAGTGCTACCAAAAAACCAAGACTGCAGAACAGTGATTTTTAGAGCAAGAATCTGTATTGCATTATAGCAAATAGCACTTACTTCATTTGCATTTATAGTAACCTAAGAGATATTAATTGCTCAGCTGTTTATATCAGCTGCAGCGCATAATTTCTTACCACTTATGGCTTTGCCTGCATGGAATGCTTTCTGAATTTTGTTGTTTGCGTATAGGGAATCAGTTAATGAGACATCAATTTAAGTAAGCCGTTTTGGCTCTTCTGTGGTCTAGACTTGCTCAAGTCTTACTGTTGTTAAACTGCAATAATTGCTCAGATGCTGGTGTGTATCCTAGAGTCTGCAAATTAATGCTGGGATTGCCAAGCACGGCTTAAGTAGTTCCTACTTCTGAAATGTAACTGGCAGCTGGTGTGTCCTTAGAAATGCAGGTTTTCATTCCTAACAAATCTAGACAAGTATTCTGTTTGTCTTTATGGTTAAAGGAAGTTTGAAAAAGTACATACTTAAATATAAAAAACATTCGAAGTAGGTGGAAACCTCAGGCTATTGACATCTTACTAATGCAAACTGCAGTGCTCCAGAATTAGGGGATCCTTACGGATGTGGCTTTATGGTCATAAGAAATCATTTCTATTCTCCTTAAGTAATTTGAAATAGAAAAGCTAATAGAGTTTTATTTTAAAGCATTATTTGAAAAAGCCGAATAGCTCATTAACAGAGTTTATTGTACGGATGTAGAAATTAAAATTAAGTGAAATTTTAGAACTATTAATAATGAACAACTTAGTATATTCTGAACAGTACAGTAGCCACAGAGTTGAAAAATCTAACCTTAGAATAAGAGTTTCAAACAGACATTTCTGAAGAACAGTACACAACAGATTGTAACCAGATAACAAACCAAGGCCTGTCTGGTGCCCTGAAGTGCTAGAGGTTACAGGATTCCTGAAAGCGTTTACTTTTCACTGTGTAGTTCTTATTTTAATACTTGATGTTGAGAGGAATATAACAATAGACAACTCTTCCTTTTGTATTTCTTGCATTACCTCTTGAGTCCTGTGCTGGTTTGTATTAATGATGTTTGGATAGTTCAATATTGTATAAGCAAGAATTTGCCTTTGAAACCTCAATGAGTTCTGTTTCGTGTTCCAGAGAGCGTTCAGATGTTACGGGCTAAGGGGAGATTGAAGTTCTGACTCTATAGAGTCCTTACGTTACTCATTGTTGTGGACGTAGGAAGTGTAGGAACTCTCAGGAGAGAGCCCTCCTCTCTAAGGTGAACAGCCTTTCCGTTTTCCCGTGTTACTTCAACAACACCAGGACGTTAGTTCAGTGCAGTTGCAGGGGAAACGGTCCTGCCTGTTGGATTATCGCTGTCATCCTCTTGCTACTTCGGCCTGGGCCTGGAAGGTGTGCTGATGCTCTCGGTGGTTATCACGGCTTAATTCTGATAATATTTTCTCAATGCCTATACTTTCCCTGCTGTTTTGTTATGTTGCTACACCCTTATTAAAATTTCCAGGGTGTTTTTTTTTCCTTTTTTCCCCCCTCCTTTTTTCTTTTTTCCTTTTTTCCTTTTCTGTCCTTAATGTAAATGCATAAAGTTTGGCTGCAGTTTGACTGCAACAGAGCAGTCAAAGCTCTTCTGGAGCATCTTGCTAGCAGTGGAGAACAAAACATTTTTACAGTTTTCTTTAAGTGGATTTTATCTGCTGTTTCTCGGACTCGTGCCTCGAAAAGGCATTGTTCACTTTTGTTGAACTCTGTGGCTCGATATTTTTTTTTAGGAAAGGTTTAAGGATATGCACCAACTAGTCTATGTTTTTCCCCTGCTTTCCTTTAATCAGATTGGTGTTTATTTCTAACTTGATACAAAGTGCTTAATCAGTGTAGCTGCTAACATAACATTTCACATTTCTCAGTCTTAAACAAATAGTAAGTTATTATAAATTAAAAGATTCTTTCCTTCCAGACAGAGAAGTTATAATAGATGTGTAGCAATTGCAGTGTTGTGTCAAGTGCACTGGAATAATAAATAGAGCAAGCAACCCATGGCCTGGTTAACAACAAAAGGCAATAGCTGACTTTCATATATGCTTTTTTCCTCCCTTAGAATCTAGTTGCTGTGAGTTTGGGGTATCAATCGGTCTATGTTCATACCTCTCTTCAAGCATAGTAAGTTCCCCAAAATAGGTGTAATCTCCCATGGCAATCTAGCAAAGACTCTAATCTCAATCTAGACCTAAACTCAATAATTTTCTCCCTGGGTCTGAATAACCAGGTTGTATTTAGATTTTTATATGGGAATATACCAAACTTGCTTTATATATATATATACACACACAGACACACAACATATACATACACACACGCACACATATATAGGGAACTTGCATCTGAAGACTCTTATAAAATGTGTTTATATAGCATGGAAGGGTATAATTTTCTTCCCCCCCCCAATTTTAATATAACTCTAACCTGATTGGTTTAGGCACTGCTTTTTCCACGCACTTGATGTATTCAAGTTCAGCTCAGTACATCTGTCACTTAGCAAAGGAAAAACATGTTTCTCTGCTAGCAGGATAAAAATGGAGTTTAAGATTCCATTCTCTTCTGATGCCCTTTCTGGGATTTTTGGGGATGTTAAGAATTGTAATGTTAAGTATGTGTTTCGAGGCAACAGAAGAGAAAACAAGCCTTCATTTAAAAGCAGATATATATTACAGTAGGGGAATGGTGTAGTTTTACATACGCGTCTTGCTGTTTGGTGCATCATGGGAATCTGGAGCTTCTTGCAAAAATTAGATATTTGCATTTTAGCGGCAGTTATATGAATTGTCATAGAACATTTGAATTCCTTAAGTGTCTTGGAAGCTTTTACCCAGAACCTATATAACATTATTTAAGTAGCACAGTGATGATTATTAAGGGATTGGGTGTAACTAAAATGCAAGGCTGGTATACAGTTATGCTGGCTTTGTTGTAGAGGACTTCTTTGGCTAGTAGGCAATGACTGAATGTTGTAACCTAAGGCTTGCTATCTGAAATGGAAAATAAAAGTCCAGTTTTTCTTATGTATTTTGTAAAACTTGAAAGAACGAGAAGAGTGTCATAGAGTCCCAAACAGATTGCAAGTTTAGTTGCTCAAATTTAATTTTCAGCATTAAATGGTCATTTTGGTATTCTTCAGCTTAAAACTCCTACAGGGCGAATCTGTATTGATTTTGGCTTTGTGGTTTTTTGGGGTTGGTTATTTTTGGTGGTTGGTTGTTTGCTTTGTTGTCTTTTCATTTGTTCGTTTTTTTTTGTTTGTTGTTTGTTTTTTAAAGGAGATACCTGTATTTAATAGTGGTTTTGGTGGTGCTATTAATATGTAAATGATTCCACAGAATGTAGGCTAAAACATCACTCTTAATACTTGACTGTAAACCATTGAAGATGGTAAAATAGAATAGCTGTGTTTAAAACTGGTTTGAGTTAAACCAAAATTTTCACTAAAAATGTAAGCACTGTATTCCCAGAACCCTCACCACCTTGGTTAACTGTTTAAAAAAAAAAAAAAAAAAAAAAAAGACTTCCCTCAAAATGTGTTGGTAATAAATAATTCTAGAGCTAGGCAACGGAGCGGATTTGATTCAGATCCAAACTGTGATTGTGTGTGGATTGGAATACTGCACGGGGTGGAGCAGTGCGTGCACTATCAGTTTGATTCTCAGTAACTTAATTCGGAGAAAAATGGGCCTTGGGATCACTGTTCATCATAATTTAGGGTATATTGTCCACAAGTTCTGTTCTCCACGTTAGTTTCTTAGAAGACGGTGAGACTCTTACCAGCTGATATGGATTGAATAGGTTATTTCACCTTACAACACCTGTACACATCTGATCAATAATCTAGTTTAATGAAAGAAGACTCGAACTCTAAGTGTTAACATTATATTAGATGTAGGTAGTAAAAATGTTATTTGAAGTGTTTCATGCTTCAGACCTTGATTTTGACTCACCAGTCTCACTGATTTGGGTGATAAGACAACAGGTATTTGTACTCCAGGCAAGATGCTGTTTCTTAGACATTCACAAAGCAAAAAGTTATGGTCGGCAAGATTTACAAGGAATGAAAATTTTACTTAAATCAATTGAACAGAATTCTTTAACAAGTTGTAGTAATTATATAATATTAAGAAATTAATGAGTTTACTTCTTTTATTGGAAAATATGTGCATGTTTGATTTTGGCCCTGTGGAGCACCAGAATTTGGTTATATAATTATAATTAAACATTGCTTCAGATACTGCCATTACAGCATTGAGTGATAGCTTAGAGTAAAGAAACTTCTACATTGTTATTTCAGTAAATCTACTTAGAACTGATATTGCACATTCCCTTTTATGGCTTGAGCTATGACTGTCAGGCTCCTTCCTAATACAGCAGCTTCAGAAAAACTTCTGAAGCATGTATTGAATGAAGATATTTTCGTTTCAGTGCTCATCTGTTACTCAAACAGTCGAGATTGTCAACAAAAGTAGCAAAAGTGATGGCAGTGTGCATTAGTTATGGTATTCATACACAGTAATAGGTCTGCTCAGTCAGAACTGGAATGACACCGCTAGTTTATTTCACACATGTGACTGTTTAGTGTCTTAACTTTTAGACATTTCTGACCAAAGAAGCTCTATTTTAACTGGCAGTTTGAGGAACTGCTTGTCCCCATAGTTAATACTGTGGTTTACCCAATCCTGAGTGATCAGTTCTCTGAGTTTATTTTAAGGGATGTTACTTCTAAGCAGCTACTCGAGACGTGCCTGCCATAAGACTGAGGGACGTTTTGTTTTGATTCTGTAGACCAGCAGGTCAGATGAGTTGCAGGAGACATAGTTTTCCATCTGTTTCCCATCCACAGTGCAGCATACAGGAATCTTTTCTGATTTCTTCCAGAAGATTTGCATTTTAAGATATGAAAAATAGCTTATTGGGTTCATGTTTTCAGATTCTAAATTACCCAGCTGATGGCATTCTTCAGGAGACAGAAACCCAGATTAAGAATACCGAAGTTTAAGTCACAATGGGTACACAAAGTATTGTGTAGCTCATGATTCCTCAAGCCAAAATTTGAGTGCAGAAATCTCAATTATGCCATCTTGTGTAGATGCAGACCTGCTCTGAGTAGAACGTGAAGCTAAATCTTCCCACAATGTTAGAGAATCTTTGGTAGCCAGTAGAACATACAGTTGTATTCAGAAAAGAGAAATTAGAGACAGATGAAGATGTGATTAATCCAGCTTCTGCTGCACTAGCCAGAAAAACAAGTTCTACCTTGTTATGAAGGGCTGGATACTAGACCTAATAAAATCATTGCAGTCAAAAACTTTAAAGGATTTAAAGGGGTGAAAACATAGCGACTACGAGGTGCCTGGGGTGTATATTCATTGCATCAAGACATGCTGCATCACGCTATTGTTTTAACCTGTGTGAAGGTTAACTATAAGCTCAGTGGACAGGAGTATAGAGTAAATACATATTTTTACATAGCCTTACACTTACCCTGTGGATTTCACAGCCATATATATAAATGGAAATTCAGTCTAATCTGCTATCACTCCTGGTTTATGTGCAAATGAGCAGAAACTTGGTACCGTCCTCAAGGATAGGTCTGACAAAGCTATAGTGTGATTTGAATGCTGTTGCAGTAGCCAGTTGTCACTTGAAATTAAATAATATAGTTTAGCAGAGGGTTAGGATCTAGGACCTAGGACCTAGTTGTATCCTGGGTTTCCCTACGTGACAGTTCAACTTCTTTGTGTCTCTTTTTCAATGCAAGAGAGCATTCTATGATAATATATAGTGTTTGAAATTCAAGTAGGAGTAGCTTTCTAAAGAAAGTGACAGCTGAAATAAAAAATATTAGTTTAGGATTTATTTTCCTTGTCTGTTTTGGTGTGTAAATGAATAAATGTTTCACTTTAACGCTGTTAATAATGACTCTCTTCTTTTCTTTTGCAGGTTGTCTTAGTCTTCGCTCTTAGTATTGGTGCTCTTGTAATATACTTCATAGATTCGTCAAAGTGAGTATTCTAGTACATATTCCTTTCCCTCCTTTCCTGCAGCAGTTATACATCTTTAAATTACTCCATTCATCTACTTCAAATCAGTGCTTGGTCTCATCGCCTGAGCGCGAAGAACTTTATAATAGTGCTTGGCCTACTAAAATAACTCAAGAATGGGAAAAAGATCTTATATAAACTAGATTGAACACAGTCACATTGCATCTGTAGAATGCAGAGAAAAACTACTGTTGTGTGTTGAGATTATACATACTGTTGCAAAATTGTAGTTTTTAAGTTCATTGGGTATATGTAGATTCTCTCAAATTCAAGACTAGGATAAGAAATACAGGAGAAGAATATTCTCCAAGAAATTTGTTTGCAGGAGGGAAAAGGTGTCGTAGGAAACTGACTTGGAACACTACTGAAAAACTCTGAATTCGACAGTATGAGCATTATACGTTGCGTATCTGTTCAGACTTCCAACTCCTGGGTTTGATAGATTTTTCCCAAGATAAGGTGAGCCAGTAAAAATGTGCAAAGCGTGTCATTATATTTTAGATTTACACCGACATTATTGTATAATGTTGCAGTTTGGGCCAGGCAATAGAAAGTTTCATCCTGACCTTCTGAGGTGTGTGATGGTTTGATACAAACTGGTGTAACTAGAAATATCCATTCTTTGCTATCGTTCGTACTCCACCCTTGTTTTTGTATCAAGCTGACCACTGTCAGTGGTGTAATAGGTAAATTGTTAGCCTAACACATAGGAAACCAATAAAAAGGGACTTAATAGAATATTATTCTGATGAATCCAATTATTTTGGGAGGATGATATTCTGAAGTATCAATAGCATTTGAAAGCTCTAGGACTACAGACGTGCAGCTTTTCTCCCAGGTAGTTTTAGGCTTGCCATTACTGCAGCAGTTAGGAGAGTATGCTGGAGTCACTCCACGTGAGCCAGCCTAGCTCTCTGTAGCGGCAGTGGTTATGTTCCACAACAATCCTGATGTGGCTCAGAAAATCAGACATTTCACCATTGATGTCTGTATGTACTGATATTTAGGTAAGTGGTAGCACCAGCAAAAGGCATTCTTAAATACTGGCTTGTCAGTACTATATCGTGTGCATTTCAAGCCATACCTTTGTAGCCTCGGTGTGTCAAACGTAACACAAGTAACTAATGCAGAGATTTTCTTTGTGGAGAGGATCCAAGTGGTGGGAAAACTCAAGCTTTGCCTTGAGCTCCCTTGAAAGAGAGGACAATAATTTTCCCTTTTTAACGTTGCAGTGAGCATTCTCATTAATTTTAGCAATTTTTTCTGTATTATGTCACCACTGAGGCATGTGAGGTTGTGCTTTTCTGAAGACCTTCCAAAAAACTTTTTGAAGCACAATGCCAAAAGTTCTGGGTGCCCAACACCCAACATATCCAGGTCAAAAGTGTCAAACAGAGTAAAACCCGTTTCTACTTCTGTTTCAATTTCAGATCAACAAAATACAGCTATGTGTTGGAGCAATTTTCTTTTGGAAAACGAATGGATTAGATGATTTTTAGGCATTGCATTCTAGAGGCCTTTGTTTAATCGTTTTTACTCAAGGAGAGCAAAACTGACAGCATGGGAAATTTCTCTGGTGTGCTTAAGGTTTCAGTGGGCCACTTAATCCATGCTACCAGCTTAATGGCTGCTCTGTCAGTGGGGGTAGCAAAATGTTTTAACTGTAGGTTTCTCTGGGTTTTCAGCCAACATTTTACTTCCAGCTGCAGTTTAAATTCAGCAACCTCAAGTTAGTATAATCTACTTGCACACTTCCCCTTTGTTTTCTCCTACTACCCTGAAGGGAAAATTCTGCTTTATTCTGTATTAGCAGCTGACCTGACACCCGTTTTAGCAATGTAGAATCAACTGTAGTTGACACATCAGTCTATTTAAGGTTCCCAAGTGCATGATCAGTAAAAGTAATTCCTATCAGAATTTGGTTAAACAGGGAAAAATGAAGGTGTGGCGAGAGGAAGGCTTGTGATATCCTCAACAAAACAGCTGGAAGAACAGAGACTACGGCTTGGCCAGGAGCAGTGAAGACAGACAGGATTTAGTGCTCACACCAGACAGATAGACATATACCGTTGTGTGCTTTCCCCGGACGATGCATTCTATAGCTGTTGTATTCCGGCAGTGCCACGGACACTTAGCTGTCACTTGATCTTATGCATAGAGTGACAAAAAATCGTGTCTGCAATCCAAAGCTGAGGAGTACTAGTGTAAGTATTTATCTAAAACAAAATGCCAGTGATCTATTCAGGCAAGGCTCTTAATCTGTTAGCAGATCTTCAGATGCAGTGGCAGGTATGTCCACAAAGGAATCCTACATGACTTCATATATAAGGGGCATCAAGAAAGATGGGAATAACACCACCACTTTCTTAGATACTGAAGGAAGGGGAAAGAGTGGAAAGACCACTGAGTTTTTTCAGGCAAGGATGTGTGGCATGATTAATTCTAGTGGAAGACACTGGGGAAGTCAGTAAGGCTCGTGCTGAAGGTACTACCCATTGCTCCCTCTGCTATATTCGTGGTGCAGGGAAGGTGACTGGGAGCAAAATGAGTGCCATCACAGCTGTTGAGAGGAGGGTAAACTAAGAGCATTTTGATGGTACCCAGGTCATCACTCGAACCGACACTCTCCCAGACTAGTACCACATGAAATAGCATTGCACTGGGCATACCATTTGCAGAGATCAGAGCTCAGAAAATAGTGCAGCTTCATCAACGTAGTATCCCCCAGACCAGTTAGACCTACATCTCAGAAGAGCCAATTAAGCGGCTTTGCGTTGCTTCTGTACTAATTCTGGTTCTGCACCATACTGCATTACAAAATATGGGCACAGTTGTGATGCAGTACAGCTGCTTTAATCTGAATTGACTGTTCTTAGTAAGAAGCACTACTGAACTCACCTTTCAAGAAAGGTTCTAAACAAAATCACAAAAATTATCATTCTTGGTGGAAAGAATGAAGGTTCTTCATTGTGAAAATTCCAGTACCCTTCATTAAGATTATTCTGTTGTTTATTCAATGCTTCTACTTTTTACAAGCCACCAGCTTGAATTGTTGTCCCCTAGTACCACACGATGTATATAGAGCATTTTTCTTTAAAATGAATACGTACACTTTCAGTGATGCGTGGTAGCAACTAATGGAAAATTTCAGTCCTTAAACTGAGAATTTATTTAGCAGTCAAATGACTAACCTGGCATCCCTGTCAATTAAATCCAGTCACTTCCTGGTAGGAAATGTTTCACTTATTACTAAGGACTAGACTCTTTCCTTCCTTTATTTGTAGAATCTCATTCCTAAAGTACTGTTTTCTGGGACAATGGTATTTTTTAAAAAGCTAATTGTGAAACATTTGCCAAAGAGATATTATAAATGTCACCCGCATAATTATTTTAATCTTTACGTAACAAATAACCAAATCGTTACATTTTTATTTTTAGAGATTTGATCACTTTAATGTTTGTCTTCCATTTTTAGTTTGAATAAAAGCAGAACATTCAAAGAAGAAGTTGTAAGCAGTTATTTAGAGTTTTGATTAAGAAAGTGATCTACTTAGTATCATATATCCTAATGATGGTTCTTTTCCGATTCATGTTTCCTTTAAAATTTTTCATCAATTAATTTTTCAATGTAAGGAAATAATGGGAATATCCCTCATTCCTAAGAGGGAAATCTGACTTGATGTGGACTCTTTAGATCATTCTCTAGAGTCTGCGGCGTGTGCTGCAGTAGAATAGAGCTGGATGTCTGCCAATACTTTTTCATTTTCCATGCTTTTTTGTAAGAAGTTTTCACAACCTTCCTCCTTCCTGTGTCTGCTTTTTCTACATGCAGAAAAATAAGCAGGTGTTTTAATACATATAAAAGTACTTATCTGAGTTTTATTTACATCAGCATTAAAGATGAATTGCCTGTTTTCATTTCCATTTGTCATTCTGACCTCTGCATATCATACTGAATTAGTGACTTGAATAGAGGAGAGAATAACATTTGCTTGCCGTGATCGCCTTTAGGCATGGTCAGTGAAAGCACTAGCAGAGAACTCCATTTCCCACTAAACCAGTAACTCAGGGCTCCTGTTTTCTATTTCTTGTAATGGCCGTAGCATGGAAACTGCTTATGATGTGAATCATCTCTTTCTACTCCGGTTCTGTTTTCTCTTCTGGGGTGCAATGCAGTGTAACATGCAACCGCGGATATAAGCTGTGCTTTTCAGGCACAGAAATTTAATTTTTTTTTCCCAAAGAGCTAGCTTTCTAATGACCAGTTATTACTGTCCTGTCTCTTGAAGTTTACCTCATTTACTGGGGTCCCTTCGCTACAAACTGACATCAAAGTAGAGATAATAGAGCCCATCAATGGCAAGGTGAACACATGAAAACTCTCACAACTTACTTTGTATGTTCTGCTTGCATGTGTTTTTCAGATTAGTTATTTGGAGTTGTTTGTATTTTCAGAAGCAGCGCTGTAGTTATTCCTCAATAGCTAATTTTTCCAATACTGTGTCACGTATTGTAGTTGCTTGGAATTGTACATAAAAGTGCCATCTGGTAATGAGTATAAAACAGCTGGATCTAAGAACAACAGTGGCACTGTGAATAGGGAGATTTACACAAATATACATACAGATGTATAGGTTCATTCTGAGCTCTTGAACTTGATCTTAACTGGTACGTTCTTAATCAGACAGCTTTATTTCTTTTCATACATGGAAAATAGAAAAAATAAACTTACAGACAACTCTACTTTTTTAAGTGTCCTGTATATTTATGTATATCTGAGAAGATTTCAGAAGTGCTTGATCCTTTCACATACTGATCGTGTAAAAACCCATTTGTCTTAATCTGATATCCAAGGAACCTGAATACTGTCCATATGTAGAACATATACCATAAGGAAAATGCCCTTACTCTGTTTCTGTTTGATTTCTAAACTAATTTTTTTTTTTAAAATTAGCTATGTGCTTTTTGCAAATGTGTCTATTCTAGACTTTCCTTAAAGCTTTCCAAGTTTCTAAAACTATCTGAAAATACATATCCCCCTCATCCCCATAACCCTTTCATCAGTGCTACGACAGAGAGAGAGTACATAGATGTACTTTTAGCCACTACATACTAGGGTTTGATTGACACTGATCATGCTTTACTTTATGGGATTGTGAGAGCTTTGCCCCTTTGGGATTGCATTAATTGTGAATTAAACCCTGAAGAGTATGGGATAATGCAATTTAAAACACAGTTTTAACTGATCAGATGAATTATCTTTACAGTTTTTTTTCTAGGATATAGTTTATTGAGGTAGTGTTTTTTGACAATGAACTACAAAGTTAATTTCTAACAATTAAACAATTTAAGAAGAAAAAAGAAAATACCTTCAATTGTTAAACTATTTTGTCATGTGTGCAGCTTAACTGCTGATATTCTAATGCATCATTATTCGTTGTTTTGTCCAGCTTTGTTTAAAATATATATACACACAACAAAAGTACCCACATATATGTTTGACTGCATAAAAATACATGCTCAGTTGATGACACATTAATTGTATTCTTGTGTTCTCTTCTGTATGTGGATGACTTTTAGAAAGGATCATCATTCCCTCCTGGAATACAGTTTTCTTGAGCTTCATCTGTCTCCTGTAGCACCCTTCAGGTTTTTTGGCTTCGTCTTTATTCAAAGTGAAGCAGGTCTTTGTTACATGCTTGCTTAGTAGCAATATTAGCTGGAAACACAGATGTCAGAGATGCTATACTAGAAACTGCTTAACAAAACAGTGCAAAATAAGAAGTCTGGTTTCTTGTTTTGGAGGATTCACACTGTTTTTCCCATTGTTTGGGAATAGATTAGGAAGGATACATTGGAAATAAATACTTTATTTGAGGAATTTGCTGTGTGATAGCACAAGGAGAAAAGTGTCATTAGCAAGTTTTCTTGGAATGTTTTACTAGCAAAATGTTGGTTTTTTCCTAAGTGACACTTTATTTCAAGTCCTTTTGAACTCTATCATTCTGTGGGAATGTTTGAGGATAAGCTGTGCTTGTGTACCGTGTTTGGCTTTGCTGCTTGTGTGCTATGCTGCTGTCTTGTCTTGTGAAAAAGATTCGATGTAGTGCAGCAAAATGCGCTATAGAAATATGACAAGCCTAATGAGGATTATTTATTTAAATGCGTTACAGATACAGACTGTCAAATTCAGTTGTCAATGACCCAGAGAATTCACATCTTTCTCATTTCTTTAGGCTGCGTTACCTCTTTTGCAGATATGTCTGGCGTATGAACTTTAACTGAGTAGTTCAGTAAGTCTGTAAACACCAAAAATCGAGTATTTTTAGGTAGTAATCTCATATTTTCATTACAAATCAGTCAGCTTTTCCACATCACCTGGATTAATCTGTAGAACATTTTGATGAGTCTTTCTCAGTTTCATGGTTCTTAGGGGAAAAAGCAGTTGAAATTTCAGTTGTAAATCAAGCAAGTGCTGTTGCATCTGAATTTTGAGTGAATCCCATCGGTCTGATGTATAAAAAAAAAGTTAGATGTGTTTAAGGTGATTAGAAATGCAGTTCTTAGAGAAAGTTCAGTGTTTTGGTCTTTGATTTTGTTATTCAAAAAACCCGTGTAATAAACTTTGTTACAAACGTCAGGTTACAGTGTAATTGTGTTGGTTTTCTAAATGTTGTGAATGTATTTTTCTTTTACATTTATATGTCTGGCATTCTTTAAAAGAATGCTGTTTTCTGCTTCAATAAACAATTTTTGAGCTATGCTGTATCATTTTGCTGAGGACATCCGTGGCCATTCAGGCTTCTATGCGCTTAAGTATTGCATTTACCAGTATTTTGAGTGCATACAGATTCTACATAGCGTTTTAGTCTTCATGTTTGAGGAATTAAGTAGGACTTAAATAACACCAAGCTTTGTGTCAACGCTTTCTACTTATAGTGAAATTTACTCATGCAAAAATATTTTAATTATGTTTATAAAACTCTTCTTTGTCTTACTATACTCATTAACCCACACTAAGTGGCCACCGGAGCATTCTTCCATACTTTAAGTACACATTAGAGTTAACATGTATACTTTTTTTTTCCTGATGGATGAGTAGAGATGGAGCAGATGACTTAAAATTCTGGGATCTGGTTCAAGGAAATGTTTTTAGATGATATTTACCATTGCTCACATTGCCAAAATTACAGTGGTCTGTATCTTGGCAAGTAATGAAAACAGTATTATACCCTCTATAATGAGAATTGTTGGGAAATAATACAGTCAGTCTCATATAGACTGTCCAAATTCCCCATGGTACCCTGCAGCCAGCCTCCTTATCAATTTTTTTTTTTCCGGTTCATTTTAATTTTGTTAATACTGCCACAATTTCTGGCCATTTCTGTGAGCTGATGAATTTTGTGTCATACTTAAGTAAGTTCAGCTGGGTTTGTTCTCCCCACCTCTCTTTTACAAAAAGAGGGGAAAATAAAGAGTTAATTCCTAAAAACAACTCTTAGTTTTATGAATTGCTCGATAGTCAAATGGAGTGATAGGTGTCATTTTCTGATGTAAAGAAAATTGAGGTTAAATAGGTAAATTAATTTCTCTGGAGTCATTACTTTCGGGTCACTTGGCTTTTACTACTATAATAGAAATATAACTTTAGCTGTTCCTACTGCTGATTCTTGACAAATGACAAAATATATAGTTTATGAAGAGTCTGTCAGTACCCTTTCAACTAATACAGCATTAAGTAACATTTTTAGTCATAAGTAGGGGCTAATTTTATCTTTACTGTGTTTGTAGTAGATAAATAACTGAATGTACACTGTTGTTGGTTTAATTGAGAAGCGATTTGCAGAAGAAAGCCTTATTTGTGGCAATGAACACTAATTTTCTTCACTGCTCTGCAAGATTTCATGGGAAAATGTCCATAGCTAAGATTCATTGCTTTCATAATAGCGTGCTACAGGTGCAGCCAGGTGGGTATGCAATGCAATGCATGGTCTCTGCAGGCAAGTGAATACCAGAAAGATGGAAGGCTTTTGTTGGGTGCAGATGGTGTTGATTATGAGTGAAATCCAGCAACAAGAGTGATGTGATTATTAAAAGGCAAAAGAAACAAGCCACACTCTGTGTGTGGGAACCCCAGATAATTATCCTTCGTGTGTTAGTATACACTTAGCTGCCTAGAGCAAGGGGATGAGGTATGCCTGTAGGTTTTCTAGGTTTGTTGGTAGATATCTGGTTGCTGTATCTCAAGGGACAATCATTATAGGTGTTATCTTTCTTGAATTATTAAAAAAGATGGATATATTGAGGCGTGCCTGTAGAAATCAGATGTGTGTTTTACGTGTTACCCATCTCTTAGCTCAGTGTTTGCATTTGTTCTCTGATATGTTCAGAGAGTTTGAGTCTGGTAAATTACGTGCAGGTAAAAATCTGTAAAACACTAGCTGAATATCTCTTCCAATCTGCTTGGGAGTTGAGGAAGATTGTAAAACTCATTTAAAAACTTTGTAGTATTCTTCAGCTAGATTATAATCATAAAGAATGATAATTCCTCTTTATGTGTTTGTCATATTGATGTAACAACATTGGATCACAATGATTTTCTCTAGTTTTACATAATCACTGGGTAGGCAATATGGAAATCTCCTGTTTTCTCCAGACAAAACAATGCAATGAAGTTTCTATTAATTGATGCCAGTAGATAGTGTTTGCTCAATGTTTAAAATTAATTGTTGCAAACGAATTAAATGAGAAATACTGTGAATGAGTTTCAGATAAAATGGTAAAAAAAAAAAAAGAAAAGCTTCCTTCTGTAATAATTGGCAAATCAAGCTCTGGGTAATTTTCCTTGGTATTATACAGAAATTGTTATTAATCGTGATACAGAACCTTGATGATTTGATAAATTGCAAGCGGATAAATTTTCTGAAGTGTTACGCCTTGTAAAACATTTCCGTAAGGTGGAAATTTCTGGAAAATGTCTAAAAAATGAGACATTTGTGGCATAAATAACGTGTTTTGTATATGCAGTTCTGGAAACAAGCCATTATTGTCTTCTATTTGGTTTCTTTTCAGTGTTTTACTAACCATCTTATATTTCAACATGTAATTTTATTTCAGCTGTCTTGATGCAGAATCGCTGAATTGTTGAGACTGGGGGGGCACCTCAAGAGATTTAGTCCAGCCCCTCCGGCTTCCAGCAGGGTTACCTAGAGCAGGTTGCTCAGGACTGTGTCCAGTATGGCATTGAATATCTCCAAGGATGGAGATTCCAGTCTTTCTGGGCAACCTGTTCTGGTGTTCGATCACCCTCAGAGTAAAATGTGGGGCTTTTTTCTTATGTTTAATTGCAATTCCATGTAATTCGGCTAACGTCATTTCCTCTTGTCCTGTCGTTTGGTATCACTGAGAAGAATCTGGCTCTGTTTTCTTTACTCCTGAAGGAGGTTCCACTAAGTATTTATACCCATTGCTAAGATCCTGCTGAGCCTTTTATTTTCCAGACAGAACAGTTCCAGCTTTCACAGCCCTCCTTATATTGACAGTGCTCCGGTTCCTTAATAATTTTTGTGGCCCTTCACTGCTCTCCCTCCTGTCTGTCTGTGTCCCCATGCTGGAGATACATTTCCTAATGCAGCTGATGATGCTGCTGACCTTTACTACAAGGGCACATTGATGGCTTATAGTCAACTTCTGCACCAGGCCCCTCAGGTCCTGTTCTGCAAAGTTGCATGCTAAGAAATCACTGAAGCTCAAGCTTGTATCGTTTTGTTATTCCAAAAATCAGTCAGTAATTTTCAATAACAAAATTTTATACATGCAGTGGTATTTAGCCACTTTATTTGTCTTAATATGTTGCCAGATCGGTGCCTCCGTAAATATCAGTCACTTGAATTAATAGTGTTTACACTGAACATAACAGGCTTAAGAATTTGATCTTCAAGAAGCAAAGTCTTCTTTTTTTGTGAGCCAATTCTTACAGGGTTTAAATTTTCAGCATCTCTTAGAATATTAGCTGGTCAAATGAGAATATCTTATTTCAAGAATCAGATCCTTTGTTTTTAAGGGCTACATGGAACTTGCTAATGTTTTTTTTTTTTTTTTGGAAGCACTTTGCCGTTAGTTTTTCCTTCTCCAATTTCTATTGAATAACCAGAAATTTGGTTTTGATAGAGACAAAAGTCTGGATCACCAGCATGTTTGCAGGAGAGCACTACACATTGCACTTTCTAGCTTCTCTCTTTTAAAGATGAATGGAGGAAATTCAGCTCTGAATTAAGAGTTGTCTAATTTGAATGTGCTGTTAGCTAGGTTTACATAACAAAGTTGTTTCAAAGGAGCCAGATTTTAGACTAAAACCAGGCTTCATTTTTTTGTGAAGAGGAAAGGAAAAAATTTTAGACTAACACCAGTAGAATATCTTAAGCCTTGGCAAGGCCTCAAAGCATGCTGCTTTTTCTACACCATGGTATCAGAAATATGTAGAAAAAGTAATGAGAGAGTCTGGAGAAAAACAGGAATGATGAAAAGTTTAGGAAACTTCTTGGGACAGATGAGTTAAAGGAATGAGGAGTGGTTGTTGGAAAGGATTTATTTAGCCTGAGGAAGGAAGAAAACTTCCATCTTGGGTTTTGGTTGGGAGAGTAGACATGGCACCATTCCAATATGTAAATGAAAGGGTAACCAAAGGTCATCCCTATGCTGTCCTGAGAAACTATACAATCTGTAGAATCTACAATTTTGCGGATTTAGTTTGGATCTTAAGGAAAGTTTGATAGCTGGGACAGTGGTGAAATATTGGAAAAGATAACCTAGAATGGTTGCGGAATTTCTTGCAAAAGAAACTCTGAAGAAAATAAAATACCTGGTATCTCATTTGTGCGTATACTTGGTGACGCTCTGGTTGGTAGAATGTTGGACTATATGGTGATTAGGTCTTCTGTAGCATACAGGTGACTGTGTGGCCTGGGCCACAGAATGGAAATGAAGACCATTTTATTGCTCTGACGACCTAAGCCTGTGGAGCAGCAAGGATATCTATAGGATATCAATCTTACAAAAATATTTTTTTTTTGCCTAAAAAATACTTTTGATAAAGTGTTCCACTGAAGACCCTCACCTTTGATACCACAGCTTATTATTTATGATGATAAACTCAGAGACTCTCAACAGGCTGAAATGGATCCAAGCGGAAGGAAGATGTGTGATCCTTCCTGGCCCAGGGCACGCTTCCTTTTCGTAACACGTTGCTCTGCGGTTCAAGGTCACAATTACTCAGATAAGAGTTTGGTCTTTTAGAGTAGCTGTTCAGTGAGAAATACTGTTGTTTTTTTTTTTCTTCATCCAGAGGCTGTGTGTAGGCACACAGGAATGCCTCTGAGGATTTGGTGTTAGAAGTTAGGATTTTATAGTATGTCTGAAAATGAGTGACAAATCCAACAAGTATGTAGTACCACCAGGTAGAAATTTCTTTTTTGCCTTACCGTGTTGCAAGTCGCTTCTGTTATCTCATGACAAATGGCATTCATGGCAAGAAGTTTATATTGATGCTTCTGGAGCTGTTTTAAGTAGTCAAATTAAAAGCATAGGTTTGCACATGTATGTTATAGTCTGCTTTTAAGTCAAATTCTTTTGTCTCTGCTGGGTTTAGGAAAAAATATTTTTTCTTTTTTTGGGGTTCATGGTGGGTTTGTTTGTTTGGGGGTTTGGGGTTTTCGCTGGGTGTTCTTATGCTTTATGTGGGATACCTGTGTTCCTTAAAGGGATGGGGGGAAGACAGTGGCTTGACAAAGACTATAGCAGATTGTTGCCTCACCTGGCTATTTTTCTCCAAGCAACTGCCCATTGATAAAGGGCATTTGAATACCACTTGCTGGTATTCAATACTCCTATGTGCCAAACTGCGTCTTTCTTTCCCAATGAATTGCTTCTGCTTTTGTGTACTGAGAAATCAAAAGGCATCAGGGTAAATGTCAGGGTGAAAAAGGACTGCAAAATGACAGCTGCTTGTAGTTGATCCCTGGCAGTCTACATTGCTTTCTAGCTCTGGTTTGGGAAGATTGTCCCCATCTGCTCTAAATTCCATTAATTTTTGTAGGGCAGGATCTCAATGTTTGATTTGTGCAAGAGTAAGAAAAATCTTTCACCTGAAGGTTCAGAGAAGATGTCAGGCATAATCAGACGTGTAGAAAACCATACTTCTAAAATATGTTTTAAGTTATGTAGTTTATCCTCTGCTGCCCTGTTTGCATAAATCTTGCAGTAGTTTTGATGCCATACTCAGTTCCTATCTCTGCATGAACTCATAGGTCTGTGAGGCCAGTGAAACCAGAGTAGAAAAAGTATCTCTGTTATCTCAGAACCCCAGAACCAATATCCTTTTTTAATTTCCATGCATGTCTAGTCATTTCTTTTCTGATTCAAGGCAGGTACTGGTACTACTGTTGGCATTTTCCTTGTCTTCCATAGATTGTAGTGTGAAACATTCCTTCCTTGGACACTTGAAATTAGTCTGAACGATGTGCTTCAGGGAATAATTGTATGGTGTTTCCATGGGATGAAGAAATGATTGCAATAGATTTTCTCAGTTTCTTATTCCTGTGGTTTGCTAGTCTTGTAAATTTATGTCTCTCGTTAAAATTATATTTAATATTTGTGTTACAGCATGAAGAGCAAACTGTTACATGGTGGCTTAAGTTACAATTTATTAATCATGATTGTCTCTCTGAATAATAATTTGCTGTCTATACAGCAGCAATAACATAGTAAGCTTCTTGATGCCGTTATACTTACATATACATTCTTTTGATAACAACTTGGATCTGAACTTAAGAAATACAGATTAAAAAAATGTAGACTAGCTTTTAATTGCAGCTTAGATTCCAGTCGCTTTCACTGGGAACAAGTTCTCAGGAAATCTATCCTGTGTTTATTTTCACCACCTACTGTATGCAATAATCTTGGAGGTCAGTTTGTGCAATGAAACTGTATAGATCACATTTATGGCATGCTCAGCTTCACTTCTTTGTTTTCACAAACTCATGCTGTGCTGCTTGATGTGTTTCCAATATTGCCATGAGAACATATTCCTAAATTACTTTTTAAATTCTTCTAAAAACCACACCAGTATATAATTGATATACAGGTTAGAACTTTTCTTTCTCCTCCCCCCCTCCCACCCCGCCCCGGCCCCATCCTTTTCCTCTTTTCAAATGAATCTCTGCATTTTGTGTTTCATCCCGAAGCCTCTGAAAATGCATCTGCAAATATTTCATCCTGTGCTTTCTTTCCCTGTAGATAGATTAGTTGTGCACACTGAATTAACAGCATTCTTCCTTACCATTGGCCAAATTTACAAATCTATCCAATAAAAAAAGAGAAGGCAACTTGGATGAAGTTTTAAAAATACCAGATACCATATATCTGTTACCGAAACATGGCTTGCATAAAAGATTGCCTTTCAGAGTGAAGTTGGACGTACAATCAGTGTCTTACCCTCTGCTTTCAAGCTACAGATACAATGGAGATGTGACCTCTTTTCCTTTTTTCCTCCCATTTCTCCTGACAGCTTGACAAATTGTAGCTTTTGGGACACCCCAGTAATTGATGAGTCATTTCTGCTTAAAAATAGAATTCCTTGCAGCAAGGACACCCATTCCACTTTTGATGCATATGTCGTTTCTGACAGAGTCACAGGGCCAACTATGCCATGTTAATTAAGCGACTAGATAAAAACAACTCTGTCTTGAGTAAATACCAGAGTTGGAATCCACCAACACTGAGGAAAAAAAAATAAAAAGGAAATCCCATATATGTGAACAAGTATATCTGGGTGCTTCCCTGCCTTCCCTGTACTTTGCTGGCAAGAGCCTTTTTTAAATATCTGGTACAATCTAATGAACATCACTATCCCACCTTTCCCTTTCTTTCTGGCTTTTTTTCCGCCTTCTTTTTTAAAACCCTCTGAGACCTGACTGAACACCAGCTTCACAAAGGGAATTGTAAGAACTGATTAATCTGTACAGGAGAAAAGCTGTAACGGAGCATTACAATGTTGTTATCCTTTTATTTGTGAGGCGCTTTAAATACCCACAGGAAGGGTGCTGCAAGAGAACAGTGATCAAATGATCACTTCAGCATAAGGTACATGTTATAGGGTACCCTATTCAAGCCTCAATAAGATAGAGAGCATAAAATACAAGTGTGAATAATAGTAAAAATAGCAATGTGATGCATTAACTCACTTTAACAGTCGTAAAGTTTTTCTTACTCTTATCGAACCTCATGCGATTAGAGGCGGTGGGACAGACTGTTCTTGAGCAAAATTGTTCACTTGTGGCATATTTATTCACCTGGTATCAGCAGGAATTATTTGGCCTCAAAAATGAAGACCACTCATACTGTGGAACAATTTAATGGCACATAAAACCATATCAATGCAATGTTTTTTTTCTGGATATTTGCAGATTCGTTTTTCATCGCATGGTCTGCATCTTGATAAGTATTAGAAATAGTGGGTTCTGTGCAAGCTAGTTTCTTCGTAGCATCCATAAAATCATGAATTCTTATAATTCAGAAAATTGCAGAAGTTTGCTAGAGATAGTGTGATACCTCTAAGATTCATTGGACAATGTGAGTCTGATAGTCTGATGCTGCTAACCCTAAAGGATATTGCATCAGCCGTATGTGGTGTTCCTGTCACCCTTTTGAATTTAATATTTTCTCAAAACAAGGGAATTTTCTATTCATATGTAATTATTTAAAATTCTATTAATTATACTCCATCTCTACTGAGAAACAACATTTTTCAACAGATGGCTTAATTTCTATTCTGATCAAGAAAATGGAATTATAAGAATAAGGTTGTATTGAGTAGATGAAGTATGTTTTGATGTTATTTGTATTTATACTATTAAACAGTATTCATTTTGAGAAAAAGTCCACTTAAGGTAGCTGAACTGAGATAAACTTGTTCTGCTATTCACAGTCTTACTAATCAAAACACTCTTAGGTGAGTTAGATTTTAAATAATAGAAGACAGTACTGAAGTCAAGAGAGGATACACTGTTATTTAAAGAAAATCTATTCTTCACTGCACATAATATTTCTGAATGATACTAGTGGTCTAAAAGAATTCTCATGAAGCTCTAATAATTTTAACCTTAATTTTTCTCACCTTATATTTGAAATTTGTGTTTGGCGACGTGTGTTATGTTGCTATCATAAAATTCAAATGAGAAATAATTAGGATCCATAAACTTGGATCAGAGTAAAAAATAATAAAATAAAAAAACACACAAAACCACGCCTGTTCTGAGTATCAGTTATCAGTCACTCTGTATAAAGCCCTATAACGCTTCTACAGTATTACAGTTTTACTGTAGATCTGAAGTGTTGCAAACCTTTTTTTGTAAAATTAAGCAAGGGAGTGGAATAAAAGTGAAGAGGGAAAACAAAAAAGACTGACAATAACTTCAGGGTTTTCTTGGCTTGCCTTAATTAAAATTAATTTGCAATAGGGTATCAGGGGAAACTCTTCGAACTGTGAACTGTAACTGGAGGAAACACCCATCAGTTTAAATGGATTTTATTGTTTACTGACTTTTTAAAATTTATAAAGAAGAAATAAAGCTAAGAATAAAATTCCTCCTAACCACTATAGTTTGCTTATCTATTATAAAATTATGGCATAGTTCACATTTTTCACTTAATGCTTAAATGCATTTAAAGATATTGTGATGTTTTAGGTTAAGGGTTTCTTAAATAGTGTTTCTGGGTGGGTTTGATTTTTTTTGTCTTTTGTTTTGTTTTGTTTTAAAATTACTGTGGTTCTAGACTAGGAAAAAGGCTAAATGAGATGGTGAAATACCACTGGGTCTGGAATTTAAGCCAAAGGGCCTATTATGATCATTTTGTCACATTCCTTAATATAACAGTTCCTACAGTATTTTGCTTTAAACAATTCTCTTCTTATGAGAAAGATATTCAGACTTTATTTTAAAGATGTGATGTGATACAAAGTCTTCCATTTACCTAGAGAACTAATTGCACTGGTTAACTGACCTCGCTGTTAAAAATGTTTGCTAACTTTCAATCCAAACATTTGGCTTCATCTTCCACTTACCTCCTTTTTGCCTGTTAGTGATCCTTCCACTGTAACATTTTGTAGAGATATCATTAGATGTGGGCAAATCACATTTTAATCCCTTCTTTTTTTTTTTTTTTTCCTTTTTTTTTTTAGTATTAACTGAACTTCCTAAGCTCATTTTCACATTCTTAGAATAGTACAAGTTTTTAGACTGAATCATTGTAGTAGCTTTATTATTTCTGTACTCTTTGGCATTTCCATTTTTTTTTTTTCTAACATTTCAGTTCAAGCATTTTACAGTCCAAGTGGGATACTACTGGATATTAATATTGCAGTGATTTTGAGTACTTCATTGCAATGAAAATTCTGCATTTTCTTTTTCTGGTTATTTATGAAAGGCATGACAGCTATTTATGAAAAGGAAAATTAATGTAGTATTCTCTGTTTTTACTACTGCCCATTTAGCCAAAACAAAATGAATGAAATGCTATTTAATGTGAAGAAAACTTTTCCTTTAATTAGTGTTTGCTATTTAAAGCTGTTTATTATTTGAACTGGAGCCCGGGATTCATTTTCTTTCGATCTGGTGAAACCTGTCTTCAGTGATAGCTATATGCTCACGTATTATAGGTGTAGGTGAGCACATATAACATAACAGTTTATTTTTGTGTGTACGTATGGAAATCTGTACTGACTTTAACTGATCTGTGTAGTCTGTGCGCAAAGGTCAGCACAATACTTCGCCATAGCTGCTTATATATTCTCTTTGTTCTCCCAGTTTTTCTCACGACTCCTGTGGTACACAGAATATGAAGAAAAAAGGTACAAAGACTTTTATGAATGGAGTAAAAAAAACCTCAGTGTTTCTATTTTTCCTGGACAGTTTCGTTGCAGTAGCATTAGTTTGTGACTACTTGTAAAAGCCTGTAAAAGAGAAAGGAGCATAGTAGTACATGCTATGGTCAGACAGAGAAGGTACGCTTTGTCTTTAAAAAGCCCCGAATTTTGGGGTTGAAGTCCATTCGAGAAGTGCATATGGCATCAAATTTTATGACATCAACACTTTCTAATTTCTTTTGGGAAAGATTTATTCTGTCCGCATTTGATTAATGTGTTTCAGTGCTACCATACCTACCTAGTAACAGCATTACTGCATTAAAAAAACACTTCAATTTTGTTTCAAAGCCAGCTAATCCTACGCATCTTTGTTTAAAATATTAAGTTGACAGAAAACAGAAACAAGTGCCTCCCTCCCTGCTTAAGGAGTTCAGTAGTTTAAGTGGAATATAGACTCATTTCCATTTATGTACTGGAAAATATATCCTGTCAGTGTTCACAACCCTGTGACTTAGCAACAGTGTTTGGAGAACAAAAAAAACCCCCAGCCTATTAATTCAAAACACCCGACCCACACACAACACATTCCAAATAATACTGTTTATATTCACTTGTCTACATCCCATGTTATGATTAGTGATGAAAGAAGAAAACCGAATTCACGTGTCTTAGTTTCTGTAATGCAGTGAAAGCTTAAAGTGAGACTTACTTACTGACTCCTATAGTTTGATGTTGAATGAAAGACATGACATGGCAGAAGGTATGCAGCAATTAGGAAATAAATCGATATCAACACAGAATTATTTGTGTTTATTTTTTATAATGTTTAGATTAAAAATGGGAACACAAGAAAAAAAAATTATCACTGGAACAGCTTGATGTGAGTCAGTGAAGCCGAAGTTCCCTTTGCTCTGGTTACTCAGACACTAATAATGCTGGGACTTCCCAAAGAACTGAAGGGAATCTATTATATATTCCGCATCGTGACTCTGCATGCATATCCATTGTGACTTCCTTTTCTGTTTGTGTAGTGATATGAAACTTCCCTTGATTTCAGTCTCTAAGATGATTAATAAAAAAAAAAAGAAAAAGCACTGAAGATCTTGCTGCAAGGGCTATGCAGTAACAGCACCAGCTGGTACTGTTATGGCTAGTGCTGTGTTGTCACCTGAAATATTGCGTTACAAAGAATAATGATACGGTAGGAAAGGGGCCGTGAAAACCATTTTTCTGATCATCTGAAGACTGACATGACAGAAACGTCTGTGACAAATATGTACGTTTCATGAAAAACTGAGATGTTTACTGGTCTCTGCCAGATGTTGCACTGTGCCCCCCTTCCTCCCCTTTATTCAACCATATTGTTGCGTGTTGTATTTCCTTGTCAAAAATAGGAGTTTGGACATAATTTTTGTAGGATTCCCCCCCCCCTTCTGATACCTTCTTTTTCTCAATCATCCTCTGCTGTCTGCCTCACCTGGTACTTTAGAATTAATCACAGGAGTCTGTGACCTTGCTTATCCAAGCTTCTTTGTTTTTGGAAAATGAGTAGTGGCTACTCTTTTTTTTCTTTTTTTTTCTTTCTTTCTCCAACACCCCCCACCCCCCCACCAAAGTGACAAGGGACTTTAAATTTTCCAGGGACCAGCAATGTCAGGTGTATACTTGCAAAATTAATTTCAATGAAATCAAAATTCAGGTAACCTACAAGAGGTTGCCTTTCTACACAGTTACAATTTACATGAGGTACATCGATGAGAAGAGTGAATAAGAACCTCATCAAATTCTTATCTATCCCAAATGTGGCTATCATTTCTGTATTTACATATAGCTTTTATATCTTATTTACAGACATATATAGTATCAATGACAAATAATTGGTAAGCGTTCATGTCAGCATCAGTGAAAACATGGAGTATTTACAAATTATCCCAGACATCTTACATTCATGGTGAATTCTTTATCAGCAACTTAAAAATTAATCATATCTGCTAGATCAGCTTAAGGGGAGACTTTACCGCACTGAATTCCTCACGGCTGATTTTGCAGAGATGGGAAACTTCATCTCTGTGTGGTTTAAAACTTAGAAAACTATGCATCTATAAAGAATGCATAATTTTTAATATGTTGCCAGTGTGCCACATAAAACAACCTGCAGCATGCTTTATATCATATTTTTATTGAGTTGTTTTTCCTCTTGAGTGCTTAAGACTAAGTGTAATGTACAATCTCTCTTATATACAGGTACTGGATTGTTCAGGTTGAAAACAATGGGGAAAAATAACAAATTTATAATGTTTAGTTAAAGTATTTTTCTAGCAATACGTTGCATTTGAACTGAGATAAAGTAATCATCGAAATGCTTAAATAAAAATTAGTTTTATTGACTCTTTACATCCCCGTGGTGCTAGTTGCAGGTTCATGACACCAATAGAGTCTGCAGTAGCTTGGATCCACTCCAAAGGTGGGACAGATGTTGTTTACACATCTGTGTCCCCCAGGAGGTTTTCCTGTGGAAAGTCATAGTTAAGTTTTAGTAAGGATGGCATAGGAATGCCGTTGGCACTGTTGGAGAGGCATACACTAACTCATCAGCAATTTAGCCAGCCTCTGCTCATTGTGGAGCCACAAAGGAGCACTAACAGTCCAGGATCCAGGTTTCCTGCCATATCAGGCATCATTGGAGCTTTGCCTGACCACAAGCCTGTTTCTATGTAACTCAAGATCAAAATGCCATGTACTTGGTTTGCTTGGACAAAACTGGTGATTTTGGGGGAAGTGGTGGGATCTCCTATGGGTTAGGAACAGGTGAATTACTGTAGATTACCTGATCATTCATTTTTCCCTGCGCTTTCGTTTTAGCAGGCTGAGTAATACTGAATTTTGAAGTCCTAGTTGAAGGAAGCCCCTTTCAGATGGCTGAAGATGAGCTTTGAGTTCCAGTAATATGAATCCCTCTGTGGACCTTAAACTGGTCCGAGCTTTAGCATCAGTCATCTTGTGGTTAGTATGCCAGCCCTTGTTGGACAGGATTCCTATCTTAGTGTTAAGTTCAGGGAAACTGTTGTTGATCACAGCAGAATACATGATACAGTATAGAGGTAGATACAGAATAGAAATAGATATAGAATTCAGAAAGTTCGTAGCAAGTTAATTTCTTTTATTGACTTGGTGTGATGTTTTCCTGCTTGTCCTTTTTCTATGCAATATTCTTGTTTGAACTGGTGACAAGGCACCATCGAGGTGGCCCATGATGGTACTAAGTCTCAGATGAGTTGTCTCATACTGTCATCTATGATGATGATCACATCAGAGTTGGTGTTTGTGAGAGTTGGATTATTAGATTAATTGTTGATAGAAACTCCCTGCGCCTTAAGTTGATAGAACTCAGCTTTTTTTTTTTGCTTTTTTTTTCTTGTAACTTTATAAAACTCAAAACTTTTGCAATGAAATTTCATCTGTTGTCACGGACTGATACATTGGTCTATTCAAAAGAGGAAAGATGATGCCATTTACTGAAGGTGAGCTTCCTAGGATAGTTGACAAATTGAATTAGCTTGGCCAATTCAGTGTCCCGAGTGGGTCCCAGGATAGCAGGCCTCATTAAACCAGCTACTCAACAGCATTTGTTAGATCCTTATTGCGTGAAATATTTTTCCACTCAATTTAGTTCTGAACTGTGGCAAACTGACACTACACAGACCAAAATATTTTTAAGAGGTCTGAGGTTGCTCCATTTCTTTTTGAAGCACTGTAAAAGTAACCATATTTGCGCTGTGATAAACTTTGGGGCAAGTTGTGTATTGAATTTAAAAACTGAGAGTAAACAACCTGGTGCTGTTCCTTTTGAATTTCTTTATCAGCCTTGACTTCAGGTAGTTTCCACTTTATAAAGAATATCCTGGCAGGTACTTTTTTTTTTTTTTTTTTAATGGAGATTGGTGCTTTTTCACTTGTTCTCAGTGCAGTTCATGTTCATGTCCCTCATGACCTTGATTTTTCAAAAAATAAATAAATTGGCAGATCAGTATACAGTTATAGGAAAAGAATTCCAAGTATTCAGAAGGCCTAGCGATAACTTGGTGGACAAAAGATGATGTACATCACGTTTTATTATGGCATTCTAGTGCATTCAGATAAAAATTATTGAAAGAGTTAATGTTACTGAGGCATTTGTTGTTATCACTAAACAGAGCATAAGAGGCATTCGTGTTGTTGGGATGATTTCTGTTCAGGATACCTTATACAGAAGGTATAGGTTTAATTGTTTTATTTTTTGACCCCCAATGGAAATTATTTGCTCCTAAAGCAAAACAGATATGTTCTAAAATGAACAACTGAACTTAATTAACTAAAAACAATGAAAATGAACATACTGGGAGATGTACAGAAAGGCAGGGAGTCATTCTTCCCACTGTATAGTATTAATGTTTGATTACTGGGTGTATTACTGCATGAACTTCCTCCTCTTTTGGCAAAGGAAAAAGTTATCTTGCCAAGTCTAAAATGCCTGATGACATTTCAGGGCTTGCATATGACTCAATAAAAATAATAAAAAAATATTCTGTAGCAAAAGTCATCTTGGAATATTGAGTATGGGAGAGGAGGAACAGCCTTAAAGCTGTGGGATGTATATAGTTAATTGGGCTGGGATTTGGGTTTGTGTCGGGTTTATTAGGTTTATTGTGCTTAAGTGGTAATAAATCTGTTAGGATAATTTATAAGCCCAATCGTTTTATAGATGTGAAACTTCTTTGAGCATATTATTAACGGTGAATTTGTTTATGTCCTCTTAATAATAATAAGAGTGCCTATAGAAAAGACAGTAGGTATGCTTGGAAGAGAATGAGGAGTAATAAATTGGAACTAGTAATGAGTCAGAAGGTAAATTGAAGTGGAGGCCTGGTCTTTCTCTGTAAACATTAATTTCAGAGAAATCTCTGTAAATCTTTGTGACTCTGATTTTTGATCAGAAATTAGGAGCCAAAATATCTAGTATTGTGCTGGAGAGAATTCTAAAGTTTTAAAATTAAAATTTTAATACGTATGCTTAGTGATCTGTTTACATGCACAGATACTGTTTAGACAAGTAGCTAAAGAACCAAGTTTAGTGTTTCACTGGAGAAATGACATCAGCATCCTTCATTGTCAATGTATGATTGGTATTTTCTTACTGAAAAAAAAATCAAGAGTTCTTGCGTGCTTCATTTTCTTACCTATGATTACATACAAATATGTATATAAATAAAGTTTACATGTGAGATAAAGTAAGCTACTTCCCAAAGTTCTAAAAAGTTTGGCTCTGTGATGTTAGGTGCAGGTACCTACTGTTTATTTTCTTACCTGAAATTTTTTCAACCTTTGGTGAGCATGTTACATTTGTTTTATTTTTAAAGTGAAGGTTTTTTTTTTAAGTCATATTTACAGTTGACCGGCAAACTACTATATAGGGTTTATTTTATTCAGCACACAGTTTCATGAATCAAATGCTTGTTTTTTTGCTCGGTATTAGCATTCAGCTGTTTTCATTGAGACTTCTACATAGTGCTTAGAAGGACTGCAGACAATTTGATAAAAGCACAAGTAAATCATACAAGGTAAAGCAGAGTTCACAGTGTTTCATTTCTCATAAGCCATGTCAGAGCGGTTCCAATTTCCTGTTTGTCCACTTGAAAACAAAACAGAAAGTCTGGAAAAGGTGGTGGAAGGGTTTTTTGTGTGGTTTGGTTTGGTTTTTTCTATTTAGGTATTAAATGATGTGCCTGTTTTTTCCGTTTCTTGACATTATTCTAGCTAGCTCTTTGAACAATGTAGTATAATTTTTTCCCACTTACCATTTAAAATCAGTGAACACAGGTGTCTGTTATCTCTGGATATTAATTACTGAGTGTTCTTCTCTTTAGAAATAATTCTTTTAAAAATACTAGTCCTAGTCAAAACCAGTAAATACTTTGCTGTACTGGAATATTTGTGTAAAATGAATGACCCCCAGTGGTCATGTTGTAGATTACCGCCTATCTTTTACCACTTTTCCTCCTAGCAGTGATAAAAATGGAACTATTTTAGATGGGGCATCTTTAATAAATGATTTTCATGCTAAGAAATTACTTTCAATATGAAATTGCAACGGGTATGTCCCAAAATGTGTATTTTAACAGCTAAGGAGGCTGCTACAATTAGAAAATAATGAGAAGACAACAAATATAGCTGGAAATCGTTCAGATAAGATCCCTGTGTGCAAAACCAAAATCTGCACTCAATATAATGTTTAGGCATTTCACAAATGTATGTTTCTTCATGTTTTTAAGAGTGATTAACTAAAGATCCTTTTAAAGCAAAATGAAATGGCACCAGGAGGACCTTATAGTATTAGGCAAATAATTTTGATGTCTGCTTATCATAATGTAGTGTTAATGTTTTCAGTTATAAAATATTATTCCCTTAGTTAGTTATAATCACAGGCACAGAACCAAGCATTTTCTCTGCAAACACTCCCTCAGATAATACAAAAGGAATATTTTATGGTTCTGATTTTATTCAGATCGATAGGAAGGGAAGATTATTGGCACCTTAGAGGGTCAGATGCATTAACAGATCTTTGCTTAGTAGCAATTCTTTCCCCTGCAACAAGTTCATATAATAGGTCTTTAATATCAATATATACGCCATACCAAAGTATTACTGTCTGAAATACAAAATATCTAGTAATCTTTCTGTTCTTTTTTCCATTGGGGGTTTATATGAAACTAAGCTTTTCAGCATGTAATACACAGAGATACTCTTTCTTCGCGGGATGTGTGTGTGTATGCATACATATGTATAAGTTTAAAATCTTATGCATTCTGTAGGTAACCACTGAACACAAGTAAAGCAAAGAAGATTCACTGCCTCTCAGCTCTAAATCAGATTCAGGCCTCAATCAAAAAGCGGAGGAATGATAAAATTCTTCAGGGTGATAACTTGTCCTCCTTTTCCAGATATTAATGAGCCCCATTTGTACTGAATTTCAATTCACATCAGTGCTGGAAGTAGCAATAAGAAAGAATTGCAGGTTAGAAATACAATTTTAAGCGGCAGATCGTATTCTTTAGCAAACCCAGGCTCAGTTTCTGACAAAAATGGAAGTGTCATTCATTGCTGCATTTTGCACACTGTCCTTAGGCTGCTTACTCCCACTCATGCCAGCTGCCAGATCTTTTCCAACCCCCACTCGGCATCTGATGTAGGTTTTTACATCAAATGCTGATAAAATGGAATATGCTCTATGTGGACCTTAATCTGATTCAGGATACTGGTATCTGTGAACAGAAAGGGAGGCCACCTGAATTTGAGGAGTTTGAAATAGATCCCATGCAACATGAGGAAGGAATCATGATGCGATCGTGATGTAACTCTCAAAGGATTCTCTAACATAAATTCAGAGTCAGTACAAAGGAACTAATGTAGGAACACATTAGAGACAGAAATAAAATCTTTAGATCCATGTGTCTGAAAGGCATTACAAGGAGAGGAGAAGGCTGGATGGAGAGATTGTATGGTAGATGCAACAGAAGTGAGATAAGCCTTGACACATTCTGTATGAGACATACAAAGCAGGGAGAGGAGAAGGAGAAATTCAGGCCACTGTATTCAGACAAATACATACATCCACGATCTAACCAGAAAGTCAGAGAAGAAAAGGTGTTTCAAAAGGGGTTGCATATATATATATATAAAATATTAATCCAGCGATTTTACGAAGAGTAAGTAGTGATCTGGTGGTTTTGTATACTGCCTGTTAATTTATATATTGCCAGTAGTGTGAGAAGGGGATCCTTTTACCTCTTTGCACTAGCCCAGAAGAGAAGAGCAGCCCCTTTCTACCAGCTCTTAGTCTTTCCACTGGGCATTTGAATTGTGTATATAAACAGAAGGCAACCTACAACTTGAAACTTGTTATTATGACTGGGGAAGAAGTCAGTGTTCTTTGGGATGCTGATATATAAAGGGGCTTCATTAGATAAATTTCTGTATGCTTTTTCCTGAAGACTATTTTCTGTGATACAGTTACAATTCTCTGCAGAGTCCTTTGACTTCAGGTCTCAAGACACTGTTGATGTTACAGCCGTGCTCTACCTGTTCTCCACCTTACAGCATTAAAGGACTTGGCTCAATCTAACGACCAAGTATTTTTCATAAACTGTACGAACAGAGAAAAGAGCTTTTCAAGAAGTTATAGCTATGGTTTACCTCAGCAGGGGGTTTAGAAGCCTTTTTTTTTTTTAAAGTATTTTCTTAGTTATAGTCATTAAGGGTGTAAACCAGCACATTTAGTTCTTTCCTACTCAGTTGACCTTTGTATAAAGCCAACATCAATGCTTCTTATTTTCCTAAGCCAACTGACTTTAAACAGAGCTAAAAATAATATTTTTAATGTAAACAATGTTGTATTATTCTCTTCAGTGTTATCCTCATCTTTACTAAATTGAATTTATAATATAGCAAAACCACAGAAAACTCATCTATGTTTGTAGTAGCATCAGAAGACAATCTAGCCAGACCTACAGCATTTATGTAAGCTTTGATAAGTGAGCTATGGGAATTTTCTTTTACTACCCAGAGTTGTTACCATGTCCCCTGGGGCTACTTAGTGCACCACATTGTGCTGCTGCTACAGAACTAAATACATATTTATAGGAGTGTAATAATAATTCATTTGCCATCTTCATAGATCTCAATGCATACACTTGATGGATTTGGAATATTCAGACCCCGGATTGTGATTATGGCTCATCTTAGTTATTGGAGTGCTGTGGCCAAACTGATGAAACCTGAGATCAAGCAGGATAGGATCAGTGGCAACCCAAAGAGGCTGTGGTAGGAACACATCAAAAGGAGGGGTGACAGTCTGATCTGCAGTCTTTATAAGCTAAGATTGTTCAGACCCTAAGGATCCGTAGGTATTTTAGAACATTTTGCTCCGTGTTTAAAAAGGACTGTGGTTTTTTGAATTTTTTTTTCCCCTCCAGGTGATAAGTAATATGACTCCAAACCTCTCAAAATGCAGAGATTTCTCTCCTTATTAGGAAATTTAACATGTATAGGTATTATTGTAGACTAGACTTTCCAAAGCTGGTTGTTATAAACTCTTCTGCTGAATGATTTGATTGATTTCTTTGTTTTTCACAAGATCTTTGCACAAAATTTGCAGAAGTGCTAGATAGATCGCTTCCTTAATTAGTAGTCTGCATTAAATATAACGTTAGGCCTTTTAAAACATAATGTAAAAAAAAAAAATTAAATGACAGTTTGGGAAGAGAACAGGGAGTTATTAAAAAAGTTGATTTTGTTCTGGTCTTACATTAGACTGACAGTACCTAAACTTTGATTTCCTTTGAGGCTTTGTATCAAAAAACAATTGAAGTTTGTGGCATTTCTTTTCATAAGCTGTTAAGCCGTTACAAGACTTGGCAGGTTTTTTGCCGATTCAATTTATTAAGTTGTCCCCTTACACTGGACCTGTTGTCCCCCTCAAACTTGACCTGTTTCTTACCTAAGGAAGATCTCTGTTTCTTATTTTAATGTGGTACGCAATGTCACCTTCAAAAAACGATTCTAAGTAGTGCATAATGTTCAATTAACTTTCTTCATTAGAGCTATGAAAGATTTACTGTCAGGATGCAAGTGAGGAAAAGAGGGCTTTAACAGAAATGTGCTATTTTTCTTTTGTATTTTTCACCTTTCAGTTATATCCTGTTAACTAGGGCTACATCTTTTCTAGCAGGAAAAAGGAAAGGAAAAGGGAAAAAAAGTGGAGGAATCCGATAAAATCCTTGTCCTTGTGTCCAAATTGGAGAACGTTAAAAGAGAAGCAGGCTATAGTGGCCACAGTGGGATGTCAAGTGGCCCAAAATGTCCAGCAGCTGCCAGTCTTTTCCAATACAGAGTTCCCATTCTCAAACTGTCTTTGCCAGAGCACTTCCCTGATCTTCTGCTCTGTCATTTCTTTTGGTTTTCCCAGCATTTCCTACTGGTCCCAACCACTTCCTACCTGAAGTTTAATTTGAAGCTGTCTAGAGCTTGGTGAAGAACTGTATGAAGCAGTTGAAAGATATCTAATTGGTGACTAGGATGAATATATGGGTGCATCAGTAATCAAAATAGTTCTATAAAGCTCATTTTAATGTTGAGTATTTACTGTTTCAGAGTATCAAAACTTGGTTATAGGGAAAAGCTTTGCAGAAAGGGTGGGAACCTTAAGTGGATTCTGGCACGTGTGAGATTTTTTTTTTTATTTTATTCCTGCTTTAAAGCAGTTCAGTAAAAATGTGTAATCACTTCAGCAGTTGCAATATAAGTGAAGTCATGTATAGCAGGCAGAGAAACTAAATCCTTCAGAGCTGTAAGACCTTAAAGTTCATGGCAATACTTTTTATCTTTCCCTTCCTAATATAAGAAGCAGAACAATATAGTAGGGAGTCAAATCTGCTATACTTAGGTGCTTTTGACAAGAAATTTTATAGCAGCTATCAGCATAAGGAATTATATATGTATGTTTACCGAACAAATTCATGCTGAGAACTTGGTACTGCAGATCTGTTTACTGGCTGAAGTAATTATGTGAGTTCTTTCTGGTTTTTTGATGTTATTTTACAGGCCATGTGTTTTCAAGTGTTCTACTTATAATGCTTTTTTCTTTTTCTTTCTAAAATGGTAGCTGTCTGAGCTAAATGTCTCTTTTTCCAAAAGTGTTTGAGTGGCATTAATTTTACAGATGCGCGATATAAGAATTTGCGTACATGTTTGGCAAGTGACTCACATTTTTGTAGGACTTTGTCTAAATGGTTCAATTTTCTCTGTTTAATCCTTGAAAGAGAGGTTGAATTATATCTATGCGTTTATCCAGGCATTGTGTAATAATTTTAGTAACTGAAAATACTTGGGTCTGTCTGCCACTTATGAAAATTGCCAGAATGAGTATAACAGAAGTGTGTGATGCATTCCAGCTCATATAGGCAGATCCACCTGTGTCTATGCATACCTTAATGGACTCTCTCTAGTGTAAGATAGAAGCATCATAATGACCTAGCCAGTCGTTTATTTCATTTACAATGCTGCCAAAGGGACTGCTGAGCTTGCTGGGTTTATTTTCTCTAGAAACACTGGTATTTCTCGATTAGCTTGAGAGAGATCCCCAAATGGCCTCCAAATGTTAACAGTATTTGGCCAAATGCTGATCTCCTATATGTTCAGTCAAGTGCATGTTCTTTCATTATTTTTCATTCATAGTGGCCCTCCACATGTGTATTATGACTTCTTTTTAAGGCTAATCTGTAGTAATTCTTTTCAGCAAAACAATATGTTTTATCCCTTGAAGTACCTTACAAGTTAATTGAACTGTAGAGTTCTGCAATCTCACCTAATATGTAAAACAATCTGTATTTTCTTAGTGTTTTCATTCTTGCTTCACTGCTTTGAGCAACACTGGTTGAAACATGAATCCCTTAAACTGCACATTAACGAATCATTGCTTAATGTGGTAATAGTTTCCTTAAGTCCTCTTATTTGAGTGTAGTGCAGTGCCATTCTTTGTTTAAAAAGTGTACATCATTTAAAATAAGATCAACGTCTATTAAATACTTCATAATAATATTAAACAGCCATGTCAAGACTGAAAACTCTTTACTCATGTAAGTGCTTGTCAAAGGGTTCCCATTTTAAACTAAGCACCATTCCTCAGTTTCTCAAAACTGTTAGTGTTTAACAAATTATGTCAGAGAACTGGCAAGTAATTGATTTTTGTATCACACTAAAGTTTGCGCACTGTTCCTTTTGGCTAATGTAGCCTCTAAAAATTTAATCTTGTCCTTGTATTGGAAGGTAGAATCATTCTGAACTAGAGGAATAGTGAATAATTCTGCTGCAGTTGGAATATTTTTCTTTTATGTGACTAGGATGTTTTCAGAGAACTGCTGCTTTCTGAAAAGAAAAAAGAGCTGACCTTATTAAGTGATCTGAATGCAGCTGACCAAATAGCTGTGTACATTTCAAAACAATACTGGCTAAGGCCTCTTTTAATTTTTGATGGGTTCAATTCATTAGCTTCCTGACTGGAGTGTCTCAGACTGTGATCACTGATGTTAATGTTCTGTTGATCACTTCTGGTCTGTCATATGCAAATTTAGTACTAAGTATATTCAGAAAATTATTAAATAGACTGGAAGTTATAGGTTCCATTTATAACAGCATTAGATGAACACATTTGTTTAAATGAAACAGTATTTCCTTGCATTTGATGGATATATGGATAGGGCACACAGGTATTTATAATCTGCAGACACCCGCTATCTCTTGAAGTTCAGTGTCTGTGGTCTGGAAATCATACTGGAACGTTTTCTTACATGTGTGCAAGTGCTGTAGCGTAGCACATGGTGGATTTCACAGCTTGCCATGAGCTTTGCTGGTTTAACATTACCACTACAGTTAAACTGCCAAAGAGTCTAGCCAGAGAAATAAAAGGTCACCATCTCCAGCTGCTGAAGAATCTTGGTGGATTTGTGGGCAGGTAGGAAGGAACTGTCAGTGGTCTAGTTTAGGTTTTTTCTTCTTTTTCTATATCTTCCCCACGCTCCCCCGCCCCACAATCAAACCCCTTTCCAAAAGCAAGTTGAATCAGTTCATTGTAAAAGTGAATACTGTAGCAAACTTTCAAAGCAGCTAGCGCACTTACAGTGTCAGAATGGCTATAATGGACCTGTCTGCATAATATAAATGCTATATATGTTTGGAAGGAAATCTGTCAACTGTAGAACACATGCGTTGGCTCTTCTTGATGCGTTACACATGATGACATCTGTTGACACTTAAAGTATTGTTAACAGCAGAGATCAGAAAGACGTGGCATGTGAAGTCCGTTGTGTCTGCCAGCAACTCAGATTGTATTACGTGGCAGGCTTGGAAATCTCTATTAGACTCTATAGGGTGTCAAACTATAGGTAACTTGACAAGGCTGACTGAGGAGTTTGTGGGTAGAGAGCTGAAGGATTTTTGACTGATGAATTAAGGGCAGATGTGTTACAGAGAGAGCTTCAAAGCTATGGTCTCACAGCAAAGCTGTCTGCTGCAATAACGGTGATGTGAGTCCTTTTGTTCTCAGGGAGCCTTTCAGGCTTCCCGTAGCTCGCTGGCTGGCACTGAGAACTTTGTTATCAAGAGACCTCAGTTATTCCACAACTTCAGTAAGCTGTCGCTGTGATGGTGTATCACCCTCTAAGCTTTCAGGCAATCCTAATATGTAAAATCTTAATAAGGGAAAAAGATGACAGAAAAGGAAGGATGCCCCAACCACTGGCTAATCTCTTTCTAACTGATTCCTTTAACACATGTTGCTAATGATGTGTTTGACCCTAGAAGTAGGAATACGCTACTAAAAATCAGTAGTTAAAGGTCAGAATGCTCAGAGGGCTAAAAGCTGTAGGTGTTTTGGGAAAGACAGCCAAGGAGTTCGTTTCTGTAGGTTTAGTTTCAATGTTTGCCATTCATAGGTTAAAACTAGATAAGATTCTATCAAGATTCACAAATTAAGATGTTTGAAAAAATGCTAAAAATCTGTATGTCCTTCTGCACCTATGTTAATTAAAATATAACACCAATATTTTCTTAAGTTTAACTCTAGTATTTAAATCTGTAGAGCTAGCATTGTTATGAAATATCATTCTTTTCTGTGGAGGAAACAGTGGATCTATGACCTTTTGTCAGTGTTTTCCCAAGAAAACCATGTGATAATTTCTGCAGCCTAGTAGTCATTCCAGGAGTTTTGTAAACTGTGTTCAGAATATTTTATTCCTACATGTATTCATGTTGCATTTTACGTTGAGTTTCCTTTCTTGCATATTATTGTTGTCTTCTCAATAAAAGTTATGTTAGAATGACTCTAGCTAATAGTTGTACAATTGTTTTTCAAAAATGCACTTGTATCTAAATCAGAGGAGAATTACATTGCTTTATTTGTGGACTTCCTCTGAAACAGAGCAAGTAGCTTTACATTATGAGATGGAACACAGAAATGCAATACATCTTTTCTATTGATTTTTATGTGTGATCAAACTACAGCTGTATGTTTGCCAGTGCCTTCAGAACGCATAGGATATATTGTAGGAATGGCATTTTCTTAATGATACACATTTTTGTAATTATTTTTTTTCCTTTAATGGAAAATGACACTAGGTAGTGATTGCAAAATAAAATAATGCAGACGAATGCTCATTTTGAGTTTGTTCCATCTCATTTATGTCCTTAGCATAACAGCCTTAAGACTGTATATTTGTTGGCCTGTTTTTTTCACTGCCTAAAGCCTTGTAAATTAATTTCTAGTGCAGAAGTCCATTTTGAGAGCACTTACTGGGGAGGACAGATTAAAAAATCAATTTCACAAATAATACTTTGCAGCTTTTACTTAAAAGTAAAAGCAGCAATTTATAATCTTGCAGCTCCTGGCCAGCAACCTTATACATAAACCTGCGATATTGTTTCCATCAAAAAAAATGCCTTTGCTTTTCAGCCGTTAAAATTTTCCATGGGGTCAAATATTCACTTGCTAGGTTTTGGCCTAAAAGAAGTTTCATTTCAGCATCAACAGGCTTTATTTGATGACAGTGACAGGCCGCCCGAGGGCCTCCCCCGGCAATGGCCCTGGCCAGGCCGTAGGGTGCTGCCGCAGCCCCGTTCCCTGCCTTTAGCCGGCATTTCCTGGGCCCACCCAGACCTGCTCCCTGCCTTGGCCTTCCCCTGAGGATCAGGACCCATTTCTGGCAGCACTGGCCGGGACCGGTGGCGCTGAGAAGGGTCCAGCCAAGGCCGCTGGTGACCCCCCGGGAGCAGCTGCCATTGTTGTTCCCCAGCGGCCGCTGAGGCTGGCCCAGGCCCTGGAGGCCTATCGGTGCCCTCAGGGCTCTGGCGCTTCACAGGACAGGGTTAAAATAAGCCATCCATCCACTTTTATGAAACGTGGCAGTGACACAAATACGAGTTTTCAATGTTTAGATACTTCTGATAATTAAAATAAATACTAAATTCCCAGCCAATCCCAGGAAATAACCAGGGAGCTTGGCAACGATTCCCAGTCATTTTAGCTGAGAGAGGGGGGAGGAGGAAAAAAAAAAAAAAAAAAGCCTTCTGTTTCAAAATCTGGTGATCAGTTTAAAGATGAACATGTGAAGAAGCACCAGAGCACTCCACCTGAAATTTGCTAGAGAATCTGTGAGACTCTATTGCTGAAAACAGTTAAAGATGAATTTTGACAGTATTCACAAGTCAAGGAGATCTTAAATTAAAATAATTAATTGTTTCCTTTGAAATAGTTAATCCAGACTTTGTATTAAATTTTACAGTCTGTCTTCCTCTCCAGTTTGCTCTCCTGGTTCTTCCTTTTAGCATACCTTTAAGATGTAGGTAAAATATTAAGTTTCTGGGCAGTACCTTTACGTGGCGTACCAACCAGGCACAGAATACTGGATATTTTTTTTTAATCCTCACAAACCTCCCTAGTAATTTTTAAACCACATTATTGCATAGTCGGACGATTCTATGTCATAATAATGTGATTTCCCACAAGTAGAATACCTGTTAATATATAATAATTCAGACTTTCACCAAGATATAGTGCAGTTAGTGTACAAATAAACTGTAGTCAGCTACAGCTTGCTTCAACACTAAGACAGCATTTATATTGGAAAAGCTGAGGTTGTGAACCCGGGAAATTGTGGGCTTGTACACCAAAATACAGCAGGGTTTTCATGTAACCCCAAAGTTTTCCAGGTCATCCAGGGGAGAAGACTGGTAGTTTTCCTGCTGTGCTGTATTTATGTTACTGTAGACACTTTAAGTCCACAAGGTCAATGTTCTAACTGATAGGCTTTTGAGCCAACGCAAGGTAAAATACAGAATGTTTTGCGAGCATAGCGTAAGATAAATAACAAATGGAAGAAAAAAAACCCAACCCCTAACCTATAAACCCAATTTTACAGCTGGAGGAAAGAGGCATAGGCAGAATGATTTGGGGAGGGGAGAACCCAGTTTATTCATTTGCTTTTTAGTTATTTGCCTTATCTACAGAATCAGTGATCCATTTTAGGGTTTCATATCCTCAGAATCTTTTTTTCATTTAGTGCTGGGCAAATTCAGCTGCATCATCCCTGGTGGTTTAACCTGGCCCGTAGCAGAGCTACAATTTTGGTTGAATATCGTATCTCAGGTAATGCTTTATAGTTCAGATTTTGATTACGTGTCTATAGGAAAGGTTTTTAAATGACAAACGTAGGAAATGTAATCTTTTGGAAGATAATAACAATACAGCAGCGATACTGAAAGGTGATTTTTCTTAGAGGTGTTTGGAAAAAACAAATCTGTGGTAGAAAAGACAGTAAATTTTCAGTGTCCGTGGAGCATGTTGATCATTCCAGCAATAGCTGGGGCGATTACAAAATGTATTTAATAGAATTTAATGTGGTTGTTGTTGTAGTTAGTGGTAAGCCTGAGGCCTATGCATCTTAAGCTTTAGAATTTCTCTGTACTCTGTGCTACATTAAAAAAAAATGAGAAAGTAATCTCTTCTCTACCAAACCCAGAAGTAGAGTCAAAAAAAATATGGGTGTACAGAACATACAGACAGACAAGCGGAAAGGGGAAAGAAAAAAAATTGAAACAAAGAAAATGTGTCTCTTCACCACTTCCCTGAATGATTTAATCATGTGACCCATGCAAAATAAATTAAGGTCACTAAGCTTATTCATTTTGGGCAATATGCCACACCTTCCTTTTGGATCAAGAGCTCTGGCTTAACATGTAATGATTATTGTCTTACTTGCCAGATCTCTCAAAATATTTGGGACTCCCACGCCTTTCTGTCACTTTTTGGCAACTGCTCACGATCTCTTGAACAGCTGCTGTTAGCTCAAGAATTTCTGGCTAATTTTCTTGTGAGGTTACAGTTGCAGTTCCAGCTGGTAATTGTGGGTTGCAGGCCTCACCTGCCACCAACAGAAGCTTCAGTTCTCAGATTGTTTATTTCCTGATAGCAACTCACTCAATTTGCTCCTTTTTTGTTCAGAAAGGAAAGGCAAATTGGAGTTCGCTAAGAGAACAATTAGGGTTACCACCAGCAAAGGCAGAAGGGACCATCAAACAATGGGACAATATTACTAGCCATCTTCCCCCAAAATTGAACTAGTATTTGCTAGCAGACTTGGTTGGTTCTTCTTTTTGCTCTTTTCATCTACTTCTTCCAACAGGAGGGTTGGGAAGGACAGATAACAGGGTAGAAGAGGACAGTATGGATAACTTAGATTGACAAAGGTGTGGGTGCCAGTTTTAGAATCAGAAATTTGAAAACACTCTGAGGAGAATCACCCTTTTTAGGATTTTAAGGACATCATCTGGTGGTGCTTTTAATTTGGTTTTGCTTTTCCTTGAGTTGACAAAACTGATCTTCATACCTAACTGAAGATCAACATAAAGAAACAGTGATATATTAATTACTTTACATGATATTAGAAACTAATTTCTTGGCATGCATAGTAATATTTTGGATGTGCAAGAAAAAAAAGAAAAAACCCCATGATTTTCATTGGTCCATATGAACTTAAGAGTCTTGCTCAGAAGGTAAACCCATTAAAGACAGCAAGCTCAGATCGGCGAGTCCTGACCAATGGTCAGAGCAGTGTCTTTTGCTAAGCCATTGAGAAAGCAGAATCTTCTAACCTAGGCTGTAAACTTTAGCTTCTGGAATATTTAATTTTTTTTTTGTTTTGTTTGTTTTAGTACTTGCTTGAGCAGTTGCTTTACAAATAGAGGTCATAGGCAATTTCACTATGAAAAAAACCATGCCAGCTGGGCACATATGTGGCCGTGTGAATAACTTCTAAAAGATCCCCTTTTGGCAACAGCAGGCCAAAAAAATCCTGTGATGCAGGTGTGATAGGGAAATGGTGAATACAGTGGGAGTTACATCTGGAAAGACGGGATAGTTATGGTGTCCACTAACTTGGTGTGCATTTCTCTGTAAGCTGTTATTGCTAAAAACACCCCAGTTTCCAGTTCAGTTTTTAAGAGTTATGTTAATAGTACTTGCTAGTTAATCACTGAAAGATGAGAGTCTTTGGGTTTGTGTATGTGCAAAAATATGAAGATTATTTAAATAACCCTAGAGTCTGTTTTCTGTGTACTCAACACCAGATTTCTCCAAGATTTTGGGTCTTGGTAAGTAGAAATGTAGGCAGAACTGAATCCCAGTGAGTTTATAGTGTGACATTAGGAATGTTGCTTTTGCAAGAATTTGTATCTTTTTTATCCATCTTAGGAGACAATGTTTTTCTTATCTGTGCATTAAGTGTTTGTACTTTAACATGCAGCTTGTAGTACATGCTTGCAATAGGAAATCTGGGAATTTCTTCTCAACTTGTTCAGATATTGTATGTGAGAGAATTTACAAAGCCATGACTAATAAGCGTGCTGTTCTGGGAGCTGGCACGTGGACCATGTTTTTCTGTGCCAACAGAAGACTGTCAGGGCTGTTTACTACCCAGTTAAAACAATAATCTTCCAGTATTTTAGAGGGGGAGGGGTCGTGTTGTGGGATGGAAATATGAAAAAATTTGACAGCAGACTGGTCAACAGGTTCTTTCACCGCATAGACATTTTCCCTCACAAAATTTGTAATTGGTGCCATAAATGGCAAACACGTTTATAGTATATTTAAGGAAAATTATAATGTTTAATTTGGCTGAGCCCCTCCTAACTCTTAAATGTTAGACCTACCCTGTAACTATTATGGAGCCAGTGAGTTGTGAAAGAAGATTGTTTAAACTGTGAAAATATTGTTTGTGGTGCTTATATTGAATGTCAAAGTAAGATATTCTGGTCACACAGAGCATTGGACATATTTATGCCCTCTCCCTCCCAGTTTATGAAGCTGAGTTTCAAAAGAACTTTTTAAGAATCAGTAAATCTACATATCTGTAAAGCCTGAGAGCATGCAGCTGGTCTTAATATATTAACAAGGGTGCTTTCTGTGTGTTTTCCTTTATTCTACTTGGTCTTGGAAAATTCTCTCGGAAACTGTGAGGAAGGCTGAGAATTTATTAAAACTATTATCTTTCTTCTTTGGAACTTTATATATGTAATGGTCTGGTTTTCTTCACTGACAAATAGAGCTTTAAGGTTCTTTTTTTTGTTTGGTTGGTTTTTTACTTGCGGTGACAAAAGTTCTTTCATCTATCTATTTTCTTCAGAAGATGCACCCCCCTCTGCTCCCAATCCCAACCCCCATGGCCTTACTTGTGCAATTTTGCAAACTGCATTAGTGTCGGTGGGATTAAGCTGTTGGGGTGAATTCCTGCTTGTCATCATGGAAGTCAGGCGAAATTCCCTCTTAAGTATTACTTATTTTATAAAGTTGATTGAAGACCAGTAACATCAACCCTTCTAAATACTTTCTCAAATACTTGTTGAAAAATCTGGAGAAAATTTACAAACCACAAAGCAAAGTCTGTACCAGTTGCTAGGAATTTGTCTCATTGATGGCTGCTGTTGATAGGGACAAGCTCTATTAAAAGAGTTGAGATGATTGTTCTTATTACTTGTCCTTAGTTATCATAATTAATACAGCTTTCAAGCACGAAACATTTTTGCACAAAGTGTGTGCTTGTCGGTTAAACAGCGTCACTAAATGGAAAAGAAGGTGTTGGGATGGGATGGGGCCACCCAATGGTACAAGAGTGAGCAGGGTACTGACAGCCTTCTGGAAGTTTTGCACCAAAGCTCAATAATGGCTGATATGTGGGTGAGTTTGATTAATACTCCATAAAGAAGTTTTCTGACTCTAGTTGCTACAAAGATAAAACTTGGGTTTAAGGAGAAAGAGTTTTTGCATGTAAGTGACTAGCAGTGAAAAGTAAATCAGAATTCTTTAGTATTGATTAGGAGTGTCACTAACAGTTTTATCAAGTTTGGAGAGATGGCAGTGAACCTGCCTGTGTAGATTAATCAGTGGAATAACCTCTCAGGCAGGAGATAAATGAAAATAAATTACTTGCCTTGCACAAGAACTAAGTCTGTTGAGACTAGTCTAGTATCTTAAGTGTCTCACTCAAAGGCTAGTACCTGATGAATATTTGATGCTTGCCTCTTTTCTGTACACAAACAAAAAAAACCCCAACACCCAAGTTTGAACACCTCCAGGATGGAGAGAAAACAGGAAGGTGAGAACAGAAAATTAAGTCTAAAATTTTAGTAAACAAGCAGACAGTTGCAGGTTACTGGTAAAGAAATGCCACAAAAATGAAGAAAAAAAAAAAAAGTATATTTGGCAAGCTGACACCATTTATTTAAAGACAGATTTTTCATTCTCTGAGTTTTAGATCTTAAAATGGGCAGACAGTACATTGAAGATTGCTTTTTCTCAACGTTTTGAAAAGCAGTCTTTGGAGTTATATTCTTTTTGGCATTCACAGAGGGTAGCAAGTAGGTGATAGAGTATGAAGAAAGTCTGTGAAGTACATAGAAACACATGTATCGTACTTAGAAAAGCTTTTCCTGAAGGAACAGTTACTTGCATAGAAACAAAATTATCCAAGGAAACATTTCCATATGACAAAATGTGGTAACACACAATGCAAATAGAGCTTAGCATGACAGCAGACCTGCTAAGCAAATTGATATTCTGAGCATTAACTTCACAGCATGTGGCTAGTAAAATTCCATGCAGGTGCATAGCTATTTATATAAATCTTTTCCCTTAGCATAATGAATTCTTGAAAAGATGTTTTAGTAGAGGAGGAGAGGTGTTCAATGGTGGTTTGTTAAAATAAATAAACATTACTCCTTTTTCAAACTACTGATTTGGGTGAAGAACTGAAGCTCATAACCAAATGTCCTGATTTTGGCTGGGATAGAGTTAATTTTCTTCCTAGCAGCTGGTGCAGCACTGGGGTTTGGATTTAATATGAGAATAATGTTGGTAACACAGGGATGTTTCAGTCATTGCTAAGTAGTGCTTATTCTGCGTCAAGGACTTTTCAGTTCCCCATGCTCTGCCAGTGAGGAGGTGCACAAGAAGCTGGGAGGAAGCGGAGCCAGGACAGCTGACCCCAGCTAGCCAAAGGGATATTCCATACCATAGACCGTCAGGCTCAGTATAGACACTTAGGGTGCTTGGCCAGGGGCTGCCAGCGCTGCTGGGGGACTGGCTGGGCATCGGTCAGTGAGCGGTGAGCGACTATGTTGTGCATCACTTGTCTATCTGAGGTTGTATTTCTTTCTTTTTGAGGTCTCCCTTCTCATTACTATTATTATATTTCAATTATTAGGTTGTTCTTATCTCAACCCATAGGTTTTACCTTTTTTTCTG
>JAVJGI010000065.1:45289375-45311255 GCA_035590275.1 Ibycter americanus
GGAGGGAGAGGGAGGGAGGGAAATGAGCAAGCAGCTGCATGGTACTTAGTTGTCGGCTGGGGTTAAACCATGACACCAAACAAAGAACTGCAGGTGGGAACCTGGAGTTGGGAGATACTATTTGCTGGCAGCACTGTCCTGATACATTGACCAGGATATCAGTTTCACAAGATGAGTTTTGAAAACTCAGTGTCATCCTAATTCAAGCAGAACTATTAACAGACAGACCTTCCCTCTCTGTGCCTCTCCACTTTCTAGAGAATTGTTTCTCTGCTGAGGGGAACAAGGGAAGTTTTACCCTCGCAGTAGCATGCTGTCACTGTAGAGAGCATGACACAGGCTTTCCGAGTAAGATCTTGTCTGACAAAATGGGGAAAGGAATTGAGCTCTCTTGCATTTAAAGAGAGCTATGCAGCCAGTGTAACCCCTACTCTCATCATTCCTTGAAAACATTGGGAGTAGGAAGGCGTCTGTGGTACTTGTCTCATTTACTTGGGTTCATCTTCTACCTCTTCTGGCTCTAGATAGCTTATGCACTCCCCAGCAATTTGGTTTGAGTGATGGGGAAAGCTGCTTTCTTCTGAAGAGAACACAGAGCTCACTTTAATTTTTCTCACTGTCTGCACTGCCATCTGAATACAAGTAGTAGTTACATGAAGCTCGTGTGCAGCTAGGTCTGAATTCCCAACAGATACAAGGAAACTGGTACTCCAGCTGGGAATTTGTCAAACTGTTTGCTGGCTGAAACACACATATGCAAAGGGAAGGAAGCAAAGGCTGTGGGAGCTGTGGCAACAGGATTTGGGGGTGTCCTTCACACCTTTGTTGTAAGTCTTTCAAAAACTTCTTGTTCGCTTTCATGTCTGTTCTTGGAAATGAGAGTCATATTAAATTGAGGAGGCATCTAAGATTAAAGTCTGCTTTATGTTTGGGCCTCCATAGGATTCGATGTGCCTATCAGCCAGCCTCATCTTTTTGTAACTGGAAGAGCAAGAATCGGAGAAAAGAATTTAAGATTCATAGGAAATGTTTAAACCATCTGGAAAGATGGTTCAAGCACATTTCCTCATGCTATCTCAAAAGGCAAATTTAAAAAAAAAAAAAAAAAAAAAAGGCATCTGAATGTTCAGGTATTTCAAGAATTAGTATTGACTTCAACAGTCTCTAGATTTTTATTATCTTTAATAAGCACATCTGTACGGGCCTTAAAGCTATCAGGACTTTTTTGTACAGCCTAATTTTCTCTCCAACTTTCTGCCACTCATTTCCCCTCAAGGAGTCACATAATCTACCTTGGAATGAAATAAATCTGATAGGACAAAATTGTGTCCCTTAAGTCCATGAAGAAGGAACTCAAAGTGAACAGAGACAGCTTAGGAACAACCTAATCTTCAGCTAAAACTGTTGCAGCTATAAAAAAATTGAGATGGTGATGGGAGAATAAGGGAGGAAGCATTAACCTGTAATGAGAGCCTTCTACCTTTTCAGAAAAAGTGACCAAAGAGCCTCTTCATTAACAAATATCTAAATTAAAGAAATTTGGGGGATGTTTTACTCATATATTTTTGAAAGTTTTTTAGTATAAGCCAATGCGTGTAGACTATCTCTTGATGAACTCTATCCATTTCAGTTCCTTTGCCTCATTTAGATGGCTCGGAGAAAGCAAAAAAGCAAATGTGGGTGATGGAGTTTCCATATTAGTTTCTATACCAGTGTCTTACTCAGAAATGAGTCACGGCAAATTGTTATCAGATCTCCTTGTGGGTATTAGGTTTCTGAGAAATTGACAACCAGGTAAAAGTTGAAGTCAGCTTTTAGGTGTCTGGTTCGTACTGGGGATCAGCCTTTACATAGTAAATTCTAGGCTAAGACAGCATGATGATGGCAGCAAACTGCTGCAGCATCCTGACCTCCATCACTGAGTCTTTTCTCAATGCTTTTTTTTTTTTTCCCCCCCCTTCCCCTTCCCCTTTCTGAAGTTGTATTGACTACAGTTTGCCAGGATCACTGTTGTCAAACTGGTTACCGAATATAAAACCCATTCCGTCTTCCATTTCTTATTAAAAACTAACAATTGGTTGCAACAATAAAGATTTTAGCTCTATTGAGGAAGGAGGAAAACCTTTATTACTACTTTCAAAGTTCAGAAAGTACAATATCAGACACAAGTTTCTTACTGCAAGACAAGTGATTATGTGCCTTCCTGTATTTTTAAGTCTTGATGTCATATGGATATTATTTGCCTGTAAGCTTACCTTTAATTCTAAAAGAAAACACTACAGTCAGGCTTATGGAAGCAAGGACTAAAATAGAATGAGCTCTGATCTGCTATTGAAGTGCTAGTCATACTCCCACAGAGAACTTTCACGCACTTCTAAAGGGAAAAGAAAGTGCCACTTGCATGTAACAAAGTACTGCATCCGATTTTTCACCCATAATTCAGTACAGAAAAGAACAGTTGATCTGAACTCTATGTAACAAAAGTGGAAAAAATCAGGCTTTTCCCCAGATCAAATGATGATATTTGTAGTTAGTTATGCCGTTACTGACATAAAAGGAGAAAATGCAGTAACAGTTTCAATCTGATTTGTGCCCTAGGGCTCGATGTAGGTTCGCCAGGCAAGCAGTCTTAATTGCACAAGAGACTTATTGTGTGCAGTATTCTATCAAATGTGAAGCCGTCGTGACCCTGAATACATTTACACTAGATAACTGAAGCCTGCATTCTGTTTTTTCAGCCTGTCATCCTTTTTTTAAAAAAATAAACAGTTCAGGGTGTGAATTTTGCGGTGTTTCAAGTTACAATGGTACCTGAAAGCTTTTTTAAAAGGCTTGGGAGCGTGTGGTTTGAAATGTATGTTAGGGGAACTGCACCAGTGTTTTCCAATGTTACAGCTTCCTGAACCACATGAGAAGATGAGATGTGCGCTGTCTAAAGCATGCTGTTGACATCAGTGTTGCTAGCAGTCTTCCACTGAAAAAGTCACTTCCATTGAAGAGTGGCTTTAGTGCTTTATAGTTCTAAATACCCAAAGCTCTGTGAGGCTTGGTTTATTATCTCCATGCTATAGAAGCATATACTGGAGATTGCAGATACTCTGTAGGGCCATAAAAAGTGAATGGTGGAGAGTACAGGAAACTGGGTGGCCAGAGAAAGTTCTTTAGAGTAGCAGATGTAAAGAGTTTAATCACACTCTGGTTTATTGCGAATAGGATTGATGTGTGATTTGCTTATACTGCCGTAAATATCTTTGTGGATGAAATAAAAGGCTGTTTAATCTAATAAAGACTTGACAAGAATCAATATCTTGAAACTGATGCTGGACAAACAAAGGGAAAATAAGGCATAAAATGTTAATAGTGTGAATGACTGCCCACTGACATCTATCAAGAGAAAATTACTTTTCATCTCTGTGTTTGTTCATGTTTGGAATGATCGTTTTTTTCCTGAAAGATGCACTTTATCAAAACATAAATTATATTTCAGTTAAAATGCCAATACTTTTCTACCTTCAGAAGTAAGCTGATAAATTGCAATGGCTTGTGGTGTACAGGACATCCAGCTAAATTCATTAAGAATTTCCAGTTGAACGTTTACCTTGGGTTCCTACTATCTTTTCTTGATGTACCGGCGTAGAGAGTAATTTCAGTCTGTATTCATGGAAACATCTATGTGGAACTTAGTTATCCAAGATCTCTTCCCTTCTCAGGATCGAGTATTTGAAGGCAAGAACTGTACAGAAGCAGAGCTTATGCCTTTTTAAGAAGTTGTTGGTTTTTCATATTTTTTTATTATTATTATTTTAATATTTTTTTTATGACACCAGTAAACGTTAAAGTGGTAACGCTTTACCTTCCAGCCTGCCCGGCTTATTTCAATATCTAGGGTAACTAATAAGTGTAGAGCCAGGATAAACAGAATGTTTTGTTTCTTGTTCTGGTTTAGCTTCTAGCATGATTTCCCTCGTTTAGTCTCTGAAGTGTCCGTTGTATGGCAACTACGTATCGTATGAGTGTAATGCATATAGGCAGGACTAAACTGGCCAGTGTTCTAATACAGCTTGAACTTTTTTCAATAAGTATTTCACATAAATGACCATTTTTAATCATATGTAGTATTTTTATTCTACGTATGTGTTTTCAGATGCATGAAGTGTTTAATATTCATACATTTCTGGTTTCAAAAATACTAATATCCATATTGATGATCTTGTTAACGTGTGAAATTTCCATACAAGTCAATTTAGATGGAGTTTACCCATCAATAAAAACTGCAGCAGGCTATCATGCCACCTTTTATGCACTTCCATCTGCCTCCTCGCAAAGTAAAAGAAATAGAAATGAGGAAAATTGAGTTGCAGTGTGTACCTTCAGCTCAACAGATTTGAACCTTGTCAAGTGGATTGAAGAAATTAGTAAGGAAAGAAGTCCCTCACAGAAAATACTGACTGTGAAATTTGTCAATCATCTTGATTAATAATCTCGTAATGTTATATTAACTTAATACATAAAAAAAAAGTAGTCCATTGGTGTCTCATAAACATTTTGTGTAGTTTCTTACAATAAGCTGGAAGGCAACACAGGCTTAGAGCATGGATGATGTATATTTCTAGAATGTAATTTATAGGAACTTCACGAACTTGAAATGCAGCTTGTATAAAAAAAAAGTTGAAACATATTTTAAGTAATTTTAAGTAACTCATATGCTCTTTATTCTCCTGCCAACTACATTGGCTTTGTCTTTCATTTGTTCCTTTTAAAATGAAGTTTGTATCTGTCCGTTGTACACTCACAATATGCAGTGAAAAATGACTAGACAGAAAAGGGTTAGATTTTTAAATGTGCAAGAGCCTAAAGACAGAGACTCTTTTACAGTGGAAAAAATACAGTAATTTGTTTGTAATGGAGTGTTTAGTCTTTGCTGTTCATTCAAAATGAAAGCAGTGTAACACATTTGTATGAAACCCCCAAAAATATTTTGATTCTTAATTACTGCACAATAAACACCTTAACATAACAAAATTGTTATGCTGCTCACTATAACTGCTCATGTTATCATTAAGAGGGAAAGGCATAAACAGTTATGGCATATGACCAGTGTATATCAAAGCAAAACCATTGTGCCGCTCTAGTACTTGAAAAAGTTTTCATACTCTGCAGGTGCACAGATTATTTTAGCTGTGCATGTATTTGAATATCACTCTTCAGTTATGCATTTCATTAGTATTAAATTCCTAGACATTTTGAACTGCAGCATTCCTTGATGCACATACAGAATAGTAATGCTGCCATGAAAACTTTTCCCAGGTTTTCTCAAAAATTGATCGGAGGAGGGAGCTCAAGATACTTTATTTTACTTTTTTTGGTCCTGAACCGTATTAGTAATCCTAATACATTTTGGGAAAGGGAAGAAATATATGTACAACAAAACTATGGCTTACTTAGGGCTACTAGTATAGCTTTTCAAAGTACATGAAACTGCAAACCTTGGTGGAAGCACAGAGGCTGTTCCATATGCATGTGTTTATTTACTGGTATCAACTGAAGTAATGTCACAATCAGTCGGGAACATGTCTTTCAACTTCCTGTTTTTCCTAACGCCATAATTCACCATCAGACTTAGTGTGACTGTAAAAGCATGTCTGTCAGTGAAGTTGCAATAATTTATAACCTTGAATATGTTACTGCCATTTTGTATGACAAATAGAACCCATCTTAAGGCCTCAGGGATGCATGCAAACTACTAGCTGAGGTTGAATGAATTATGGAATATTGGTTCTGTAGTCAGCGTTCCATCTAAACAATCAGCAAGAAGGGAGGAAAGCCCCCTATGGACTTATAAGGCCAGTCTAATTACTTTTATTCAGCTAGTACCAAGATTTACAGTACTGATGGGTTGATGATTCAGTAGGTAATGAAGTTTGGAGATTATTTTCCTTAGTATTCAAAATGCTAATTCTTTGAGCTTTCCAGAGTGTCTTCTGTGGGATGTGCCAAAGAGATAATAAAGAATATAACTAATAGAGTCATAAGTGAAAGAACTACCACGCCATGAACTAAATGTGGGTACGTGCATTCTGTTGCTACACAGATAGAAGGGACTTTTAGTACTGCAGCATTAGGTGTACATACAAAAAGCAGGCTTTACATATTTTCTCCCAGGTGAACGTTTTTTATTCCTTGTGGTGATGTGATGAAACGATTCAAATGATTGCATAGTTTTCTACAGTGGCAGAAGTAAAAAGCCCCTCAAATTATATTACACAAATCATTGTTACCTATGGTAATATTCAATGTTAAATTTTCAAAATGTAGTGTCCAAAAATAAGCATCTGAGTCCAATGTTTTAATGTTCTAATTTACAGAAGTACTGAGCGGTCAGAATTGCAGCTGAATTTGATAGGATGTGAAGGTTCAGCCCACAGATGATAATGATGTGGAATCAAATACCTAAACTTTACATAAGTATGAGAATTTTAGTTTTCAGCAGTTCTAGTAAAAAGAATTCTAAATACTTTCAAATAGTGAAATTTTGTTTGCGGTTTTGTTGGCATTTGTTTCTTAATAAAACTATTGTGAGAAAGTTTTTTTAATTAGCTGCAATTATTCAACTCAAAATTTTCAGTCTGTCAATCTGGCACCTTTGTTAAAAAACATCCTTGGGCAGCGTCATCGTAAAAATAGATCTGCCCACACAAATTTTCATAAATCTGCTTTACACGTAGACCAGTTGGTCTAGGGTTTTTCAATAGTGATGGGGTGGTGGGTGTGCTAACATGCTAATCAATAAGACTTTGCAAAAGTTTGTCATACATGGTTTGTAACTTAAGTCTGTGGTCAAATGCCTTCTGTTAGAAAGAATATGTAAGGATCCAACTGTTCCATTACAGCATAATCCTGATAAATCGTCATCCATACTAGTCCGTGTACTGCAGTACACTTTTTTTAGATAAGCAGGTATTGAATAGAAACATGTACTTTAGAGCCATCATCAGAGATTAGTAAGTGTGAACTTCAGTCCCTACTGCATTATCTACTGCTACGCTACACTTTTCCCAGAAGTCCTGGGACACTGCTCTTCCTGGTTTTTCAATAGATTTGACTTAGTTTCTTCCAGTTTCTGTCAAGACAAGCCTTTTGGGGTTAAAGGTGTTTTGAGTATTCTAGTAATAGAACCCTACTAAATCATGTTCTGATAGAAACTTCTGTCATTTCTGTGAATAAGTTGTAGCTCACAGTTCTCATCTGTTGTTTTTCCTGCGCTTCCCTAAGCTCTGGACAATAGACAAGAATTTGGAAGCTCAGCTGTTGGGATCTGTTGTAACTTGCTGTGTCCTTCTTTTCCCGGTGGTATCTCCCAAGCTTCCACATTATATCAGTGCTCTACCTTGCCAGGTGTGTTTATGCAGATATGCTCCTTCGAGGGAATGTAAAATGATTTTACATATTTTTTAAATTCTCTTTTGCAATGTTGACTTAGAGAAAATTATTTATCATCTTTCCCCTTTCCCCCCCAAATTAAAAAATCAACACCTGTGCAGTGGTTGTGCATTGTACACCTTCTGCAGAGGCAGGCAGGGGTTTCTGCCCTTGCTTTACCTTAACAGCTGGTAAAATTTGTTGTGCTAATTCACTTACATGGGAACACTGATGCAAGTGTTATAAATTGGGAGTGAAGTTTTTTTTTCAAATTTTTAGTACAAGACAAAACCCAGTGTATTTTTCTCTCCAGTTTGACTTGGCAACAGGAGCAGGAGTGAGTCTTAAGTATAGAATGTGGGGAAGAAAGATGGAGTTGTCCTGCAGGAAGCAAAGATGAGAAATCTGCCCATTTGTCACAGAGGCCAATGCTCTTGACCTGGTGTAACTTGTTTCCGTGGATCAGAGGCAACTGCAGTTTCCTGGTCAGAAGGCAGCTAGGGTCTTGTCTCCTCTTAATGTCTTTCTCGAGTTAATCTGCATGTCAATCCTTTCACCTTCTACAGATCTGAGGAAGAGCAAGCCCTGTCAGAAATAATTACAAAAGGATATAGAAGCATATTACAAAGAAAATCCTGGGCAGACAGGGATAAACTGTGGTGTGGTCCTTAAATGGTGTTATAGGAAGAATTAAAGAATAAGGGAGATTTTATGTATTTATTTTTTTTCCTTGGTGTCAGAGAGAGTGGCTGGGAAGAGTGAGTTCTGGAAAGGAACTGTACTGTGCTTGATAGAGGTGGGGCAAAGAGGTGGGATAAACAGCTACAGCAATTAGGACGGGGTGGTGTTATTCTACCCTTGTATGTTAAAGGACGACTACCAAGTACACTCACGGAGAACTGTTTTATCACCTGTTTCAAGGCTGGTCTCAAGGTACTGTTAGTTCATGAAAACAAAAGCTTTTTCTCTGGACCAGCTCTCTGTCTTAAACACGAATACCTGACATGAATTGGCTAAGCTTGGCCATCTAGGGAGCGTCTGAAGCTCCAATGCATTTGATTTTGTAGCTAAGAATGCAGTGACAGTGTAATTGTCCAAATCACTGTGGTTTCATGGATATGAATCCAGTCACCCTGTAGTTCCAGTGACCTGCTTATGGCCGTCTTCAGTCAAGTAATCCAGAAATGTTACTCAAACTTATAAACTCAGCTACCTGGTTAAGTGAAACAGAGTCTTAAAGGGATTGTACAGACACTAACAGTTACGTTAGCACACAGCTTTGCACAGTATTTCTCATATCACTTTTATTTACAGTTTTGACTTCACGTTTTTGTAATGTGATGTTTATTAAATTAAACATGTGTTCTCAAGGCTTCCTAGGTGGCTTATTCTCAATTGTTTTGCAATTATTCTCTTCAGTGTACATTTGGCTTCAAAGTTGGGTAACTAATCATGCATTTCCACTTGAATCTGCCTCTTTGTCTGTTTTTACATTTGTTTTCTTTTAAATTTTATTGTGTTTGCCATCATTTTTCTGTCTGGAGAGGCAGAGATTAGATTGTTCTCAGAAATCTTTTTAGTACGTGATCTGTGATTTGAAATTTCTACATCTGTAAGTTTGTATCTGTTGTTTTTTTTCTTTTATTTCCCAGCTTCAGTTTAGCGTATACAATTGTAACTGATTCCTTTGGCTTTAGTGTAAATATTAGCTCCTATATGGTCAAAGGAGAAATTATTTTCTTAATTTCATATTATGATTAGAACTGGATTATGGATATAGAACATATAGAAATAGATTTCTATACCATACATAGATATATATGGTATTCTATTATACAGGTTTATATTCTGATAGTATAGAATATCAGAAGAAAAATTAGTTTTTCACATTTTGTAAAGGCAACTGTGGAGTAAGACTCTGTTGTTTTAAATTACCTTCCTGATTTTTAATCATTTTAGCTTTCCATTAAACAGTTAAAATAACTTGATAGATTCTAATTGAAGAGTAAGCATCTATTCTGTATTATGGAATATAGAGATAACAGATAGTGACCTCCTTTGCTGGCTACTTATTTTCCAAAGCAAGAGCTCCTGTGGCAACGATGTTTTACAGTAATTTTATTTCTATTATACCACGTGATAATGTGAAAATGCAATAACAGTGGTTGATGGATGTTTTTTACGTTAAGAGTGCAGGTTGCTTGTTGTGCTGTTGTTTTAAATCTTCATTTTAATTGTCAGGCTTAAGTGCTTCCACTGTAGGGAAAACAGATGATCCATAGTCTGCTATTTTTTCTATCCTTTTATGAGTAAGCTAATTTTCAGTGATTACTTGTGAAATATCAATGAAATTTTCTCTTGACTATTTTTCCTAGCAATTTGTACGTTTCATTAAAAGTGTAGGTGTATTTTGTCAAATTCCTTCTTGAAACAGTATGTACCACCTTAAATATTAAGTATTTGTCAGTCTCATTGATATAAATCTCTGATTTTAAGTGCAGTGAGATTTAGTGTGTTGTCTTTTTTCCTTCTAGGTTTAGGAAAATAAGAATGAATGTTCAATTATGTCTTTATTGTACCTTTTTTGAATTGTGGTGTGAGTTTAACAGCATATCTGACTAAGAACAAGGAACTGAATTTATGAAATGTCAATACAATATACACAGAAAAAGGCAATGTATAGACAAATATGGACATATTCATATACATATCCTACAGCATGGGATATATAGTGAATTAAATTTTTCAAAAGCTTCAATCATTAGATTGCTTTAAAATATCCAACCGGTTAGAAAGTTCCCTCTGAGGTCAGAGGGAAAAATTCTTGTTGCCGTAAACGTTTTCTTCAATACAGACGAGCAATAATATTAATAAAGATTAAAGCTTGTTATTAATTATTGATACTAATAATGACTAGGCTTATCTGTATTTATTAAGAGCTTTGAAGCACTGAAACAAGCCATCTAGAGATTTGAAATCTTTGTTCATGCAGGTATTCAGAACAAGTTAGACAAAAAGGCTCTGAATACAGCTGAGCTTTCTTCGGTTGAGTGGGTTGGATCAGTTAATTTTATGATATTCCTACCAGTGGAAGATTTTTATGGTATTTTTGATAACTATTTATACAAGGCTCCATCCAATGTGCCAAACTCTCTATGTGAATAGTCTAACTGAAATCCATAAAGTATATAAGTAGAAATATGTACAACATTGAGACCCTAGCCTGACCTGATTTCTTTGCTGTGCATCATGGTATGGCTAGGAGAAAACAGAAAGCTAGAATTGGATGCCCTGTTTTGCTGGACTAAACTTTGCTAGTAGTTGATTTACTGAAAGGGATTTCGTACTCAGGGATTGGAAAGAACTGAACTCCAGGAAAAATTCAGTTGGCAATTTAGTTCAGTATGGTAGCTCTGGTCATTTCGTTTGAAACCAAAAGGGACAAACTTCTGCCATTTTAGCTTGTTAGGAAATTGAGTTTGATAGCTTCCCTCCAGCTGAAGCAGAGAATCTTTTCTAATGTGAGGTTGGTTCGTAGCAGCAATCTGAAAATAGAAGACTGAATCTCTTCTTGAATGTAATGATTTGATCTCTCAAGACTAACTGGTTTTCTAGCAAAATTCACTGTTCACAGGACAATAAACTATTGTGAAGATGTATGGTAAACTAATTTAACCTGATCTTCAGACATCCTTGCATTTGTAGCTTCTATCATCCTCTACTGCATTAGTACCAGATACCCAGGATATGGTTCTTCTCATTTTGCTTTTAAATTGTTACGTTCATATTCTGAGTGATGAGATTGTAGAACTAAGACCTGCTCTTGTGTTCCATCTGTGTCTTGAGGACTTCTCTATTGTGACTAGATGAAAAATTACCTGTGTGTTATTTGTATTAAGAATAAATATAAGGGCTCTTTTTCATCTTTTGCTAAATCGACACTTGTCAAGTAAGAAAAGCTAGGCTCTTTTATTTCCAAAACAGTGGGAACGTATACATACATAATATGTATATTTATGTTGTGATAAATACATATATGCTATAGTACATAATGCGTATGCCGTAATTCCTATTACTGAACTGTACAGTAATAGGAATGGTACGCTTTGGAAGCCTGCAAGTTGAGTTTCTAGATTTTTGGGCTTCTCATCTGCTTGCCTTAAATAATGTAATGGGTTGCTGGCTGTGTCAGCAGGTCTTAAATATATCTTGACTCAGTAACCTTTTTCCTAGTCGATAACACTTGCATGCACAGTACAACAATTTGTAAGTGCATACCTGTACACTCAAGGAAATGTTCACATCTTTAATATGCAATTAGTGAAACACCCTACTAGCCTTGTTAAATAGCACATGGTGGCCAAAAGTGGTATGAGTCATGACTGCAAGTTCTGTCCTTGTGAAAAAGATGGAAATGTTTGGCTGGAAAAAGAATGTGTTTATACCATTTAAGTATAGTACAATCAGAGGTTTTATAACTGGAATATGGATTTATTTTTTTACCTAATTCAAAAGGTGCTGACGGGTTTTTCTGCAAAATCTTCTGAGCAATTTCAAGAGGACAGAAATTAATTTGTACTTTCAATTAAACTGCTTTTATTTTGATCTAAATTTCTGTGGCAATTTGCTAAATAGAAAGATTAATATTTCAAAAAGTTATCAGTGTTTAAAACCAGAGATGACAAAAGCAATTGTTCTGCAACTGGAACAACAATAGATTCTATTAAGAACTTTATGCAATAAGTGAAATTTTTAGTTTTCTTTATAAAACTATTTTTGGTGTTCCTGAAATTGCTGTCCTGCATAATTAGCTGGTATATTTCAAAACTGTGATAAAAATAGAGTGACCACCTACAATTAAAGGCAATGAAGAAAAAATGCTCAAAATCAGCATACCTATTGGAAAAACATGGAACAAATAGTTCTGTAATGGCATACGCATAAAAATATGTTACGGTGTTACAGAATTATACTTCTTTTCAGGGTAGGATCCTCTTGTGTGAGTATTACATTAAAATAAATTACCTGATCAGCTATTTCTTTCTGAGCTTACTGGAATCAGGCTATGAAGTACTGGGCCTGATGTACATGCCTTAAAATAGGCTAGGTGGTCACCCTATTGTTCAGGGCACATTTTTACATTCAGAACAACTATGAAGGTGAGTAAGGTAAAGGCAATTCAGAATTACCACAATTTCTGCAAAAAACCTCTGCTTTATTGAGCAGAAAGATGTCTTTTACTAGAAAAGCAGCAGAAGGTGGCTGAATAAATCACTCATACCAATGCATCCGTTACATTGCTCATATTCATTCAGTCCAATACATTATGCATTCAAATCAGTGGAAGTTGTGTGGTTTAGATCCTGTGCACGGCATTGAAAAATTCATCTCTACATATCTCTGTGTTTATTATCTTCAGTTATTCATCAGTTACTGAACACTATGGACATTTTGAAACTATCCTGTACCATTAATTCACCCACTGTTTTTTTGCAAGATACATTGAAAATTTGGGTTTGCTTTGAAAGCTCAGATGAGATTATTTTGAATGAAATAACAAAATGTTTATTAAAAAGGACCGATTGGATTTCAGACTTGTTACTGTAATTTATAAATCCTCCTCCCCCTTCTTCTCTTTCTCATCTTTTTTTGTCCTCCTCTACAAGCATCTTCCCCCACCCCCACCCCCCTCGAGTAATACTGGTGCTATGTACAGTATTTTGTTTACAGTAGTATAAACATTTTCAGCCTGTGACTTCATTGCTGAAATAACTCACCTCTTTCATATCAACTCTTACCTAGGAGCCGTACAGCAGACTCATTGATGTAGGTTTTTTTCTGCATGGCAGCCCAGGCCAAGCTGTGGTTTCATTGCATGATGCAACTTCACCTTTTTTGGTTGTCTATGGGATTAATTATAATCTATTCTTGTATTGCTTGTGCATGCCGATGTGCTTACCATAATGGTGTATACACTGAATGCAGTCTAGAGCGTTAAGTGCATGAAGTGGAATTTAAAAACCACATAACATTAAAAAAGTTTGAGCAAATTTGGATTATGTTTATCAATATCTTTATTTAAGCTTTTGTAGAATGAATAGGACATAATATGTATCAGGTCTATATATTTAACATTTCCAGCATATTACAGCAGTTTATTGATTAGATGGACAATTGCAGTGTTGTCAAGATGTGGGAAGGAAAGAGGGTACTAACTATTCTGTTCTGACAACTGCTGAATGATGCCAGTAGTGTTCAGAAAGATAAACCTTTCCCTGCTGTCAACTTTAGCAGCAGGTGACAGTGAAAAGAGGTAAGATTATACATAAGCATTCACTAAAAGTCAGAATTTGGGAAGCATTTGAAGTGCAACAGTTTTGGTGTTTTAATAATATTAAATAGTCTGCAAAATAATTTTAAATGTATTGATTTTCAAAACACAAAAGAAAATTCCATATGAGGAATTGTAACACTGCTCTAAGTTTCTTTTACAAATGATGTTGTGACCATCTGAAGCAACCTGTTATTCATATGTTCTTAAATGTATTCATATCTTTTATCAGCACAGTAGAAGATATGCTTTAATGCTAATCCTATTGTTTCCTGATAAAATGATGAAACAGCACTTTGGAAAGTGACTTGAAACATTGTGTCTGAACACAGTTTGTCGTGCTGTCAATCAGTGCAAATGTTAAGTGTTCAGAGGTTATATTCTGTGCTTTTTTGGGGGGGTCAAATTGGAAGTTAATATTCAACATGGTGAATAAACATTACTTGTCATGTACATTTAACTTTGAGGACCTATAATATAAAAAAGTTATGATGCTTGAAAAATTATAGTTGTGAACAGATATATATGTATATATAAAGATGAAATGCGCTCTTAGTGTGTACTTTTAAGCAGGCAACTGAAAACATGCAATATATTCAAAACAATAAAAAAAGGGAAGTAATTTCCGCAACTGTTGTGAAGCCACCCACATGCTGATACTCTGCTGCCCTGAGAATGTTTTACTATTTAGGCTTACTTTAGGATATATATTTTTTTTCAGTTGTTGTTGTTATTCCTGTATTCCACATAATGACAGTTACTTCCCCCCTGCTTATAATGATGAAAAATTCTTTTAGGACTGTAAAAGTGCACAGATGTATATCTATATGGCAACATGAAGTTCTTCCTCCTGAAATCAGTGTAAAATGGGTTATTATACTAGTCCTTTTGACTTTCCATTAGCTCAGTGTGTAAGCCTAACTACACATCCATTTTCCCATGCACAGCAGCCAAGATAAAAGGGTGATGGATGATACAGTGCAAGCCATTTTGAGATTGTGTCAGAAAAAAAAGGCCACTATGTATTCATTTTTAACATCATTATAAATCCCCCTTTTACATTGATGTAAAGTAGTTTTATATCAGGGTTGTGGTAATCGATTTGAGCAGCCACTACAGGTGTTGGCCATACCGTATTCCATTTATTAATGGAGATAAAAGTGACTGCTGAAAAAGAAAGGCATAGTGTCATTAATCTGCCTAAAAATGGCTTTGCCTCTCCCGTTTAGAAAAGCCGCTGTGATTGAGGCTGTCACTCGGGCTCCAGGCTAGTTTTCTTATCTGAAATGTTGAACTAGGAAAGAGCTGAAGGATTTTTTAAAATTTCTTCTTTGTTTGTTTGAACTGTTTCTATTCTTTTGCAAAAAGTAAATGTGGCTATTCACTGAGTCTTTCATAGAATCAGCATTTTGTCTCAAGAACATGGTAATTTGCTCTTAAGACAATCCTGGTAAATAATCAGGTCCCATGGCTGGAACAGCTGTGACATGAACATTTCTAAGTAGGAACATTTCCTAGATTGCAGTTATATGCCTGTGGAAAGTAAGCCACAGCGGAGGAGTGTATGGGTAGAGAAACCGTGTACAAGTGTCTTACTTTGAAAAGGTATGTGCAATAAAGACTTTTCAGGAGTCCAGAGAAAGGGAAAGTGTTAGAAAGGACCCTTGTAAGTGCTTACATGTGCTGGGAGTGAATGTTACCTACATTATGCCTGCAGCTGGTTTAAGGCAGACGAATTTAGAGAGGTACTCTGTGATGCTCAGGATATATTCAAAGATCTCGGAGGGTTATTCTTGGCAGTTGAAAGGTTTTTTACTTCAGGTCACCTGTCCATTATTACTAGTGAAGTGGAACAAGTATACACATACCGACTTCCCGTCATAATTTACAAGGATGCTGGATGTGTAGTAGTTTGGGTTGGGAGTAGTTGAGGTACATGACCTATGGCACCTTAGATGTGTGTTAGGTATTAAATGACTAAGGTGCTTAACAGGACCCTTATGCTGATGGGATAGATAAGGCTAAAAGTTCCTCATGAGGAATGAGAGAGAGAATCTGAAATCATGAAAATTTGTTTGGAGCTAATATATTTTCTACTTCTATGCAGATTTTTTAAAGGAATGTACATGGTTCATGTTTACAGTTATTCCTTCATTTGAAATATGAAACAATATATCCTGCCTGGTGTAACTGTGTATTAGGACTGATTTAGAATATCCATTAACACAATATGGATAGCTTTCTACGGGTAGTAATAGATTTGGGTGCATGCACTAAAAGGCTTGACCAAAAAAGCTGATGCAGTAATATAATGTCAAGGTTTTACCACTTTGCAGCACTTCTGGCTTTCGTTGCTCAATTACATTATTCACTAACATTAAAGTAAAATAATATACCTTAGGTCCAAGTTTATCAGTACTCAGTAAAACTAGATAGTAGCCAGAGGAGGGAATTCCAGAAAAGACAGTTGGATGAATGTACTGGAAATATTTTAACACTTCAATTTATCTGGTACTCTTGTCATTTTCAGTTAGGATAGTTAAATCTAGACTAAATTCCATAGGAGAAGTTTAGGGTTTTTTTTACTTACAGTATGTAAGCAAGCAATAAACATATAGGAAGAATACTCAAAATCATCTGGAGGAGTCTGTTATGCATATCAAGCAGAAAATTAGAGGTCAGTTTTATGATGATATACAAAAGAGAAATAGTTAATAATCTTAATTTGGAGTCAAATAGGATAGGTAGAGGACGTTCTGTGCATACTGACACTTATCTAAGAGAACACTGGTTTGTAGGCCCTCCTCTACAGGAGGAGGAAATGTGAGAAGTATCGCATGTGTAGATCATTCTGTTGACACATGCAAATGCAAGGACTGTAAGTGGTCTGTATATCCCAGGCTGAAAAGTATTTACCACTGTTTTAAAAATCTGAGAATCACCATTCTCTCTAAAGAACTTATTCCAATGATTAACTCTGTTTTAATTGAAAAAGTTTTATGCTTCTGATATACTTATCACTAACTCGATCCATTTCCATCTGTTCAATTCAATGTCAATGTGGAAAAGGGATTAATACCCTTTTTGCAGCATCATATGATGTGTTTGCATTTTCATGTCACCAATTATTTTCTGTTCTCTGGAGTGAACAGCTACAACAGCTTATTACTCCTTGATACACTTTGATAAAGAATATTGAAGAACAATTATATTAAATAGTAACAGACAAGGAGTAGTAGAAAGGGGTCATTATGAAGTAGAAACATGCAAGATTGTCAACTCTAGTAAACAGGGTATACAGTTGAACAGAATCTTTCTGCAATGTAGGCAGCATATCAGATATAACTGAAGAGGCTTATTAAATGTTGTCAAAAAAGATGATAATAATATAACATTACTTGAAACTGTATACTGGTGTTTTTCTCTTTAATATGTTAGTAGTCTCACACAAGAACCTTTGATTAAAAATGTGCTCCCTGGCATTGTTGCTCTATTGTTCTGTTAGAATTGGTTTGTCATAAGGGAGATCGTTTTGTCAAGGTAAATTAATACTATTTGTAGTTGCCAGTGCTCTCAGCTTATGGTAAGCAATTAACAAATCTAATGCAAAATAAAGTAATATACTCTTCCTACTTATGTGGTTCTCAGCAAACCTTTTGCAAGAAAGGGCATGCTTTGTCTTCTGTTCACTACTCAAACAACTTAAAAGTTATAGAGATTTGACTCTGGGCATTTACTTATACCTGTTTTAGGACTCGTTTCCTGGTTGTTTAGCTGTTCTGCAGGAATTTTCCTTTAGCTTTTGTTTGTGAAAGTCAGTAATTAGAGAAGACATATGCTGCAGGCAGTAGTGAATGTTCATACACCCTGATGAAATTAAGAAATACTCTGTTTTCAGAGTCAGCAATTTTAATGTGCATATTTTCTGTATATCCCAGCAATTCAAAATAAATATGTACGTGAAAGTTTCTTATTATCATACTTGTATACAATTTTGTGTTTGGGCTGAGGAAGATAAGAATTTGATTTTGCTTGAGTTCTATGGTAGGTTGGCTTATGGCAGTCTATGAAGAGGCACGGTGTACTTAAAATTCATGGAAAACTTGAACAAGAAAGATGCAAACTGACAACAGTATACTGAATTTTACCAAGGTGTATTAGTTCATTTAGGTAAAATCAGTACAAGCAATGTTACTTGACTCTTGTCACTTGGTATGTTGTCAGCAGCAAATAGCTCTGTAAAAGTCAGAGTTATGCTAGGCAAAATTTTGCGCATCTGAGAGGGCATCAGAAAAGTATACCTTCTTTTTGCAGTTGTACGAATTGAATTTGGCTCTTAATTTTGTACATGGATATGACAAAAAAGGAAGTTAAGAACCTTTCTTTCTTTCCCACTGGAAGGCCTTCTCTATCTCATTTTCTAAACTGAATTAATTTTGCATTAAAAACTGTCAAGTCACAGGATTAAAATATATCTACAAATCAAGTTAACATTCACAGGAAAAAAAGACAAACCAAAACCCAAACCTTTTATGCCCTGATATTTATCACATGATCCACATAAGTCAGAGAATCATAAGGAGAAATGATATGTCTTCTGACCCTGATTCTTAGAAAAATCTTTACTAGATGATGCTCTTGTACCAACTTATTACTGATCTGGTTTTGTTGCTGCTTATTTCTATTGACAGTAGATATTTTTGAAGGAGCATGAGGAAACCTGTTAATTTTACCCGTAATTAGTTTGAAAGCTGCTCAGGATTCCCCAGTGTGCTAGGGAGATAATATAGAAGTACTTAGTTGTCGAAAGCATCTGCAGAACAGATGAGTCATGATGCATTTTTTAATTAGGTTAGAAATAGAAGGGTAATACTCTAATGCCAGCTTGTGATCCATCAGACTTTAAAGAATAACAGAAGATGTTGTGATAGAAATTAGGAAAGGGAAATAAGGACAAGCACTTTCATTGTTCCTGCGTTTTTTTCTAAAAAGCAGTTCCCTTGAGGTGCTAGCAATTTATAAGGGGTAGATTAAGCAATAGCTTAAGAAATCTTGGAAGATAGCTTTGTTTCACGTTGTTTAGCAGTTCATCTTTTATTTTGATCAGATTTATATTTTGCTTATTTACTTTAAAATTGAACAAAGAGGATACTGTTTGTTGATGTAATTCGAAGATGGCTTAGTGGGTATGAGCAGCAATATATTTTCAAAAAGAATGTCAAAGAGAAAGATGCATATCCAACTGAAGAAGGGAAGCCACTCCACATGTAGACAAAGCAGGAATGGAGATGGAAACAAAGACAGTAAGATAGAGTAATCCAGAATAAATTCATCGCATGCTGAAGTTGAGGAGTTTTTGTGACTGGAAAGACAAATACGGTTTAATTCATTAAGCAAAGGAGAGTCAGAATAGAGAATTAAAAAAAGGTACTTGGCAAAGTCCCAAGGAGCTATGCAGGAATATTAATCTGAAGCTTTCTGAAGGAAGAGGAGGATAAAGCAGTAGGCAATATGGAGTCCAGACACGAGGAAGGTACTATACAAAAAGGTGAGAGAAAGACAGCTAAGCATGGCCAGCATCTTGGCTAGAGTACAAAAAAGAAGCTCCAGGATATGACACTGAAACACGTTGGGAGCAGAAAGTTCTCAGGGTCTGTATGTGTGTGTGCACAGGAGAAACAGTTAGCTAAGGATTTAGACGTAGAATGTTGAGTGGTCAAAAAGAATTTAAATGTATCTTTATCAATGTCAAGAAGATAGAGGAAACAGTCAGAGCATCATCCTTGGCCATCGGGTCATAACTGTCTGCAAAATTCATTGACAAAGGGATTGTTCCTCCTTCACTCGCTAGCTCCAGGTACACAAAACCTCTTAGAAATTATCTAGAACTAGGGATAATGCCATGGAGTTTTATGGATCCCACGACTTGGGGCTGTAACGGCAGATTACACTGCGGTTCTGCAGTGGGTAAAGTGGGTTTTCCCCTTGCCTTGACTAAAGCATTGTGCTGATCCAGCTGGCTGCTCTTCCTTTTTGGGACAGAAACCAACTTAACTCTTCCTGCATGTCCTGCAGTGCTAACTGAAAATGCTAAGGCAAAACTTCCCCAGTGGCGGACAACACCATGTCAAGGGAGAGTGAAGTAATTTAGAAGACATTTGCCATCAAGAAATTAAAGGGTTTATTGATGTTATGCCTCAAAGAAAGGCCTTCTAAACTGGGTCATTTACCAAAGCATCTTGCATTTAGAAGATCAGTACATATCTGCAAGAAAATACTTTTTGTTTTCTTACTGTGGGACTAACTTGGTTAATAAATGAAAGCAATTTGAAGTAAGAAAAAAGTTTGTTACACTCTCATCAATCTGTGAGATGTTTGATACCATTCATTCTATTTAGACTTGCTGATTTATTTTAATTATGTTATTTGTTTCACTAGGTTGACACTTGATAGGCATCCATGTTTATAATTTTGCTGTATGTTCATGCCTGTTTCGGTAAAAATGATTTTTAACTGCTGACTCCCTTCTGAGCTGTGCAACTAAACCACAGTTAAAGGAACAGAAAGTATTCTGCATTGAATGAACGTTGTTTTTACTAAATGAAACATCTGGCTTTCCCCTTAGTTTTACTTTAATACTACATCACTGACACACAGTTAAAAGCCTAACTATAACCCCTGTATTTTTTTTTTTTCTGCACTGTTAGAAATATGTATTAAAGGAGTATAAATGGACACTGTCTTATCAAATTTGTGCCAAACTTTTTTTTACTTCAGAATTTGTAACATTGGGTTTTTTTCTATAAATAAATTTGAGGGAATTCAGTATTATAGAGGTGCTTCCAGTAAAACAAAATAGTTGGGGAAAAAAATATCACTATAGACAGTTTTAAGAACAAAGAACATTTACATGCCCAAAGTCATACATATAAATTGCATTCAAATACAATTTGGAAGTGGGAAGGGAATGGAATGTCTTCAAATTATTGGATACTAAAAAGCTTCTAAATATTGAATGGTTTCTTTTGATTATTTATTCATTTGTGTTGATTATATTTTAGCAGCCTCTACTTCCGTACATAATTATAGTTTGATTTTAAAATTCACTCTCATCAATGGACATTCCTTCTAGAATAGAATAGAAATGGCACACTATTCTTTTTTCATATAATGTACTATTGTGCAATCTAAAAACTGTCATGAGCAAAGGAGATAAAAAAACTTCCTAATTTTTCATAGTATCAGCTTGTTGCATTTCTTTCTTAGGCACGTTAAGTTTGTAACAATTTTTTTGTTGTTGTTCCAACTTTTTCAATTTTACATTTTATTTAATTGATATTAAGACTTAAAATATATTTTATCTAATTTCAATAATGGATTTAGCTTTTTCTCCACCATTTAGAAGACAACCTTGCTTCCTTCCAAAAACTAAAATTTTAGAATTTAGGCAAAATTTCTAAATTAGGCAATTCTCTGAATTGCTAAAAGTTTCAATAGCTTCTTAAATTTCCAGAGATGTAGCAGCTGTGGTACAATATTAACATCAGGACTTTCCTGAAGGTACAGTAGAAGTAATTTTCTTTTGTGGTGGTTGATGAATGTTTTACATATAACTTCTTGTCCTCAAAACATGTGGCAAACTATAACTAGATTTATATGTCTTGAAATTAATCTTTTGCGTTTTGGTATATAATTATACACAGATAATAATTGGCATCCATCATAGTCTTTGCAGGCCTTTTTATTAAGAAGAAAAAAAAATGGGGGAAAAAAACATTAAGAGCGGACTGACATGACATACGCCAAAAGTACAAGAGTCCACTTCCTGAAAAAACAGGGAACTGAAAATCGTGTATTGATAGTTATTTCAAGTACTGATTTGGGTGTGCATAACATTTCCTATTATTGTGGGGAATGATTTATGTAAGATAATCCAGATAAGAGTCACTATGATTGTGAAGCTGGGCTAAATTCTGACTGTAGAATTTCTTCCCCTTACTTCTGTGTGATCATAATGGTAGCGATTGCAAGACTTCTCCCAGCTGCTTATAGACTGTCTCTTCATCCTGCTTGGGTGGTCTATAAGACTCCCACCATGATATCGACCTTGTTGGCCTTCCCCCTGAGTCT
>JAVJGI010000065.1:45316704-45343580 GCA_035590275.1 Ibycter americanus
CCATCTGTTCTCCCAAAAATGATGTTGCAACTCAAAATCATATAAATATTACCAGATCGTCAATTCTAGAAGATATTTGTGTTCAAACACATATAGCAGTTGTAAAATTTTGGTTGGCTAGTATCCAGCTATGTGAGAAATCAGAAGTGAACTCTGCAAACTGCTGATGAAGACTAAGTCCAAATAGCACGAGTTAGCGCATAGCCGAGCAATAGGATCCAGCAAAGCCCTATGGCAAGTATGAAAATAATCCTTCTTTGGAAGAGACAGAATTATGCTAGTGCTTCTGGAAGAACATATCTCTTCAAGCATGGTAGGATTGCTTCTGTAATGAAATGGGCTTTTATTAGTCACTAATTACCTAAACGAATAACTATTCAAATACTTCCATAGCAAAGTATGAGTGGCCTTTACAGTCAACGGACTTTTCTTTTCGTTGTTGAGTAACAACACATTTTTAATCTTTTTGAAGGCCTAAAGGTTGTTCCCTCTGGAAAGGTAAAATGCCGATCACAACATCTATTGCAGGTTATGAAATATTGATCTGTCATCTTAACAAGGTTTTAGTTCCAAATATTCTGACTACTAAATTCAACAGGAGGGAATAGAAAGCTTCTGCTGAAACAGGATATTTTAGTTCAGTTGTCATGCTGGACTATTGAGTAATATAGACTAGCAAAATGTCAATTGATTTTTGGGTTTCAGTCTTCTCTGAGGCAAATACTACTCGTGTTGTCTGTCTTCTTTTTAAGTATGATTTCAACATTCTTGACATCAGTAGAGTCCTTTTCCAATATTGTATCTGGGATTCCAGCAAAGTTGGTAGGCACCATAAATATTTTCTATTCAAGTTTTAGAGTAATTCTACAGCAAGGAGATTAAGTGGATGAAATAGAGAATGTCAGTGGTTGCCTTGGAAGAAAGACGATGGATATTGCCTGTAATTAAAAAAATATAAACACTGTTTTGAAATATGTTCGTCCAGCTTTGAAGACTTACATGGGTAAAACTGCTCTGTTAAATATCTTTGTGATGCACTAAAATTTTATATTTATTTGTATATTTATATTTCTTATTTATATAAATCATGCGTTTTAATTATTACTTGAATATGAATAATAGTTTGACCTTATGTAAGCACATAGATGAATAGGCAAGTTAAAACTATGATGTCCTTGGCATCTAAGTTTGCCAGGTTCCCTGGGCTGGTTTTGTAGTCAGGAGAGGGAAGCGACCTCATCCATTGCACAATTCAAAGGACTCAAGCCCTGCTGCAGTCTTGAATTATGCCTTGTAGGAGTCATCCTGGTGGTTACCTCTGCATAGGATGATAATGGGACTCTGTAAACGATGATGTATTTAGAAACCTGTGAACAGCAAATACATGATGAGACTACTGCCAACATATTTGCTGTGCTATAGCAAAGGTGATATAGTTTGAAATATTTTATACTTACCTACAGTTTTCTATTATTACTGATACATTGTTACTAAACATGGAGAAAATGTTTTTTATCGCGGATATTACAGCTCATCATATAAATGATCTGTCTCTCTAGTTAGACCTTTCATTTTGACCTCAGTGTGGTTCTCAAGCAGTGCACAATACAGACTTCTTTCCAGTGGGACCTGTCTGGACTGACCTAACATATTAATTATTTCTCCACTGACTTTGGGGTTTAATATTTTAGAAGGGAAAATATTGCACATACTTGCAACCACCATGAGCATAATCTAATTCTTTCATCCCTCCTCCCTCTTTTGTTTCAGTTCATAGCAGCCAATGACAAGCTATGGTTTTGGCTAGAAGTTAACTCAGTAGTAGATTTCTTCACGGTCCCTCCAGTGTTTGTGTCAGTATATTTAAACAGAAGTTGGCTTGGTAAGTAAAATACTGTTTTCTTTTAGTAGCTGTTATAAAAATACCGCGACTTTGCATGTTGGGATGGAGAATTTCTTCATCTTGTGGCATCGCTTAAGCAGAAGGATGTTAACCAAAGCTGGTTTTGCAGTGAGTTTGCCATTTCAGCAGACAGGTGGGTTATGTCAGAAAAAGCACTTCCGAAGCCTCTTTTATTCTTGATACATTAATATAATCTCCTACTTTAAGTAATGGTGAACTCCAGCTTGGAAGTACTGTGTAACATGAGGCCATTTTACAAAGCGGTGAATTTGATGCAATTGTCTCAGCTTACAGCTTGAACAGGTGATCCATTCGTTCACTGAACTGGATGGCCATGAATCATTGTCAACAATGAAATCAACAATTTTTTTCACATTTTGAGCCAATATAGCTAAATCTTAAATCCACTGAAACAACAGATTTTGAAGATTTGTTTAGACACTTACTGGGCGTAACATTTGTGTAGGACTGCTTGGAATGCATTAGAAGAGAATATGCCACATGTGAAATGGAAGACAAAATGAAGTAGAGCAGACAAATCAATGAAAGAACACCCATAATGTGGCATATGAAATTTCTTGTACAAATTGCATGTTCTCTCTCGTTAAGTAAAAGGAAGGTCAAAATCTGGGATTTTTTTGTTCAGGGAAAACTTCCTAAGAACAGCATACTCTGTGAATGCCATGTCTTTAGACAATGTATGAAAACTCATGATGTGACAATCCGTTTCTCCAGAAATACAGGCACTCATATATTGTCGCTGAAAACTGAAGAGGGTGCTCATCCTAAATGTTTCACGTGGAAAGGAAATTAAACCAGAGGATCTTTTATAGTATTATATTTTTAACTTGATACAGAAGTACCAGTATGCAAAAATTATTCATTAATTACTGTGGTATGAAGAGAGATTAATAAATGTTTAACCATGTTAGGGTTCATGCTGTATACATCAGTGGTTATTAGTATGTAGTATGCCAAAGAAGAAAGCAGTAAAACAGCCAGAGGAGATCACTACGGATCCTCGTATGATTACTGTCTTCATCACATACTTCTGTCGTGTATGTAAAACTAAGTGAGGCTTTTTGAAGGAGAAAATGTCATACAGTTCCATATTATGGTAGGGGAAAAAAAAAGGTATGTAAATAAACCCCGAGCTTTTGCTTAAAAGCAATTGCTGATTTCACTAGCTATAACTCAATCCAGGCTCTTTGCAATATGTGAATTAAAGGGATGTATTTTCACACTTGAGTGTGGCGTCAGCTTCCCAGACCTTTGAGACTGACATAATTGGAGATGAAGGGGAGACGAAGGCTAAGAGCAAAAACTAGAATCACAGGATCCATAGAAAAGGAACGTGAGATGAGAAAATAGCAAAACCACAAAATTTGGGAAATGGGGCAGAGGTAATTATTTGAGATGAATACCCTCTGTAAAAGTGACTGCATAACTGACTGACTCATGGTGACACAGCAATCTAACTGACAGTAGCAACAGGAATAATGAGAGAGTTTGCCCATTTAGCAGTTTCTGCTGAATAGTTTTTACAAGATTTATGTCACTTCACAGGCAGAGTTAAGCATTGTACTTATATTTATTCACAGGGTTGAAAGTATTTCCATCTCTTTAATTACACCAATGCAACTTTGTCTTGATTTCTTGTTTATAGTCCCACTTTACCTGCTTTATCATGGAATCCTCCTGAGACATTTATCACCTGCTGAGGCACAGATTTTTATTTTTATTTTTTTTAATATAGTCATCTTAGGAGCGACATATTTACAGTCTTTGAGCTTTACACCTGCTTTCACAGTGTTTATTTGAAAGGCTTTTTCACTTTAGGGAAAATAATCTTTAGTGAAATAATTCACTAATTCAAAAATGTGAATTATCGGGGTCCCTAACATAGCTGTAATTTAGATTAGCAAGTTATTACTTTGAGATCCAGTGATGAATGAATTTTTGAGTAAATACATTGAAGGGTATTAATGAAGATTGTCTATTCCTTTACACCTTTTAAATAGATGGCAAACTTTTCTCTGCCTGTGGAGCTCAAATACTTTGGATGTACTTGTATGTAATACAGTGGCAGGACTGGGCATATGAGTGGAGGAGAGGGTGTTTGAACTATATTGTTTACAGTTTCAGGTTAGATGCCTACTTTTCCTTTTCCTTTTATATAATTTTTGTAATTGAGAGATCCTTGTGTGGAGGGTGATTTGGAACATGTAAGTTCTGGTTTCTGCACCAAGTGTCCCTGTGGAAATAGGATTCACAGGGAGGTTAGCTTTTTGAGGAGGCAAGTAAGTAGAGAGCGCCTAGTATTAGGCAGTGTGAAAATCATTTAACAGGTTCAAACTTCAGTGTATCCCAGTAATTTTTTGCATGCTTTAGGAATTTGTTATTGGTTAAGTAGATTCCTTTATGTGCTTATATTTCAAGATCACTTAGGAGTCCAAACGCAATGCACTGTCTGGAATATATTGAGCATCAGGGTCTTTCCAGTTTATTTCACTGTTGATACATGTCAGTCAGCTGTGGTGAGTTTATCTAAGAACTAGGCAGAATGAAAGTCACCAGAATGTGGGTCCTTGGACTCCCCGTTTCACAAGAACTCTCCTGGTTTAGCTAACTGACAATGGAGTTAAGTAAAGGCACACAGTTTAAACAGTATTTAAAACACCCAAACCAGCCTAAATCAAAAATAAACTTCACCTTTGGAGCACTAAATGCTTAGAGAAAGATGTGAAGTATAGCAGAGGACGTGTGGTCTTGAATGTATCAACTTTCAATGCACTGTAGTGGGAAGCCAGTAGGTTTTTCCCTTTTCTTCTGCGAGTTCAGAAATGCCACTATTCAGCTATTCTGTAACTCCTACGTGAAGCCTTTCACTTTGCCTGCTACTCTTTTGTGTTCAGTTGTTCATAAAATGTAGGTTTGTATCTCAAAAATGCTGCATATGAATGAACTTTTCAATCAGTATTCATAAAGGATGTTGTTTCAAATGTAATCTTCCACCTAGACTCCAGTATGCAGACAAAACTCAATATGCAAGATGGATCAGGCTATGCTTTTCCATCAGAAAGTTTCTAGGAAGGTGTTCACCATCTAATGTACAGCTGAGTGCACAACAGCACTTTAAAACTGCAAAATACCAAATTTTTAGATTTGATAAATCCTTTAGACAGGATTTCTAGGGTATCATTTTTGCTAGCACAGGGCAGCATAAGAAAAGGAAGTACATGAGCGGGATACAGCTGGCACATGGATTGAGATCTACGTATTATTGAAACATGGGGGGGAGTAAAGAAAGGGAAGAAAACTGTAATTAATCTAATTCAGTGATATACGTTGCTTTAATAGTATAAAAATTTCATATGCTCTGACTTAAAATTGTACAGATACAAACATCAGTATGTTTTCTGATGTTCATTTTCATCTATATCCCCTTGACATTTTTCCAACACTGTTTTGCAAACAGTAGCATTTATGTACTTCATTAACTGCACATAAACAAAACAAACTAAAGCTATTCTTTATAAAATCATAAATATTTCTTGCACAACACTGTACATGAAACTTTCTGATAGTGATAGAAGGACAATTCTTCACTTCAAGTGCAGGCTTCTGTGGAGTGGAGTGAATCTTCCCAAGGGAAGAATGATAACAGAGAGTGTGGAGTTTCTGGCTCTTTAGATTTTACAAGTAATTTTGACAGTTAAATTCAACCAAATGATTTCAGTGCATTGCTGAGTCTGGATACTGTCTTTGCAGTCTAAGTGAGGGCAGGCTAAAAAGGTCGTCGGATGAAAACAAAAAATTTGCAGTGGAAGAAATAATGCCATGGTAAAACTCATGGTTTTTAACACAAAGTCATCATGATCTGAGTATCATACTGAGTTTCAGATTCAGATCTTCATTTCTTTGGATAGTTTTTAGTTCACCAAGTTGCAGAGCCCTGCAACAAATGAACATCTTCCAGTTGTATTCGGTAATGGTTTACAAATGGTCTACACACCACTTAAAACTGTTGTTCTGTCTTCTATGACAGGAAAGGCACTTCAGTTAGCTGAAGTGCCTTTTATCATGTACTTATATGCTTATGAGAAAGGAAATATTGATTTTGAGCAGACTGTATTGGAATAAATTGCCTTGACATGATGGTATTGTCAGAGGAAGGTTAAACATGTAAAATATTATCGTGGCTTCACATTTACAAGGACATGTGCATAAGCAACAATCAGCCTTAGAATTACAGTGATTTAAATAAAGCCTAATATATGGATTTGATAATGTCTTACATTATTGCATCACAGAAATTAAATATAGAAAATTTCTATTAAACAATCCATTTCCTTTTCCTGACCATGTGCTTCATCTATCCTACTGTACAAAATTTCAAGTGATAGAAACTGTTTGATTCCTAATAGATTCTATTACTGGGAGGATTTTTTTCATCATCCTTCTTCCCTGACATCCCTTTTAGTCTAGGCTGCTACTGAAGCTCTGCTGTTTTTTCAGAAAATAATTCAGGATTTACAGCGGGGAAAAGACAGCAGACAACAGATGCAGATGTAGGCACATGCATAGCATAGAGAAAAAATCTCTTTGTGTGGTGATTAGCATAGTTATGGAAAAGAGGGGATCCTTTTTTCCTGTCCTTGCTTAAATTCTGTCCAGGTCTTGTTACAGACATCTCAATCAATTTTGGATGAGGCTTGTGGTCTCAGTATGAATTCCCGGCCTGAGAAGACTTTCCAAAATCTCTGGTAGACATTCAGCTAATTTTATGAGTCAGAGAATGGAATTGTTTTCCTTCTGTAGAAAGAGATAGATGGCTTTGGAGAAAAAGCAGCTTTTCTTATTGAGATAGTGAAGCTGATGGTGTGAATGCCTCCTGGCCATCCAGCAAGTATGCTTCAAGATGAAGCTTTAGTTAAAAATGTGACCTGAAAACATTATTTGTTTCAATACCCTGTAGACATTTTTGACATAACCTCTGCAGAACAGCTCAGCCTCAAACCATGTTTGAATCTGCAGAACACTTTATTCCTTTTGGAAAACATATATATTTTGAGGGAATTTAGAGCAGTACTTTACACTGACACAAGGAACTGCTCTGATAACTAAATTGTGAGGATACCAGTGTGAGAGAGGAATTATGAGCTCCAAAATTTTATGATCATTTACTGACTTTTGATGCATCCACAGGTCTCAAAACTCTCTTCCATAGCACCTTAAATTTGCAAGCATTTGCAGTTTTTTTGGTTAAGTGTTGTGCATTTCTGCCATCTGTTGGCGAAAGCTTTGAAACACATCCAAATTCTATGTTTCTTACACAGCTAGTGTATTTTATACAGTTTTAAAGCATTTTGTGTCCTTCTGCTTATAAGTTATTTTATGTATAATGGAAGCTAAATTCTGTAAAAGTTCCTAGGAAGACTGTATTCTATGTATACGTGCACATGCACTGCAGTAACAATTCTTTGTACACATCAAATGCCTTCAAACAGCTATCAGAATGAATTTAATGAAAATAGTTCTGAAAACTCAATCTGCTTGGTGATTGGTCAACAAGTCATTGAACGGACGGTATCACATATGTTATATTGAAGACAACAATTTTTTCCTTTCTTCTAGATACTTCAATAGGTTGAGTTTTGTCAGAGCACGTATGGTCTGACTGGGTACCAGTTAAGGTGATACTTCACAACAGGCTTTTGAGTTGTTGCAATATTAATATCAGAAGCTAACCTTGTGACAAATAACGTGTTTGTCATGACATCCATGATGAATTCCTACCAATACTGTTGCATGCGGTTGTGAAAATATGCTTCTCCTCCTCTCTCCTCCACTGATGGGAAGTCAACCAAGTCAGGCAAAAGACACTGGAGCAGAGGAGAACCGCAAGGACAGCACTGGTCTCAAGTGTCATTAGTTCCCGTCATCTAACTGACATTCATAGAAACCGAGTGCTTGTGTCCCTACAACTTGGAATTCAAAGTAAACTGGATAATTTAAATCATCCTCTGTTCCGGGTCTATCACTGTTTGTGAGTGGTACTTAACACCGCATAGAAAACGGAGCCTGAATTTATTCTGTTTTCTGTTCTACTGTGACTGGGAGGGGCCGTAGGCGGGGGGGGGGGGGGGTACCTCGATTTTTCACGTCTGAATGAGTGGCAGGCTTAGCCCAAAAGCAGTCATACACTGAAAGCTGAGGAGCTGTGGCAAGTTAATATCATAGCTGATACAGGTTATGTTGCTTTAAATAAAAGTACTTCCTAGTTTATCTGGCTTGGCTGGCTGGACTATTTAAACCTCTTGCACCTTTTCTCTTCTTTTCGCCTTCTGAGAGGAAAAGCTTGGTTGAGCAAGAATGCATCTTGAGTGGGGAAAAAGAAAATATATCCAGTCTTAAGTTTATAGTTAACTATCAAAAAATGTGTATAGTTTGCCATCCTGCTTTACACGTGATCCCGAGCCCTGCCTGTCACTACCTTATTCCCTTCATTATGAAGGGTTACACCCGCTAGCATCACTGGTTAACTTTATCAGAGTGGATTTTACTTTTCCTCCAGAATATTAGTATAAGGATTAAATGACTTCAGTCAAGAACACATCCCTGACAAGACTCAAGGGAGGACATGCCAGATTCATTTCAAGACTTAATAGTTCTTCGTGCATTTAATGACTGCCGTGGCAATGTTGAGGGAATTACAGCAGTATTTATATTTTTATCACTCAAACATGACATTTAATGGAAAAGCTGATGGAATAGGATGTTTTTCTAAAATGTATACGTAAATAGAATTCTTTATCTTGACCACTTAATTACTTTGTAGTATAGTTCTTTGTTTTCTCTGAGATTGATTAATAGGCCTATGGCTACTTGGTTTAAACATATGGAAATAGCGTTAACTTTCTTAAATATTTCTTGAACTTCTGTGAAGTATATGTGCCAGTCCCACTGAAAACCAACATTAGGTAGTCCGCAGAGTGAGTTTTTAAAACTGTTGGGCATGACTGACCCAGGCATGATGACTTGAAAATGTCTGGCTTAACAGCTTGCGTGTATTAGCGTTCTCCTTCGTTGTGTTAGGAAGGCAAGTATGCCATCATTACATGTTGGCTTTTTCTCAGTTATAAAATAAAAAATATATGGGACACTTCTGCCTTTTCTTCATTATTACTGACATGTCCACTGTGCTGCTAGTAATAGAAAGCTACAATTAAAATGTCTTTTATTTGCAATGCAGTAAGTCCATGGATGGTTACCATAGTTCATAAACACCTTCTTCTGTTTGAAATTTGATTTTTTTAAATAAAAGTATTTTAGACTTCTGTTTTTGGGGTAGTTTTTTGTTTTTTTCATGAACAGTAAATGTAATTAGGGTTTTCATTTAAACAGCCTAAATTTGAATTCCATAATCATTTTTTCCTTGTCTGCCAAGATGAAGTCATATAGACAATGCTCCCTTCACTGAAACACTCTTAGTATTCTTTTGTGGTTGTAATATATAGAATTTCAGATAGATGTTTCCATGGCGTAAGCCAAACTATTTTCCCCCACATGTATTATACAAAGGAACTTCAGCATCTAGGCTTTACAGTATCTGATCCACCCGAATTGTCTATTGCCATCACCGGTTAATGGTCTGTTTCATGTTTCTTCTGGACACTGATCCATAAACATTCATGATCATAGTCTGCCAAATTTAGTAATTCAGTAACATAGAAGGTCATTATGGTATAGATGACTGTTAAATTCTCAGTAGCTTATAATAACTGATGTAAACTTTTCCACTCCTATTTAATTCAGTCATACTCCCTCTAGGACAGTAGTAGGATGGTGTTATTAAGTATACGGAATTTATGCTGAAAAATAAATTGCTGCAATTCCTCTGCATAGCCAAGCATTTTGCAATTTTTTGTAAGATGGTATGTAATTTTCTGCTCTCCATATCCCTTCTGTCTAATCAAAATATGTTCTTAACATCCAGCTATTATGTGAAAAAGCACACTAATGTTTTCTTTTTATCCTGCTTTTTATTATCAGTTTAATTACTTTATGACTGCCTTTGTGTTCTCCAGTGGTTTCAGTGGTCTTTTAGACTCTGTGTTTAGGTCCCTTCTGCCCAAATGACGGCTACCCAAACTGTACGGTTTTGCCTTTAGTCGGATGTGGAATAGTGTTCTAAAAGAAGAAAAACCTTTTGCTCAAACTGCTTAGGGAACCCGTAATTCACTTACGCTCTCTTCTGGCGTTTGTATTCTTTTGCGTGAGGGGGACTGAAAAATGCTGCTTGTAGTGTCCAGAAGGATCATTGCAGGGCCATTAGTCAGATGCTTTCCAAGTTTTCCTGAGCTACCTACAGCATGTAACTAACCCATACACTTTCCTGAATGGTAGTAGGAGTGATAAGATTATGTTTTTTTGATGTAACTAATTGTTTCTTATCTTTAAAAGTCAGCTGAAAAAACAGTTGAAAACAGCATTTCATGTTTTAGCTGCAAGAAAGTATCTTAGCTTGTACAGCACCTTGTAGGCATTCAGTCTATTCATTATACATTATCCAGTAGTTTTACTGCTTGATACCATCTTGCACTGATTTCTTGGGAACTGGTTTTTTTAATACATTTAATCTGGGTAATCTTGCAGGGTGTGATCTTCTCAACTTTGAATTTTCAATGCTTGTTTACTCTATTTTATACTTTATAAGTAATATAATTAACATCTGCATAAGCACCAAGCCAGCAGTCCTTTTTGATGTGAGCTTTATGATTTCTGATGACCATCTTTTGAGCTTTAGCTCATTTTGTATTTCTAAGCATCTAACTTCTGTAACACAGCTTAGAGGATCTCTTTTATATTCTATGCCCTGGACTAGGTGTACTGAGATGTCTATGAAGTTCTCATTAATTCAGCACGAGTTGTCTAGTGTTCTCCCTGGTGCGTAAGGCTAGGTTTATGTGGAATTAAGAAAGGATGCATTATGCAATTTAAGTAATGTAAAAGAAAACCGCCCTAGCCATGTTCCTCCTGACCTTTTTGCGAGACTGAATTAGTCATAAGGAAATCCTGTTGAGACTGGAATTGATATAAACTGATGCAAAGGTAGCTGGGATCTCACTTGAAAGATTAGAACTTAGGAGCTCTGTACGAGACTTCAGAAAGTTCCTCTAGCGGTTGTTCTTCCTGAATATCAGAGAGCTCTGAATGAACTTACTTTCTCAAATGAGACTGGAGGTTTAGGTAAGCCAGATCATTCATACCCTTTCAGTAACCTCTTGGCAATTCCTTCACTTAACTTTATATAAATGAATCTAAGAAAAGTCAGGAGGGAATTTGATTAAGATTTTCACTCTTATTACAATTCCAGACTCAAAAGGGGAAACTTCATTCATGTGTTTATTCAGCTGCAGTGCTTGGCTGTCACTTGATATGCCAGAACCCCACTGGGGTTAGGTCAGATGAGTTCTTGTGCTTCTGTGCTTCAGGGATCAATGTGAGCAAAATTTGGACCTTCCTGCTCATGTGACATTTCAGAAGTAACAGCTGGGCGGATAATAGTTTCTAACAGTGCTACATTGCTCCTCAATCTGTTCCTTGATCCACTATTCAATTTTGCAATTGCAGTAACTTGCCATACAAAGTCAGGTGAGATGTAGAGAAGGAAAATTTGGGATATAGAGATAAGTGTTTTTCCAGCTAAAGTATTTAACTCTTTTTTTAAGATTTTGGACTGCAGGGTATTTGTACCATCTGGCGGAATTTCATACAATACTGGCTGAAGTCAAGAAAGCAGTATCTTTCATAGTTTGCCACTTTTTGCCACTTCTTTCACATCAGTTTTTTAAATGGCTAAGGTTCTCTAGTACTTCTGTATTTATAATGTTCATGTTTACATTATGCAGGGTTTATTCTTGATTCACTGCTGACCCCCAGACATTTAGCCTTCATTAATCTTGTTATCATCTTCAGCAGTGTTTAGTATCGTACTATCTCAAATACTACATAATGTAATAAAAATAGAAAGATGGCAGAGAAAATCCAGTCTGCAAATGGAAGGACATTTCTCTGCATCACAAAAGTGTCTCTGAAGTTATTGACTCTTCTGTAACTACTTGCGCTGCAGTGGTGTACCTGATGGATTGCCAGAAAGGCTTTGCCAAAAAAACTAATGATGCTCGAAGGGCAGTATTTGCTTGCTCTTTGTAAGTGCACGCTTTTCGATCTTTCTGCTGCTTTTCCCAGTTTCTTCTGTTCAAGGAACTTTTTAATATGACCGGTGCTAAATAAGCTGCTACTAAACTTTGGGGTGCATCTTTTTTGTTCAGGCATTTAATTTTTAATTCTTTTTGAAAAAATCAGTACATTGTGTTTGCAAATGTTATATAGGCTTATGTTCGTTATGAAACATTTTGCTCTAAATCTATCTACTGATATTACTTCTCTGATTTGATATGTAGAAAGGGGTATGAAGCCAAGGAATTTGAATTTTCTTGGTATTTTACATTTCAGCTATCTAAGCTTATTTTGTCTTCAAAATTGCATGGGCATTTGCCAGAAGTAGACTTTCTAATGAAATCTCACTAGCTGCTACTTCGGGTCAAAAGCTGAAATACTGGAAGTATTTGACTTTATCAGCTCTCTTGTTTGTTGCTAGAAAAAAATATAGCAGATGGAAGATAAAGATCAAAACCAGAATAATGCATCTTTTAATATAAAAATAGCATTTAAACTTAAAAAAATGTGGGTTTCTACATAAAAAAACCCTAGTATATAAAACTGTGTTTGTGTTTTTGGGTTGTTTTTTTTTTTTTCCTGAGGCTATTTTCTTTCTTCAGTTATAGGTGATTTATACAGGGAAATTATTTGACTTCTTTTTAAATCAACTTCTATAAAGTGAGGCAGGTGAAAGAGTGCTGTATAGGGGCAGGTCTACTACACAGCGTCTTGTTCAGCATTATACTGCAAGGAGCGCTGCTTTTATTAAAAATAATAATATCATAGCATCACCATCGACATTTAGCTGAAAAGATTTGGCCATGTAGGATCTTAAGCGTCAAGAGGTTTTCTGTTCAAGTCAGGATATCTGGAGATGATAATCTGCATAATCAAAAGGAAAATGTTGTAGTCCCTCATAAGCAAAGATGACTGAGAGCAAGATGGTTGCGTCTACTGCATTATGAGATTTTTGAGGTACTTAGAACTCTGCAGCGGTTATTTCTCCATTATCACCTAGTTACCCTGCTGCTCAGTATAAATTATCTATCAGCTTTATTGTCTTCCTAATTGCTGGATGTGTTTTTCTTTGATCAGCCCCTTACCGTGTGGAACATTTTCCTTCAGAGTGGTAGGAGTGTTTGCGTACCGGTGTGCTCATGCTGCACTGTGGAGATATACTGGTTTCTTTCCAACCACCGTGCATCCAGCAGTTAATACCAATCTCATTCCTCCACACTGCAGCCCCTTGGCCAATGCAAGTGTCACGTGTTTGAAGATGTAGAATAATTTCAGCTGATGCTAGATTTAGGGGCTGTGGATGCATACCTCTGTAGCCTAGCAGAAAGGTCTTTTATTGCTATGAGCTAGCGGTAATGTTAGTGGCCAGGTATGGCAGTGACCCTGTGTGCTGATGTCGGAGCAAGTATTATTTTCACATTGTATCAGTTTGCTCACTTTTACTTAATTCTGATCGGGGATGCTTTTCTTTGAGGTAAGTCAAGTGAGTCAGTGAAGTTCAAGGATGTAATGACTCTTCAGCCTTGTAACAAGAAGAAATAATCACAGTAGGATAAATATAAAATCCTAATATGATTTGAATGCCTTTCACAAGCTTTGTATTTATTCTTTTATTGAAAATTCAAATGTTGCGACCCTTTCCTATTCAACATCCGACTTCCATAGCTATTATTGAAATTCTAAATCCTCTAAGGGTCCTTACCAACATTCTGTTACGTAAAGGCCGCTGTAGGTAAGAAATATGATATTATTTAGAAGTTCACTTTTTAATTATTTACTTAAGTGATTAATTATGTATGCAATAAAGTAGTTGTTATTAAGTATTAAAGTTTGGATTGTAGAATATACTATCGATCTATAATTATATAAAACTTAGATACTTATTATTAAAGCATAGTTAATGAAGTGTTTAGTAATGGATAGGTATGTGGTTAGGACAATACTAACTATTAAAAAAGTTATTTTTATAGTGGTTAATTGGCAAGCAATATATGCCACGATGGTGTGGCAGGCAATGACTATCTGAGTCTCTACATGTAAAATATTTCAAGTGTAAATTCAAATTAGGTGGGATAATTTGTAAAGAAAATAGTGTGATCCCAACTTTCATTTTCTACTAAATTCCATATTAACACTGAGTTTGCATTCTTCTGTGTTATTTAACTTTCCTTCCTATTGTGGGCAAAGTGTAGATATCAGCACTGCAAAAGCAGAGACGTCTAGAAAATAAAACCAGACCAAGATAGATTAATCTGGATTTTCTCATGCTCACTCTTACCTTCGAAATCCATCTAAAGAAAATGATATACAATTGCATGCAGGGTGAATGGCTTACGAAATATGTTGCGGTCAGTGGAAAATAACAAATGATACATAGATTTGGAGGAATGACATCTTCCAGGAAAACATCAGAGACCTAGGCACCGGTTCTATTGTACGCTGATAGTACATAGAAATTTTCCCTATCTGTTCTGAGTGATTTGGTAACACTGGCCTATTACTGCGAGCGTTTGCATGCGCTTGAAACTCCCTGAGAATTTACTTCTCAATAGGCAGATCACAGACAGATTTTCTGTCTGACTTGAATTCGAAGAGAGGAGGTTTAAATGCTACACCCTTCACTGGATTTATTCTTGTTTCAGCCTTAGTGCTGGATTGACCCTTCGCTTCTCAAGCTTTGTATTTAAACGTGATAAGATGCTGAATAGGTGAAGACTATTTTGTAGTATTGACATGGGGTGAAATAAGGGATAGTGGTAAGTGGTGTATGACATGACAGCTGTTTCCAAAAAGCTGTTAATATGCCATCATCTTTGGTTTCTATGGAATGTTCTGCCTAAATTCTAATTCCAACAGCTGGTATGAAGTATTCTGTTTGTTGTTATTACAGTGTGGGTTTACACTGTATGCAAGAAATTATTCTTTACACTGAGTAAAAGGGCATCACTTCCTTTGGACAGGCATAAATATTTTATGAAGTTTGGCACCCACTTGTTCAGAAAATTAATTTATTGTTTTTTCGCTTGGATCAGAATCACTTACAGAATTTTGTGGTGTATCATTTTCGTAACCAGTTTTCAATAATTAATATAGCTGTATGTGTCTGCTCATATCTATTCTTTAAATATATTCTTTGTGCAATTTAAAGGCTAAAGATGGTTCAGTGGCTAAAATGCATTGTATCGTACTAGCTGCTTAGAAATGAAACATTTGACTCCTTTTCAAGTCTTATTTCATAGTATGGTCATTGTTTCTTTGGCAGTTATGGCCTGTGCCTTGTGACTCACAGCAGCAAAGATGGGCAGAATTGCAAGTCTTTTTTTAAACCAACGTCCTGCAGCATGAGTCAGGCTTTAGATCTGGCCTTTGTCCTTCCTTTGCCTTTGTTCCTATCATTTGTCCTGCCCCACGGTTACAGCCTCTCAGAATAGCATATTCCTGATTTTAGTGCAATTTGTTCCTGATGAATGCCAGGGAAAATTATACAAGATGCTAACTTGTCATTCTTCAGGAAGTGAAACTACTTTATATTAAGCTGTGATGGGCACTTGAAAGAACAGACCCTGAGTTTTCCCCAGTGTTCAGTGCCACCTCTCTCACTGCAAGGTTAGCTTGCTGAGGTGTAACCTAGTATTTCAAGGGTCATCTTGATTTTAATAGCATCATCAATAAAGTGTCCATTTCATTTGTTCTCCAACCGTCAAAGAATTAAGAGAGGCATGTTTTGCATCCTTTTTGAATATGGACTTCGGTATCTAGAAAGGATTACATAACTGTAAAATGGGGGGGGGGGGGACTAAAACCAAGATTAAAAAATTCCTTTTCTCCCTGGCTCTTTTTTAACATGAGGTAAATGTGAATATTGTTTATCCTTCCCTTCATGCTTTCAGCCTTTATTAAAAATGACACCACCATCAGTTTGGTGGGATTAATACTTCCTTTATAAAATATGATGTTTACAGGTTTATACATTGATTTTATGTAAGGATCTGCTATTCATTCACTGCTGGGTATATATCTCTGATTGCCTTATGGAATATGACATAGTCATTGCCCTGAGTGGTAGAAAACAGCAAAGTTAATGTTTACATACATAGGGGCTGGTTTTGTTCTGAAAATGGTTTAATACCTTAAGACTTTGAGACTGGGAGATAAAAAACCAAAGAATGCAATTCCATGTGTTTCTTTAGGAACTTGAGTTTGGATCGTAAATTTACCTTCTAAATCATTTAGTGAGATTAATGGGCGGTAAGTGCTTGGCAGGATGAACATTAGACTGTGCTGGTTTTGTCATAACCCATAGAGAATGCTACAGGGCTGTACCAAAACGTAGTTGTTGGCCAGCCTGTATAGTTTTTATATTCAGACACACCAGGTTTGGGGTTTTTTTCTATGCGTAATACTTTCGCCCTGTGTGAAATAGGACCAATGAAAATTTTACAGGCCTTTTCTTGTAGAGCAATGGCTTTTGCACTGTGGTTTCAGAAATTGCAACCTGAAAGAGGAAGGCTAACAAGTGGAATGTTCTGTGTTGCCTCATTGTATAATAAATTAAATTTAATTTTCAAGGAGAGAATGGCCTCTGGATGTAACAAAGTTATTTGTCTCTGCAACGGGTTTCCTTCTGTTTCGTGTTTTGTCTTGATTGTGCTTTTGGGCACAACTGTAAGGAGATAGTGTCCTACAAAAGCACAGCAGATCAGTCACCTCTGTCTAACCTGTGCTTTAGAGGAGAATAATTTGATACCTACTTCTAGCCAATACATTGGCTGTGTGTGCCCAAGATCTGTTCTTCCCTTGCTCTCTTGGAAGATGATCTAGCAAACACCTAGTTCCTGCACAGCCAAAGGTAAAGCTCAGCTGGTGAGAAGCCTTGTTTTCTTCTCCTGCGTATTTGAGATAAATAGTGTCACATTTGGATGGACTTTGAAAGCAAGTTTTCATTTAATTGTAGCAATGCTTCCATAAGTATATCAATCCATTTTTATGGCAAGTTCAGGGAGGGTCATGGAGTCCTATGCTCCAAGGATACACTTTTGTTGGAGATATGGAGACCTTCACTCCTAACATAAATAGCTCGGGTTCATTGAAGGTGAGATAGGTTTTAACAAGTCATCCTAGAGCTCTTTAGAACTGAATGAATGTTGATTGCTTTGGAGTAAATGCTGCAGAGCAGACTGCTGCACACATCTCTGGTGTTTCTGATAACACAGAGTTTAGGAGTTTTAAGTCTACCTTAGACCAGGAGGCTGTCAACCGTGTCCTTCACAGGCGTAGGAAGAAGGCCAGTAACACTGGAAGCAGTGCAATTTTCCTAATGGCATCGACTTCATCAGCTAATTGGACTTCAGACGTTTGTTCAGATGCTCATCTGAGCTAGATGATGGGATAGCTAAAAAGTAGCTTTCTTGACAAGTGGAGAAGAAAATAATTTAGCCTACAGAGAACAATTTTCTGTAATCTAATTTTACATCTAATACGAAAAATTTAGCCAAGTAATAGATAGATAATATAGATGGTAGAGAACTGTGCTCTTGCTGAAAACAATAAGCTGTCTTCTGTAATCAGGCTGTAGGACAAAATGCTATAAAACATTCCACTGGAAAGCAGAAATGTGTGCACACGGGAGTAATACAAACATCTTTGTTTGACTCTGTGATGCTGAATAGTGCTTCTACGCACAATATAGCATCGTCCTGCTGCTGCTGCAATTTAGATACATATTTATTTAATTTGTTGAACACATATATTTTACATTTATTTCCAGTTTTTGTCATTTAATTCACATTTTCAGGTTTTGATGTATGCAACAGATTTGGCTGGCAGTGCACTGACAGAAAAAGGGAGAAAACTGATAAAAGTCTGGCTGTGCCAGGGATTTGAGAGAGTTAAAGGAATACTGTGAAAATTACTAAAGCCAAAATACAGGTTATATAAACTAAACAGCTTGGCTTTTGCTATTTATTACTTGGGTAATGTTTTCCTTTAGAGATGTTCCATGCTTGCAAGGTAAATGGATTCTACACCCAAACATTTGCTGTGCTAAGTACAAAATACACTAATGATAGGTTTAAAATTGGATAACAACAAGATTCTAATACTAGTCAAGATGAAATACAAAAAGAAAGGAAAGAAGTGTGCCTTATATGGCAAAAAGTAAGTAGGACGTTCTTTCAGTTTGAGCTGTGCAAGACGTGATCAGTAACACAGATAAGTGCTGCCGTGTTCAAATCTTTCCAATTCGAGAGGAATGATTCAGGCGCTCACAGATATAGATTATATATGCCTGCATGTGTATGTAAAGAATCAAAGCCTATTCTCACTAGACTCGGAAGAACTTTACTGTTGTGACCAGTGGGAACATGACCAGGTTGTTTGTAAGAGCGTAGTGTAAAGGAGTCGCAGAAGTGGTTTGCCTCAGATTCACTCACTGCATATTACTTGAAATTTGAAGTTTGTGTGTACTGTTCTCCTCATTTGGCATTGTCACCCTTTAATAACACTTTCAAAACACTTTGAGATCCTGTACATTTCTTATAAGCACATGGTGTGGTCTATTTTTGTGTCTGCTTTGCATTGTACTCCAGATGGCATTGATGTGTTTTTGGCATATACATCTTTGTGGCTCCTCTGGGGACAAAAAATAGGAACGATAAGCATATTCCTCGAAATGAAGATAGCTTTTCAAGATGAAGTTTGTATGTCGTGCTCAAAGCAGGAAAGTTGACTAAGAAAGCATGTCATATATCATGGAAGGTAATATCTCACATTTACATTTTATTTTAAAGAGCTTTTTCTAATTGAATGAGATGATAGCCGGCCGAAGAAAAATCCAGTTTTGTGAATATTCACAGAGTGAGTCTGCTTGAGACAACTAATGCGCTCTCTTCTTTGGGCTCTTGCCTGATCGCGAAATTATGTTGATTTTTTTTTTTTCCTTCAGTAATATAGCTGTCATTAACTGGGATTAGATGAAGGGTTCTTGTGTTTATTTGGTTGTGGTTTTTTGTTGCTTTTCTTTTTTCTTTTATTTCGTTTCATCTGGGATAAATCCTGTAAGAGTTTGGCTGATTATGTGACCTCTGCCTTCTGCATACTAGCTTTAACCAGAAGACATATATATCAAGTTGGCAAAGAAAATAATACACAGTAAATAATACCCTTTATGTATGTGAACTACAAGAACTGTGTTCTTTATGAGAGGACCTGTTCATTCCAAGTGAACAGCATCACATTTGTGGGTTTGGGATCGATGGGTGTGGTTCTTTGGCGTATCTGAAAGAAGCTTATGTGGTAATATCCGGATAGAAGATGGCTTTTAAGCTCTAATACATCACGGATCAGAGCAGCATCTGCACTGCCTGCCTGCTTCTGTGATTTGTTTTGTCCATCCACTTTGTGATACTCATAGTCTGTTTTGTGAGGCTGAGTTTTGTGTTTGAATTAATTCTGTTTGTTTCATGTTAACAGCAGTGGACTAGATTATACTGAATTATCTTTTGATAACAACATGTAAAAGTGAACTTTGAGTTATCCTGTGTCCAGTTAAATAAATCTGCTTCCAAAGAGAAGTTCTGTTAAAGAAAGAACTCTGAGCTATCTCTCCGTGTTGATACTGAATTAGTAAATGAAGGGTAAATACGTGACTGTCTTCGCTATTAGTGGATGCTGTGACTGAAGATCTGACCACAGTACTTATGTGCAGTGCTCCTGAAGCTGAAGATACATAGTCATGATTCCCGGCAAGATTTTAGTCTACCACAACCCTTCTGGGGGCACGCGTACAGAAACTTATAAAAGTACTAGAAGGCGTAAAAAATCTCTTGGAGAATTGTTTCAAAATGGATATCGTGTCAAAGCTGGTCATAATATCCTTGAAAAGGAAGAACAACATACTTTTCGCAACTCCTTGGTGTCTTGTTACAGGGTCGGCTCATACTGGGGTAAGGTCCAACTTTTTCTTCGGAACTGTAGTTTGTGATTCTGTCTCTAGTGCTAGTGTTATTATCTTCTAAAAAGATATCTAATTTTTCGCCTTCAAAATAATGCTGCACTATTTCGGTTCCTTTTTCCTTCCCAAAGTGACATGCTGTAGTGTGCTGATATCTCCCTTATCAAAGGGATTTAATGTTTGCCTAGAATCAAGTAATCCAGTCTTTACTGAAGGATGGAATGTAGTATTCTGCAATGGTGGTGTTATAATTTTATTTAAAAAAACCCAACCTGCTGAAATGTTTTTAACAGGTGTAAAATTAAGTTAAAGAAATGTGCAACAGAGAGTTTTATTAACAAGTCTTTGATACATCATTCTTTGAAAACAATTAGTATACAACCTGTGCAGATTCTGAACTTGATGCAGTTTTATGGTCCTGGTTTGTAGGGTATTGACATTTTCATGCTGTGGGCTGTTTTCCCTGCTTATACACTCGCATAACAGAGGCAGGGAAAAGTATCAAAATATTTGGGCTGTGTTGCTTCCAGGGAATGGCAGATTCTTTTCCTCCCATGCTATTTCTTCTTGTCTTGTGTTTTGAGCTTTCATTTTCAAACCCATCTACAGGGCGTGGAATCTCAGGGTGCTCTGCTGCGCTGTCTGAAGACATTCAGCATGGGATTATTTTGCATCTAAAACTTACTCCTCCATTATACATATCTCAGTAAAGGTTCTGATTTCCTAAATACAGGTTCTGGTTTGCTCAGTCTTCAGTAAATCGTATAGTCTTAATGAAATACCGGGGTAGAAGTAGCCATTGATAGATGTGATGAAGATACCATTCTGATGCGTGGGTGAATGGTTTGTCAGGGATGAAAATGGTGTATAGGATCTCGGTGTATTGAATCCTTGTACCAATATTTTGGATATGCTATTGTCAATAAGGGAGAAAAGGCAACATATGGCAATAAGAGAAGGATTATATGTATCTTCGATGAGAAAGAATGTGTAATGCTGGATGCTGTTGTGGTAGATTGACCTTTCATGTTGCGTGAAGAAATATCCTAGTTCCTGTTTCTGCTTTTTAGAATCTCGTTACAGACGGATAAGTTTAGTTGTTGTGATTTTCTCCTCTTTCCCTTTATAGATTTAAAATCGTAAATTTCCTTTTTTGGAGGGTTTGTAACCTATTAGTAAACCTGATTGCTGCTGCATGTGAATCCAGTGGAAAGCATCAGTTCAGCGGAGAGACTGCACAACTCCTTGAGAGACAGGAAAATACCATATTTCCGCACCTTTAAGACTGTAAAGTCAAATAGCCCTTAAAGTAACGTTTGTTTTGCTGTAAACTTTAGAGAGAAAATAATTTTCTACTTTAATTGCATTGCTACCGGCACATAGTTTATTGGTCATGTTTGTATTGTGATTCTGGTCATCCATTTTACTGGGTCCTTAGTACAGAGTCTGAAAGCGATGGCAGGAGAGTATTTGTAGCACCCCTCACAGAACTGAGCAAGTATCTAGTGAAATGAAAAAAATGCCTCTGTTGTGGTCTAGATCTACCCTAGTATTTCAACATAGCACGTTGTTTCCTATTGCACAGGTTATTGATTTCAGTAGTATTTAAGACTGATTTCATTTTTTGGGGCTGTATTTGGCCTCTCTTATTGACCCTTCAAAATTGGCCTGAAAGATGTGTATGTGTCAAATTTCCATATCTAAATTCAACATATAGAGTTTCAGGAGGTAGGCATTTGATCTCTGGGAGTCAGGTGTGGTTTGTGGGGATTTTTTGGTTGGGTTTTTATTCTTTTTACAGGTTCCAGGGTGAGCACTCAGAATCTGAAAGAATACTAGGCTGCACGTATTATCCAGGACATTACCTAGTAAAACTAATAGGACATATTTTACGTTTTCATATTTCATACATTTACATAGGACATAATAGGATGTATTTTACATTTTTGGTGTACTTTGAAAATGGACTGTTAACTGTACAGGCAACATAGGTAGCTAAACAAATATTTTCACAGTAAGAAAATAATCCTGTGGTATACTTGGAGGTTCATTTGAATTGTCATACCTACAACTCAAATTATTGTACTATAGGCAGAAGCTATTGACTAAAATTCTTTGTCTCATAGTGTTAAAGGAATCTGGTTTGCTAATAATACAAGTCTTTTGTGGTCTACAGGTCTGTGAATCTTTTAGCTTTATCCTGGGCATTGCAGCTGAAATAAACTCCAGTTCAGAAGCATACTTTTGTCATCCTTTTAGAAGCAGCAGACTGACAAACTGAAGAGGCCCTTTATTTTATCTGTATATTTTACCTGTGATTAGAGAGATCTTTTAGATAAATTACATCTTCTGAGACTTATTTTTGGTATAAATTGTATAAAACACATTCCAAAATATTGCTAAGAAAAGAGAGGTGTACACATTTCTATACGTAGCTGACGCAGCTTTTGGACAATGGGATTTTTTGGTAGTGCTCCTATTTATAGAATTTTGCTTACTAATCTTGATGCGTAAACAAACATCAAAAATTTCTATTCTTGGTGAGTTGGTGGGCCTGGAAGAGATAACAGCTTAGCTGGGAGTCAAATTTGATTTGAAAACAGCGAGAGAGCATAGTGTGGGGCATTGTGTTAGTGATTGCATATGTAATTTGTCCCTAGCAGGTAGCGTTGTTTTGGCCGGCTGGCTCTGTGTTCATGGTGCCGTGGGGAGCGGATGCTGCAGGCGTGGTGGGTTTGGCTTGCAAACCCTGAACTGACTGATGCTGGTCTGCTCAGCCCCCGAGAGCCGGGTACTGTGAGTACCTGCAAACAGCGTTACTCAGTTTTGAGACAGGCTTGTTTTTTACAGATGCTTTGTCAGTAATTACTCATGAGTTAGACCCACCAAAATCTTTTCTGCTTAATTTGTTTTAATTTTGATCTTATGTGGATTCATGGTTAGCTGACTACTGAATAATTTAGACCATTTTTAGTTTGACAACAGTCTCACTGCAACAAGGTTGTTGCTGTGAGGATTACTGCGCCATTGGTTTACAGATGCACAAATGCAAGCACACTTCTGCATGTAGTTAATACCAACACCAGAATGAAGGACTTTGTGGGCTTTTCCTCTGAGAATTATTCAGTTGATTCATCACCCCCTTGCAAAGTTCAAGGTGATCTAAATAGTGATACATCTAGGGGCAAACTCATCTCACCTGACTTTTATGCTTAGAGTTTATCCTCAGCAGCAGCTCTTTGCAGTCAATTTGAAGAATAAGACTGCAACCTCTGAATTAGCAGCAGTCTTCAAAATGCATATAATTTACTGGAGGGTCAAGCAGTCAATGCTATTAAATGTTTTAGAGTGCCAGACAGATTCATTCAAAGACAGAATCTCTTATCTCTTTCACAGTCAAGCTTTAGAAACAACTATTGAAGAACGGGAATTCCTCTATTTCCCTTGTCTTGGTTCAGCTAGTATTAGTGGGTGTTTCCAACAGACCGCACAGTCTTTGCATGCTGTAACCTACTGGGGGAGGCGTGCACGCTGGTGCACTGTACGGTGTGATTTGTTCCTAGTAGTTAGCGTTGTTTTGGCCGGCTGGCTCTGTGTTCATAGTGCCGTGGGGAGCGGACGCTGCAGGCGTGGTGGGTTTGGCTTGCAAACCCTGAACTGACTGATGCTGGTCTGCTCAGCCCCCGAGAGCCGGGTACTGTGAGTACCTGCAAACAGGGTTACTCAAACCTACCAGCTGCAGCCCTGACATTGTCCAGTCCCTTTATGTGTTTTGTTCAGATCGTGTTTCAGAGGTCTTTTTAACTCTCTTCTGGAATACCCATCTCTTGGTGGTCAGGTGAAGTCCCTGGTGAAGCAGCATGGTCAGCAGCTCAGGGGAGGTGATTCTGCCTGAAGTTCTGTGTCCAGCTTTGGGGCACAGGAAAGACACAGACCTGCTGAAGCGAGTCCAGAGGCGGCCACGCAGATGAGGAGAGGGCTGGAGCCCCTCTCCTGTGAAGACAGGCTCAGAGAGTTGGGGTTGTTCGGCCTGTAGAAGAGAAGGCTCTGGGGAGACCTTACAGCAGCCTTTCAGTACCTAAAGGGGGCTTATAAGAAAAATGGGGACAGACTTTTTACAAGGGTATGTTGCGATAGGACAAGGGGTAATGGTTTTAAACTAAAAGAGGGTAGATATAGACTAGATATAAAGAAGAAATTACTTACAGTGAGGGTGGTGAATCACCGGCACAAGTTGCCCACAGAGGTGGTAGATGCCCCATCCCTGGAAACATTCCAGGCCAGGTGGGACGGGGCTCTGAGCAGCCTGATCTAGTTGGAGATGTCCCTGCTCATTGCGGAGTCGGGTGGCTGGACTAGACGACCATTAAAGATCTCTTCCAACCCCAACTGTTCTATGAAAATCGTATAAGATGACGTGTACAGGAATCTAATAACAGATCTTTTTGGGTCTTGAGAAGTACAGAATACTGGAAAGGATTCATTTGTCATCATGATAGGGAAAACTGTGATTTTCATTTCATCTTTGTTCTTCATATTTGAACCACACAAAGCAGGTAATACACTGAGGTTTCTGAAGATCAAAATTTGGTCCTTTCTGTGGAGTAATTCCTTTAGCTGTAAAGCATAGCCCCACAAGTAAAGTCCTAGAGAAGACAGAGAGGTTACAAGGCAATTGTAATCTTTTACATTTACAAGCCAGTTCTATTGGTAGTTCAATTAAACCGCTCAAGCAAACTCTCCACTTTTTTCTTTCTTTTTTTTTTTCCTTCTTTTTTTCTTTCTGTTCTCTGAAGGGAATTTTTTAGAATAGTGTAGGCTGTAGCAAATGCAGAACTGAATCCATAGTGATTTTCTTCCTTCACAAAAAAACGCATTGAAGCCATAGTCCCTTTGTTCTATCATTTGATGTCTCAGCAACTAAAATGCAGCTTAAGCATTGAAAGAGTTTGGAGATAGAGGTTTTATTGCTAACTTTGATGTTTCTCAAGCATCTTTTTAAATCATTGCAATAGGTAACTTGGCCATCTCATTAACTTCAGATGCGATGCAAAGTGTTTGAAAAGAAAGGTTTTTCTCCCACCAACCATTTTTCAAAAAGTTGCAAAGGAGTGGAGTGAGGGAGGTAGCTGGACAGAACAGAGCTGAGAAAGCTTAGGGTTGCTAGTAAAGGTCCTCTCCATCCCCATCCAGCCACATCTCTTTGGATGGCAGTAGCAACTGTGGGAACTACTGAAAGTGGAGTAGAGGGACTTGTCTCTCTCAGTTTCAGCACTATGATTCAAAATAATCATTCTCTAATTGAAAATGGATGTGAACTTTATAGTTATTAAACATCATTGTATTGCTCTTCCTCTAGATCCCCAAATCCAGTTTTCAAGTTGTGATTAATCTTCAGTGTTCCCTGCAGTCAGTAATTTAAAAGAGACTTTATATCTATGTAATAGACAGGAGTGATTTTCTACTTTAAGGCTACTTAGGAGCCTTAACAAGACTGCTTAATAAGGCTACATATGAGCCTTAAGAAGAGTAAAAATTTTCTTTAACAACTTTCCAAGAATACTGTGGGCATAAAGCCTTGATTTAAACGCATCTTGCCACATGCAGCTTTGCTCTTGAGTGGAACCTCTCGACTGTACTGAGATGATGACAGTTGTGACCAGGTTTATATGTTTGCCAGGACCACCTTAAGTTTCTAGAAATAAAAAGTGGTTTATAGCACTGGAATTGGGTCAAATAAATGTCAATAAAGAGGATGTATGAGAAGAAGCTGCCCTGGACCTAACTGTAACAATCACGATACCACGTTACACAACTTTTATGTAACTTCTGGCTGTACTGTTTAATAAAAATTATCCTCAAAGCTTTATTTTAATTTTATAAGCTATGTATGATACACAAGGTACTTTTATTCATATGCCAAAGATCTGTAGCCAAATTATTTACTATCAGCATAAATCTCTTTTAGTAATTTAAGCCCTTAATCTTCTATAGTATCTCCTCTGGTGCACACTGTCTTTCTGTATGCCTCACTGGCTTTGTAGTTGTCTGGGAATTGCTATTTGTGCAACCTGATTTCAACACAAAAATGCTATTTCTTTGTAAAAATAGTTGCTGCTTTAATAGCCAAAGTGTAATCTGTTCCTATAGTTATAGCCTGATGGAAAAATTTATAGTAGATTTGTAATTTTTAAGAGAGAATGTGTTGTTTCTCTCTATTCCTGCTTGAGTTTTTTGAAATTCGGGTGGAGGCAGGGAGCATTATTATAATAAAAGATTTTACGTCACTAAGATTTACCAATTTAATCAGGCATATACACAGTCTACTTTATCCAGGTTATCAGATCTCTTGCCCATAACCTCTTACTTTTCACTAAGCAACGTGTGAGCTCGGAGGATGCAGATCTGTATGTGCCTCTGACAGCCTGGAAGAGAAGGACACGTGCACTAGAGCTTCCAACAGAACCTCAGTGAGGTTTTTTCGCCTTAGCTTTCAGCCTTTATGTCTCCTCCCATGGCTTCCTACATAAACTAAGGCTTTCTGGTAGGATACTTCAGCTATTAAGGAAAAAAATTTAAAACAGTTTGAAAAAGACCTTGTAAAGGATCTTGGAACCATTAAATATGGAAGAACATTTCAAAGGTATTCGACACTTTGTATGCTACCTATGTTGATTTAATCAATCACTGTCATTGTAAGTGAAATGTTGTTATAATTTAAATTATACTTTACTAGAGTTGTTTTTTTTTTTTCTTTACTGCAGGTTTAAGATTTTT
>JAVJGI010000065.1:45343610-45409956 GCA_035590275.1 Ibycter americanus
AATTTTGCAGTTTCTGAATATCCTTAAAACAAGGTAAGACCTTTTCTTACAATACTGAGTTATTGCATTGGTAACAGAACATAAATGGCTTAGGTTTGTGGTCACAGTAATATATGACTTTTTTTTTTTTTTTTCTGGAAAAAAACCCTTGCTGTCTATTCTTTAAACCTTTTTCTGCTGATGAATGATTTATCAGTGTCAGCATCTTTTGCTATGTGATCAGTAGGTTTTATTTGATGTGGTGTTACATTTGAAATATCTGAGCAAGGCTGGGTGCTGATACATTAAAAGCAGAACAAATTACAGAGCTCTGCACTGATTAAACATTACCTCTTTCCACATAATCAGTCCATATTCTGCTGCCTTGGAAAGACAGAAATCAAAATTCATTCAACAGATATAGTTACAAAGTGTTTGGAGAAATAATCGTTGTGGCTGTGTTTCAGCTTTTTTTGAACTAAGCAACCTTTTTCACATCAAAAACATATTAAAAATTAATTTTACACTGAGCTATCTTTATATTGTGTTCATTATCATTAGCATTTCTTTCAAATAATTAATATACTCAAAGTAACCTTCTGGCTTTCACTGATTCTTTGGGCTATTAATACATGAAAGTTGTGCAGAAGCAGCATAACTTTGAACAAAAGATCACTTTGAAGGAAATAAAAGGGAACCTTCCCGTGCCTTGCAGTTGAAGACACATCACATTTCATCATTCCCTAGAATGCCCCAGGTGGAGTATTGAGCCTGGCTTCCAATAATTACTGTAAACTCAGTTCCATTCTGAAATCCTATGCTCTCTACACTGCTTGACGATGTATGTGTGAGGGCTTTATATGCAAGGAACTCCATTTACTTGCTATGTTAATTAGTAGTGATGGGGAAAATAGATCCGTGAGATTTGTACATGCTCATGGATAACAGCTGTGTCTTCAACCCTTAACCTCAAAACTCTTCTCTTTGCTGTAAAACTCTCACGCTATCTGTCTTTAGCTGTGTGACTGTAAGTAATCCAGTTCTTGTCAAATAAAGAAATCAAAGGGTGTGCAGTGAAGATGTAGTCCAGTGGCTCAGGATACTGCCGATATGGTAAAGGAGAGTAATTTGTGCAGGAGCTCGGAAGAGCCAGTGAGTTTGCATTTAACACAGAGCAACCTTGCTAAAAGAAATGGAGGTCAATGGAGAAGCCCCATAAACTCTAAGGATTTTAGATAAAGGCTAAAAGCCCCTTCAGGAGTGGTGAATTTGTAAACTTTCAGATCCATAAATGAGGGGATACCGCATTAATCACATTCAGTGTATGCAGAGCTTATTCAAGATTGACTTGTTCACTTAGATAACATTTCTCTGGTGCAAAATTTTCTCTTAGATTAGATATTGTCATCTCTGTGATTATTTATATGAATGTCCAAATACCTCTAAACCTCAAATGTTGATTATCAGAAAGCCTGTAAAGCAAAGCGTCCTTGTGTGACTGTTTGAGTTTACTCAGCTGATTAATCCCCAGCAGTTCATCACTAACACCATTTATTTAACTTAAAAACTGTCAGTGCCTCGAAACAATTTTTTATGTCTCTCCCTGTTCCTGGTTCTTCAGTAGAAAGACATGTCTCCTCTCTTTTGTGTCTTAATAACCTGAAAGGAACTAAATAATTAGGAATATGATCAGTGTTCACAAAACATGATTTTGTAAAATGGGTAAGTCAATTTAAAACAGATGAACAGAATGTCATTTATTTTAGAAAAGTTTTTAGTTACACCTGCCATCAATTTGACCATCTGTGCGCCTTGGCTTTTATTTATTGTCTTGCATGAATTTAGCTTTTAGAAAGCAAAAAATGAGAAAATTCATTTATTGCTGCTATTGCTAACTTCAATTAGAAATGTTCATGTTTTCAGTGTGTTCCTAAGTACTATCACAAACAAGAACTATGGTTCATGTGGTAGGTACACTTCTTCTGCTACAGTACCAAATTACTTTTAAATTGAGAGTTTCTATTTCTGGATTATTAATCTTTCTTAATGAAAAAAGCAGCATGCTGACCACTTGTGGTTAATGGACAACCTTTAGTAATTTTGCAAGTGTTAGAGCAGTTAAACTAGTAGTCTTAATAAATTTATTTTTAATTAAAATTCCCTAAATTCAAGCAGTGATTTCAATTCATACAGGGGCCTTGAACTGTTATTATTACCTTAAACTCTTATACTATTGTATGCCTTTGACCAGCTACTGCAACGTTATTTTGTTCAGGGATGGTTAAAAATCTTCCAGAGTTAATACATTTTGCATTGCTTGCAAGCCACTTTTAAGGTTTTAATGAAATTTTCAACATCATTGTTCGTTTGTGAATGTAAAGACCAAGGAATAGTGACAGAACTTGGGTTGTTGAACTGAGGTAGCAAATTCAGTATAAGGTTACTGGCTCTGAAATGATAGTATAGGAAAAAAAACCCTAATTATTTAAATACTCTGCAAAAGATAAACGTGCTCTCTGTTTGAGGTGATACGTGTTTATATGAAAAAAAAAATGGAGCTAATTCGACTAGAGGCATTTCAGTGTGCTTGGCATTAATAAGAAGTAACTTCTGACAAGATGAGATAGTGATAAGGTATAAAGGGCACTGCTATATTTTTAATATTTGGTGCAATTAAAGAAGAAATTCTGTCTTTTTCCTCTTTCCCCAGTAAAGAAAAGAGTTTAACCTAGAAATCAGAATTACTCCTGGAATTAGTGACTGAAATATGAGAATCAAAGATGCATTTATTATTTATACAGTGGGCAGAAGGGCCGTTCTAAACACTGGCATCCAAAGGAAGAAGCTAAACAGTGCAAAAATAGAAGCAGTGAGAAGACTAGCAATGTAGTGTGGGAATGTTAGATAATTATTAGAATATCTGAAAAATGATTAATTATATTTGAAAAGAACCAGTAAGGCAAAGCACAATTTTACAGTGGCACCTCAAAAGACCGTACCCTGCCAAGGATCTATGCGTTTACTTAGTTTGAAATTAAATGTATTTTACTCAATATCTTTTGTTCCTGTGTTTTATGAAATAAAATGAGTTGTGTGGTGTTCAGTTGAAAAATTCTCTCCTTCACTGTTTTCTAATATTTTTCGACAAAACTACAGAGGCTTAGGCAGGGCTCACAGCAAGGGATTTTGCACAGATGTTGGGAAGAGCTTAAAGAGGAGGAAAATGTTTCTGACTAATCCTTCATCTATATTTAGACTGGCAGAAACACAGGGAGTATTTCATAGAGGAGAGATAAGGTACAATGTTTAATAAATCTGCAAAAATAAAATGTACCAAAGAAGTCACGTAAATAGTTATTCTTAATGGCTGTTGCCATTTAATTGTAGTACAGTAATAAGTGGAGACCAACTGACACGTCATTGTATCGGGGGCCTCTCCTGCCCTAAGCCCCTGTGAAGGATGATATTTAGCCTTTCATAACAGAGCTTTCCATCAGCGTGATTCCTATGATTTTTTTTTTTTAATCTAGGAACCCGTTGGTTAGGGTCCTGCGCTATGTCTGAATGCTGTCGCTGACAAAATATGAACCTTAATCAAGTATACCTTAAGAAAGAGAGAAATAGGGAATATATGTTGATGTAGGTGAATGCTAATTAATTGCAGAACTGCTGAAATAGTCTCTTAATTTTGAGTACAGTATTCATTACAGCATCTGTCATATTACCCAATTGTATTTCTTTCCTAGTACCCACAGATGCCCGCTTTGCTCACTGTAACCTTAAAATATTTTTAATGGAGCTGGTCTGATGAATTTTCCAGGTTCATTTCTCAACTTTGTTTAGAAAATAATGCATTTTTATTGTCCTTAAAGTAGTTATAAACAAAAAAATAAATTCTACTGCAAAACTACTACAGCTAACACTGATAATGATTTTTTTCTGATTTTTATTCTTTTGGAAGGTAGTGCTTTAGGAAGAACAGTGATTTATCTGAGGCATTATTCTTTCTTATAAATGTTTTCAAAACCAAACGGGAGCCATTTCCAATACAGTTCCGTGAATGGGTGAGGTTATTTAGACATAGTAATACAGGGACTTCCCTTCCTCCTGTATTTGTGGGATATCCTTCTTAGCTTTTGAAGTCACAGTGATTTTTGTAAGAAAAGAGGGAGCGAGCTTTACTCATATTTCTTCCACGAGCTATGGCATTTTCCTGCTGAATTGAGTGAGGTCCTTCCTTCAAAATCTCTTCTGGCTACAGTAGGGAGCATACTGCTTGGTGGGACTAAAAAGAGCTTGCAGAGTTTGACTGGTAGGTTTCCATCTTTTTTTTTTTTTTTAGAAAAATGTGAATATGAAATAATCTAGCTCCGTACAAATTTCCCCGAAGAAGTCTGTAAGAGTTCAGGCAAGCAGAATAATATGAAAATTACTTAGGATTTTACACAAAAACCATGAAGTATCTGAGGTGTTTAATTTGGGAATCATAATTTTTTTTCCACAAAAGCAGCATGACATTTACAGATTGGCTGCAATAGTTCGTTAGTTGTTTGCTATAGCTGTAGGAAAATAGTTTTGCCCTGTGGTCAGGTCTGCAAGTGTTGACGTGTGGTGAGGATGCAACACAAACATCCTCTTGGTGTTAATTTTTAAAGCCTCCACAGGTCTGAGGTCAAAAGCACAATGAGTGTAGAAAAAGCGTACAAGAAATGAAATTATTTGAAAAACATCGGTCAGTTGTTTGTGGAAGTGCAGTGTTCAGCGGCCAATGTTAATTGGCGTTGCTCAGTTTAATTCATTGGGCCTGCATGGATGTATTTTAGGGTACCAGAATATTTACGTAGAGATAATTCTGAGGTGTATAGCAATGAAAAATGAGAAGGTGAGTATACTGGAGGCAACCACATTATTTGTGAAAAAGCATTTTTTCTTTCTGTTTGATTATGACTACAAATGAAGCCAAGGTTTCCATTTGGCTACTCTCAAATGCACTGGAATTTTTCTTTCAAGCTCACTAAATTTTGTAAATGTGAACTCTGCAAAGACAAAATAACACATATTTTGCACAGGCTTTTGATCGAGTTTTTTAGGGGGCCTGCTTCTCTTCAGGAATCACTATCAGACTCTCGCACCTGAAGCATGCAGTTGTGTACAGGTACATATTAAAAATGTGTGATAAATTCCAGTCTAAGTTCCTCTTTGTTGTTGGGTTTTGTTTATTTTCAGTAATTCCATCAAGCTGGTGAATCTGTGCTCTATATTTATCAGCACGTGGCTGACAGCAGCTGGGTTCATACATTTGGTAAGTATATTTGAAAATACTTCATTGACTTTTTCTCACGGATCGTCTGCTCTCTGAGCTACTTGATGACCTGAAATTGCCTTGCTCTGGATAATCCCTTAACACATCTATAGAGTACAATAAAAAAAGACATCACGGCTTCCCAAATTTTCGGCTTCTACTCGGAACTAATTCTGAGTAGTAAGTAATACATCATTAACCTCAGCAATAAAAGAAAATAAGCTTGGACTGGTGGAATTTGGGGAAAGGTCCCCATTTGCCAGTAGATGGTAGTGTTTCCTAAGGAACTACGCGGCTGCTTCCTGGAAGGGGTTGGCAGGGCTGAGGTTGATGCTGAGGGCTTGGGAAAGCAGGGGTTATGCCAGAAGGAGCAGTTCTGTATTTCCACGAGAAGCAACGGGATGGCTACCATTCCGGCTAGCAATTTTTAAGAGATTATTCCCTTCTCTTTTGAAATTTCCAATTTTTTGGTGTAGTTTTCAGTCACTGATAACGTAGATTTTTGTAATAGTTTTTTATTCTGCACGTGACAATACGTGAAAAATTTAAAACAGCTAGCATAGAAGTCCATATGAGTTCGTGAATATGCATATGTAGGATAGGCATATGTCAACTGTGTATTTTCAACTAAATGCTTTTACTGATCAGTTTGGTAAATATGATTGAATGTGGTTAAGTGTTTGTCCCTTAGGTACATTGTATGATCAACTCAGAAAAATTTCAAGCTGCTAGTAGTAACAAGTTATTCAGGAACAGTTTTGGACTAATAATTATAATTTAATGATATTGATGTTTGTCCAGAGCAATTAAATTGACTTCACTTGAATTACCTAGAGCTGCATCCAGCTATGGTAAGATTAAATATTCAGAATGTTTATCTTCTTGTTATACCAGATAATCATTTAATTTTCACTCTTATAAAGATGCACTGAAATTTTGGACGTTTTTGTTTCTGATATACTTCTCATTCAGGGATGACCACATTTTTGAACAAAACAAAATAAATAGAAAAAATAAAATTACATCCGCATGGTGGGAATGCTATTTTCTGGAGCTTGGGGTTTGGTTTTTTGGGTTTTTTTTGGTTTGCTTTTGGTTTTGAACATAAGTTTCTCTATTCTACTGTAGAAATCCTCAAAATTCAAACAGTTTTTACTGTGAAACAGATTTGAGAGGGCGTGCTCCTTCCCCACTGATAAATTTACAACTTTGCCACATACAGTAGCTGGCTTGTTGAAAAAGTAATAGTGTATCACTAAACTTAACACGTCGCTACGGCCTTTAGTAGCTACATAATGCTTTAAGACCCAAACTAAGAAATATAATTGCATTACAAGTAAGAGTCACTTTGAAAAAATTCTGAACAAAATAAAATATTAAATGAACTTATCTAGCTGCATTAATAAGTTATGTTATTTAGTGGTGAATAGAAAGGAAACTTTCCATAAACTGTCTGAGTGGCAAGGCTGCGCATGTTGACAAAAGAACTGTAATGGTATAACTGGGGCAGGGCTGGGTTCTGTATTTGTTAAAAATAAATCACAGGAAGTTTAGGAGTTTATATTATATGTCATTTTAAAAAAAAAGTATATATACACACACACGCACACACGTATATATCACTAGAGTTAATTTGTGGTACAGCTCTATTTATTCATTATATGCTTTCTTGTCAATTTTAGGTGGAGAACTCAGGGGATCCATGGGAAAATTTCCAAAATAATCAACCGCTAACATATTGGGAATGTGTTTATTTACTGATGGTTACAATGTCCACTGTTGGCTATGGAGATGTTTATGCAAAAACAACCCTTGGTCGCCTTTTCATGGTCTTCTTCATCCTTGGGGGATTGGTAAAAACTCTTTGTTATTATTGTTGTTGTTGTTATTATTACTACTACTGTTATTATTCCAGCTACCTTAATATTTGATCCTGCATATCTCAGTGCTGTAATTAAAGAAGTAATAATATCTGGTTTAGGGAATTAAAGCTAATTATAAGATGTTTAAATATGTTTAATACGCTGCCTTTTTTTTTTTTTCTATAGACAAATATTTTGGTGGAGCTTATCAAATTAGTCTGGTTTAGTAGAGTCAGAATTTTTCTAAGCAATTTAAATGAGTAATGCATGTGAATACATGAAGTGCCTTAATATTTCAAGTTATAATGTTATTTGTACTTTCTAGTGAGTGACTGTAGTGTGTATTTTTTGAGGCTGCTATAGATACTTAAAGGCACTTTGCGGTTTCAGAAACCCTACCCACCCTTCTGTGTTCCTTCCCAGCATTCCAACAAACACTGTGGCTTTGGACTGCCTTAAAGAGCAGCTTGCCTGATCCAGATGATGGCAAACCACATTCTCTTTAATTTCAAACATCCTTTCATGCCATGTAGCAGAATTTTAACTCATAATTTATCACATGGCCATAACCGGTATCCTTTTATGTCGGCAAGTTCTTGTGTTCTTTGTCCTGTATGTACATAGCACCAAAGTTACTAATTGTCTTCTGTCAACTTTTCTATTATTTGTCAGTGTTAGTAATATTATAGGACCTGTTGCAATGTTGTGCTCTAAACCAGCAAGGTTTATTTTAATATTTACTCTGTGCAAGGTAAGTGCTTTATGGATGATTCACGATATAAATTGTGCCTATACATACATACCTGTATTGTTATTTTTCTCTCATATATCGATTTCACATATACATACATCTCACAGAGGTGACATGTATATAACTAATGTTATGAATGCAATATATGACACACACAGAAATACATATATATGTATATATATATATGAGTATAAAGATATGCATTGCCATCTACGTTTATTGACATACAAAGACCATGTCAACTGGCAATAGCTCTTCGAAGTATCCAGCCACAAAGATGATGTTTGTTGGACAAAACATGGCAGAATAATTTTTATTTTCTCCTCAAAACCTTTTTTCTATCACATGTTATTCCAATCCTTTTAAAAACGTAAACTTTTGAAAAAGCTTTTTTTGGGGGCGGGGGGTGACCTTTTTGTTTCTTGAGTAGGGGGAATAACCCCTGATTTCATCATGTTTTTGTCTTCTTTTCAATCCTAATAATGGGGAAAAAAAGTCTGTCTCTTAAACTAGAAGTGTAACGGTAATGATAATACTTATTTTTGTTTTTTGCAGTGTATTTTGGATAAGTTTTTTCCCCTCCCCTCTTCAGGAAGAATTAGACATAACTGTATTTTATGGTTAGATACCGGTTTGAATTAATTTTGTTCTTGTTTTGTTTTGTGTGTCTATTTTTCCTCTTTTGACCATTTTCTTTATTTGTAAGGTGTGCACCTTCTCCAAGACCAACTTTTACATTGAGCCTTCTTGTTTGATAAGAACTTTTACATTTTTTTTTTAATTTTCTTTTTAAAACAACTGCATAGATCTAATTCTTTTGCATTTTCAGATCTTAAAGATATATATCTTCTGAAAATATTCATCATCCCCCTTTCTTTGGCCTCTCTTTTTAGTCTTTTCTTCTGTCTCCTATCTTCTTCTTAGGCCATGTTTGCCAGCTACGTCCCTGAAATCATAGAGTTAATAGGAAACCGCAAGAAATATGGTGGTTCCTATAGTGCGGTTAGTGGAAGAAAGTAAGTATCCCAAGAGGCTCTGCTGCCTCTGCTGCAGTAGAACACTCTCTGCATGCCATTTTCTTTTTTTTTTTTGTGTTTTTGTTTCATGCATGTAGGCAATGTTTGCTCGCTACGTGCCAGAAATTGCTGCTCTCATCCTTAATCGGAAGAAATACGGCGGGACTTTTAACTCAACCCGAGGCAGAAAGTAAGTCAAAAAAGACCAGGTGTGGTTGTGTGACTTTAAAGAGCCCCTGAAAGTGGTAATAGCTGACTCACAGCTTATCAGGCTGTATTCCTTGACATCAGATGTTACCACTGGAGAGTTGTCACACTATACTTAGAGATCTGGGCTATGCTATGGTACAAGTCACAACGTTTTATCCCTAATTTAAGAGAACCTGGATGCCACTAAGACTACACTGACACATATCTTGAACAAATGCTGCTGTTGCATATGGAGTTAGCTTCTGCAGCAACGTTGACCTAGCACTTCACAGTTTGGGGCATCAGATTATCATGTGCTCATCTCTTAACTAGGTGACGATGATAATTCACATGATTTTCAAGCAACTCAGTTCTTCAGGAAGCTTGGATTTATTGGAGTGCAAAATATGCGATTTATGTTGATGGGTTTATTCTATTAGGCTGACTATGTCAGAAGTCTGATAGTGCTGTTTATTATTCTTCAAACAGTAGGTTTGGATCTCATGCAGCTCCTTTTGACTTCATATGAATATTGCAAACACTTGTGATTTTAGGACCTGTGACCAGGGATTTTAAGGTGATTCTCTTCTACACACAATATAAAACCTGTCCTAAGAAGAGCAAGTGGTAGCCTTAGTATCAATATATGGAAAAAAACCCAAAGCCATAAAAAGTACTATTTTTGCCTTGTAGCAAAGTTAAATTTTATTTGACTACATTACATTTTATTGAAAACCTGCTTGTTTTCTTGACCAAGTTAAAACCAGCTCTTTCTAAGATTCCCAGCATCTAGACCTGCTGGGATATCGCCTTTAATGAGCTAGATGTACTTGGCGATATAGTAGTTTCTCCTCTATATCACCTTTAGTGTTGCCATCTTTTGTTTCATTACATATCATTGTGACATCCACTGGTAGAGATATATTTGCCCTAAAAGACTAGTTGTATAGAATCCTTGCCATATAGCATAAAGAAGGTACTGCAGGCAACGCATCCTCTCCCTACTATAAGATGATATGTTTTTTTACTTTATTCAAGTCATCACTCATGCACCATTTTATAAATTTGGATTATGGTTTTATCAAGTTTTTTCCTCCTCTGTGGAGCAGAAACAGTGTAGACGTCCCACAGAGCTAATTCTGGAGTACTGTTTTACATCACTGGGTAGATAAATCAAAGTTTATTCCTTAGTTATAGCTTGCGCTGTTGTATGTTCAATGATGCTCAAGCAATTAGATGACACAATTGGTAATGTCAGTACTTCCATTTTTTGAGATAACCTCAGCTGTCTGAAGGTTTTGGTTTTCTAACTGTAAACACACTAATGTTGGAAACTTGCATCACAACTCACCCAGAATAAAAAATTGCCTTAACTGAGTTCTGACGTAGACTGCTCTCATTAACTTCCCCAAATGTTGGTTTATGACAGAGGCCTATTCAGTTTAGTACTTGTATTCATACATGGTTGCTCAAAGAGAGAAGTCTGTCAAACACAGAACTTACACCTCTGTTTCTGAGGCTCCAGAGGAGCGACAGCAGAGGGGAATATGGTTTAAAAACTATTTACATACAGAGTTTTAGTCTCTCACCTTCTACATTGTCACTAGTACCCAGCATTGCTCAGATGTCTCTAAACTTGGACCTGATCTTCAGTCAGAACCCCTCATTCTGAAAAGCTCAACTCCAGATTACAGGCTTCTGCTAGCTTTGGGGCGTGCTTAATTTTATTTTTTAATCTTTTCTTTTTGTCTTATCTGCACTGTCTGTTTGTTTTTAGCTCACCCTGTTGTCAGTGCTTTCTCTGCTGATCTCTACTGCCCGTATAACTTGTCATTTGAAACTCAGCTCTGTCATCAGCATACAAACTGTTTGATTTACATTATGCATTGTTTTCTGGTTCAGTTATTAATTACTAAGTAGTTTAAAGATGTCCTTTGCTCATGTGGGTCTTTCATCAGAGACTCTGAGCTTGGGAACTGCACAGTAAAAAGCCATTAGCACCCCTTGTTTGATGTTGCTTTTGCAGTCAGTAGAACAAGATTGATGAAATGCTATGTTTGGCCAAAATTTGGGTTTTCATTTGGAATTCAGTGTTGAGAGAATGGATTGTCAGAACCAATAAGTTTTCCTTTGCTTGGGATATAGGCATGTGGTACTAATTAGCAATATAAGGTCTTTAGTTGAGCAACCAACCCTAGATTCTGGCAGCAAACATAATGAGAAACTACAGTTGTTCTAGTCCTAACGTCAGAAAGTTTCCAGATAAAATTAAATACATGTACAAAATGAAAGCTGATAAATTTTGTTGAAAGATGTAGTTTCAGCTCTTAAAATAGCAAATGTGTATGCTTTTTAACTTTTTCCAGAATAGATAAATATATGGAATCTGCTTTGTAGCATTTATATATCTGTTTATATATGCTGCCTCATGAACTATGTCTGTGGAATAGCATGCTTCTATATTATTGAATGTTTAGGTGGGAAATTAAAATTAACATATGATTATGTATGTTATGAGGATTGCACCACATGGCTTTAATACTGAGGAGAGCCTTGCTATAGAATTGTAACTATCAAAGCATCTAGAATGTCTGCATAAAAATTATTTCTACAAACCCCGCTTACTAAAGAAGAGAAACAACCAACACACCAGCAAGTTTGATCTCACATTTCATTCTGCCAAAATTTCATTTTCAGCCAGTAAAGTCCCTAAAGGACTCATAAACTATATAGGAATCATTTTGCACAGTGAAGAAGCTTACTTCACCCTTAGATGAGACATCTACATACAGAGTTTGGAAACGCAAGTAGTTTGTAGGCAGTATGCAATTATCGGTGTTTAAATTACTAGAAACTAGGTAGTTTTGTCACAAAAGTCCATGGGGAATTTTAAATTTAATTTACAGTCTCTGCCTTGTAATATATTCCTGTAATAAGACTTCTAAGGTCTCATAGGGCACGAAGCAGGAATGTTACTAGAGTCTTTGATTGAAGTTTCACCTGTTAACAGCAGCACTCATTGTTGCATATATACCAAAATGCATACAAATATACCTGTACAAAATGTGATTGAGACCAAAACGATACATTTCATGACATGTAGCATAATGACTTTGGTGCATTACAACCTAGTGCAAAAAAAAAAAAAAAACCCACCAAATACCAAGTTGCCACAAAAGGTAACAATCCTTGTCTTGAATTTCAGGTTTGTAAGCAATGGGATCTGCTCTGTAGGTAATGAAGTTATTTCTAAACAGCTGTTTTGCTACTGTTTACAGAGCAGCTTACCAGAAGAGTCTAATGTTTTTACTGTGTGCCCTGATACACCAGAATCACATGGTCAATAGGCAAGAAAAACTGGCCCCTTAGTTTAGTTATATTCAGAACAAAGAATTGCTTCTTGCTATAGTCACCACTAAATACAAATAATACAGAGAAACTAGACTGTAGTTATGAAGACAAAAACTAGTTGATATTAAATATACATGCATACGTACACATATATAAAAGCTAAGGGGTAACTGGGAAATAAAATTCAGGCTTGAGAAGCAATCTGAACCATAAAAAATATTATTTTCTAATCCTGCCTAGAGGTATAATAGGATAACTGCCTGACAGAGTTCTTGTGAGATTTAACGGTGTCTAGCTCATACTTTCTGAAGAGGAGAAATGCTTTTAAAATGCAAAGTAGACAAATTTATAATGAAGGTTAAATAATTGGTTCATGACCAAGCATTACATCGTCACACTGAAAAACATCTGCAATATTATATAGGAGGTACCTCACTAAAATATTGCAAGACTTCCTAGATCACCAAGAAATAAATAATTAAAGCATATAATTGAAAATAGTTATATTCAGGTAATTTTGTAAAGTAAGTTTGTGACAAACTAGTATCATTATGAATAGATAAAGTAGTTTGTAATGACAAAATACTGGATATGTATGCTGGAGGTAAAAGCTAGATGTAACGCAGTTGGGTGGAGAAGGAAAAAATCTGACATTTTATTTTATTATAGTATTATAAAATTATATATATTTATAGTATTATAAAAGAAGTCTACAGATTTTAGTTTGGATAATAATATATAATTATAGATGGGTGTGTAAGAGCAGGGGAAGTTTTATGCTTATTGTTTGTTTGACTTTTTTTCATCAGACTGAAATGGTATGTACCTTGAGTATTGATGGTATTTTCTCTCTTTTTCTTAATGATTTTTTCTTAATAATTTTGAGACCAGCAGCTGGTTCCCAACACCCTAGCTACGCTTAGCTCTTTTCTTTCTGAGGCTTTCGATTTGACGTACTCTATTTAGGCTCCTTCTTTAACCTGTTGGTAGAACTCACAAGTTAGTATTCAAGGCATCATTTTAAAATGATATTTTTAAAGTGAAGTAGCATAGAAGGATGAAAAGATATCTGCCTCTCTATCACCATAGATGAGAGAGGATTGTTTTTAGGATGTAGCAATAAGCCTACAGGTTCCTGCATGCATGCATACCTCTGGAACGCTGGAAGAGGCAGTCATCACTTTGGCTTTGGATGGTTTTCTGAAGTGCTCCAGCTAACCTCTTAACTGTGAAGTTCAGGCCTTAAGTCTTAGGAGACAGGGGTTTGGTTCAAGAAATTCTTGGTTTTGGATAAGTAGAATTCTGCTGTTGCACTCTTTTTGTGGTATTTGGAACTCACACATTCAGTCCTAGCCAAAATATGATTTACAAGGTAATCTGTGTTAATTTTTTTAAGCAAAAAAACCCCCTACAACCCAATGAAAAAAAATAATAATCAAGATTTGTGTATTTATTAGTAATGTTTATATTACTCAGTCTGGCCTGAGAGTTGGTTACAGATCCAGATTTGTTGTACCACTACTAATTTATCATTATCCTTTTATTCTCCATTTACAAATTTACTTGAGAATAAAGATCGTTCTTATTCAGTTGTTTCATTTCTGTGTTCATACGATCAGACTGGATTTTAATTCTGTGAAATATTTTCCAGTTGAAGACATTAGCTAATTGTAAATCAGCCTGCCGAAAGCTCTAGAAAGCATATGGAAAGATCATTTGTAAACTGGTGGACTGGAAGAGAGACTGAATAACTTAATGATTATTTTCAGTCTTTACATTGAATTATTGACTTAATTCCATGGAGTAAATTATTTTTGCCTTTTTATCCAAAACTGCTATCAAATCCAATGGAAACTCTTTATGAGGACAGCAAGCAGAACACAGCTTCAAATGAATAGATGATGCCAGAACAAGGAATTATTATTATTATTATTATTATTACATGTATGTGTATATATAAACTGCTTATCTTGTCCAAATAGTTAATAATTATGCTAAACTTTGTTAAATTTTCAAAAGATTTTTGAAAAATTATCTAGAGGTGTTACTGTAGTTAATATATAAGATTAAAAATTGTATTTTAATGAAATCACAGTTCTTTACTGTGTAAGCTATTAAAACCTCGTTTCTCTTCTCTCATGATCTGCTCTGCTTCCCAGAGATTTCTTCAGATTTCTTAAATTTACAAGCCATAAATTAGAAAATCATCAACATATCAACAGGAATAATCATCTGTTAGAGATTCCTTCCAGAAGGAAACATGGGATTCAATAACTAAACTTCACAGAGAAAAATAAAAACTGTAGACAGATAGATATGGTAAACAGAAAGACAAACAGATAATTTAAGTTGACAGGCCATCTTGGACTCATTAGACATTTGAATTTGATTAAAAATTAGGAAAAAAAATATTAAGGCTTATCCAAATACTTTGGCAAAGGTCCATTTGCTGCAGTAATGAGAGGCATAGCTCCAAAGAAAGTGACACTAGATTATTATATTAAATAATTTGATACAATATGTAAGATATTATTTTCCAGTGGGATGAGAATGTAATAAGAGAATGTGACATGGGTTGCATTATGATCCCCAGGGGTGTCTCTATTTCCCATCTGCTAGCCATTCTTCTAATCCCACTGTTTCAAATGAAGTCTCACTTAGTGATAAAGAAAATCTGATGAGTGCTAAATAGACTGACAGATAGAACTAATAGGACAAACTTTTTTTTCTTCCCAATTTTGCATGCTTATTAGACTACATCCATTCTTATGAAAGCAAGAAAAAGGAAATGTGGGAAGTGACATATAACAATATTATGACTTAAGAAAATGTGTATTCTACATCTCAAATCACGTTCCGTTCCTACAGTAACAGCACTAAATTTGTATTTCTAGTTAAAATTGTAAAAATTTCAACTTTTCCTTCACTGCCTAAACTTGAAACAAAACTTTCGGGTTTGGCATCAAAGTAGCAGTTGTTGCTGTCAGAATTTTGACCCAAGAAGGACTGAATCTGGTTTATAATTCTATCTACCACGTTCCACCAAATCTACAGGTCGTGGCTCTAAGTGTGGACATTCCAGGGAGTGCAATGTCAGATGGCTGAAGTGGTGAGCTGATCAGCAAATTTTAGTGAATTATGACTTTGTTTTCACTTGGGTTCTCTTGCAGAAAATTAGTCATGACATTTTAGGGCGATTTCCAGGAAAAGAAGTGCCTTGGCTCTGGCCATGAATGAAATGCTCAGAAGTCTTAAAGCCTTTGCTAACTCCTGCATTGCTTACAAAGGATTTAATTATTTTTTGACTCACTGAGCATTTTAAAAATGCATAAGGCAATTTGAAAATGGGTAACGGTGGGAACATAGAAAGCAATTTATTTTAGGGTAAATACTTCCAATGTATTTCAAAAGTAATAACAGGGTGTCTTGTGTGTATGATATCTGCTGCACAAAATATTATGAGAAGGAAGCCCAGGGTTAGGAGGGGTTAGAACAGTAGATTAAGGTCTGTTTGCAACTGAGATGCTAATGCTGGATCTGGGGTTTACTCCTGCATTTTACTGTAACCTTTCTAGTATGGACTCTGTGCATGCCATAGCATCTCACAGTTTTTACTTCTGTTTGTATAACATTGTTCACTTCTTATGGTGAGATAGCTGTGTTTTCTAAATGCTGTGGTACTTTTTTATGAAAGTAGAAATACTCTAGATAGTCTTACCATCAAGACTGAATGAAGGGATGAATATTCATCCTCTAAGCTACAGAGGAGGTCTCTCTTAACTAATGCAGACCCTGGAAGAATCACAGTACTGTGCTTTCTTCTTATTATTGCAGTTTCAGAGGTGTGTGTCACTCAAAGAATATTAACTTTTATTTCTTAATTTTCTTTATTGACAAGCATTGCACAAATCCTTAGATCATAAAAACGTAAGATCAACTCATTTAGGTGTAAATGAGCAAGGAAGCGGAAATAAACAAAGCAGCGCACAGTGAATCACTTACGATAGCATACTATTGCAGACAGACTTAAGTGCGAGTTCTAAAATGCAGTTTGAACAAAGGACTGTGCTATTTATCCAGGATTAAAGTATCTGAAATACACTCTATCAGCCTGTTCTCTCGTAGAAATGTCACGTAGGTGGACACAAAATATTTGATGACCTGTGTAAGTGAATTCTTCTGTACTATTTCTATGCACTTCAGAAACAATTTCTAATATTTAAAGGTTGCCACTAACACACCACCAGAGTTCACTGGGCAAGACTGAAACCTGGGTTTGTATAAGTGCACTTGTTATGGTCTCATAGCCGTGATAATTCACAACTAATTAGGGTCTTGTGCATGACTATATTTTTGCCACACCTTACCAATGTTATATTTAACAGAATTTGAAATGATTCCTTCTTGATTCTTAATTTTATATACTTATGTTGGTCACAAGGTAAATTATTATCTGCATCAGAGGTAACTTTCAAATGCCTGACGTTAATGGTTTTCCATTTATGTCGATCTGATGTATGATCCGGTGCTGTTCCACTGCTCCGTACTGCATACCATGGCTCTTTGAGTAGCTCTTTGAGTGTTTTCTAGTCTTAACTAATTTGGTTTTTTTTACTCACAATATAAGAGAGATTTTAAAGAGGATGGAACCTGTTGGAAAGAACAGATAGTTTCTGTCAGAATTAATCACAGCAGCTTCAGTACAGACTGTATGGGTTTACTCTGGTTCCTAAATAGTTGGCAGCTGAAGCTATCGGGTCCAATTTACAGAAATCAAAGGTACCTCAGACATGTTCTCCCATGCTACAATCACATCTCCAGTCACAGTGTAGTCATATTCTTTTATACATTTAACATTGATAGAAATTTCAAACTCAGTGCTTTTGGCTTCTCAGTAACTTCAACACTTTTGAAATTTTTAATCCTTCAGGAGTAAAGAGAATAACGAAAATCTACTTTCAAACAAACAGTTGAAGAGCAAATGTTAAAATAAAATTGCTGGGAAATTACACACTTGACAGTTTGCTATATCCTTGAATACTTTTGACTTGTCTCCTTCATATTTCTAGAGCCCGGTTTGAGAATCAAAGTAAGAAAATAGCTTACAGTTGAATTTTTTTTTTTAAAAATCATATCTTCATTTCAGAGTATTTTATGCTCTGCCTTCACAGATGTGAATGACTAATGCAAAAAGGCAAGTCTGGCAGTAATGCTTTTTAGATTCATACCTGCTTGAGTTATTTTTTTAAAAACCAACTTGGTGTCTTTCTTTGGTCCAGAAATGTCCATTCCAGGTGAATGTTCTCAGTCTTTGCTTTTGTCATATATCCAATACATAGGCAAGTTTTTCCATGGTTAAAATATTATGACGTATTGTTCTGGCTGACTGTACACGTTGGCCAAAGAAGTGGTCCTTTGTGGACCATCCTTGAGTTCAAGTCTTCTGTGGAAAAAAGAGAAAAACATGAAATCATGACTTTACAGCACCTATTACTCTATATTAATCTGAGTGGGGAGTTTCTGTTAATGAGGTGCGTTTAACTGAATAAGACAGAGGCACGTAAGCACATATATCTAAAGTTTTTGCTTAATTGAACTGAATTAACAGAATCTTGAGTAATGATAGGTAAATCATGAAAAGCAGAAGCAGCTAGGAAGATATTGTAAACTGGTATATCTAAAGAATGTGTACCACTATATAGACAAACAAGGCCACCATAGGTACAGTCTCTGTTGACATTTATTGACTTTTCTTAATAAGAAAAGGTGACTGAGACCCATCCTTTGTTGAGGAAAACCAGTTCGACTTTAAAGAACCTGTTTACTTCAACCACAGCAGTCTGCTACTGGTATACAGAGAAAGAACGCAGATGGTCGATAGATGAAGGGAAGATCAGAACGCTAAGCAGAACGACCATAAAGAGATTTGAGCATATGTATTTGATATAAATATTATAGTTTTATGGAGACATCTAGATCAATATGCGCCACACTTCATTTAGTTACTTGACAAGTGAACACCATGTATTCAACAGAATGCTGAACAGAATTTTGTATTTATTGTCTTTGATTTATTATGACAGACTAGTTTGAGTGAGTTTTTTCAAGTTCTTTATACTTGTTCCAATAAAATGGATATGATTTCTTTCAAAATAAACAGGCAAAAGATTTGCCTTTCGTACTGTGTCCTCTGAAGGAAGAACCATGCAAAGATCCTTTCTGAAGAATCCTATTCGCGGTGGATCTGTTTTCATTTACAGTGTTATTTACATAGATTAAGTGTATGTTCTCAATTATCTCATGTCAGAATTCTAGATGTTTTAGCTTTTGCTTATTTCATTTTTTTTCTTCCTGAAACTGTTTGTATCTGTGGTAGCTTTGGACCTTTTATCACCATTTTTATTTACTTTATAAGAAGCTAGTGTATTTTTAGCAAATGTTTCATTATGTCAATACTTGAGTGCAAAAGAATTAGGTACTGCAGAGAATTTCATCTGTGTAGAATCACAGCTGAAATTAACTGTGTAGAACTGTACTAATTTTTCATGTTTGGTTACTGTAATTGATTTTGAGAATGATAAGTATATATGGGAGAGGATGGATTAGTCTGCTTTTGTTGGTTGATGGAATATGGCTCGTGATAAGCTTTAGAGTCTCTGTAAAAAATTCTTTTTGCACCATCACAGCCACGCAATATGGATTCTCATTTGTACATTAAACCAGTTTCACCTCTGATACAGGATACCAAGGACAGCTATTACTTAACAGAAACCTTGGTCCTCCTGAATACCTGTCAGCAACAAAAATGTCTGAATTCCTGAATCATGGTTTTCAGTATCGTCAGGGAATTTCTAAAGTTTATTTGTAAAGAATGAAAAAAAAAAAAAAGTGGAAATCATAATAATTTAGCTGAATACTCTATTACTTTTGAGGTTTTCCGTACACAAAAGGTTAATGCAGAGGTTAGATGTTTCTATTGACCCCAGATAAGTAATTCAGTATTTTCCTACCAACTAACTCTAGCTCAAAGCAAAAGATATCCAGTATGTTGCCTTTGCTTAAACTCTCAGTGCATGGAAAGAAATGGGTGGTACGTGGGAAGGGAATGGTTATTGGAACAAGCAGAGGAAGTTATAAATCTTCAAATCATATACAGGACAGATTGGAACAATATAAGCTTTCCAAGTTTTCTTAAATAAAGTACCTAATAACTCTCTCTGGGCAAGTAGGAAATCTGTTTCCAATTTCTTCTATTTCTAAGCAAAAATATAATTTATGTTTAAAGGAGATTTTTTTTGTGGGAGTTCTCAACCAAAAGTTAATGCAAGTATCTCATTAGAAAACAGTGTTTGAAACCCAGGAGGTTTTGTTGCGATGGCTGCTCAGGACACTGTCTCACACTAAATAAGAACAACAAAGAGGACAGGAATAGATCACGTCCAGCCCCAAATGAGAGTGCTAAAATGAAACCATGGTGCAGATGCCTTCTGACACTTCAAAAGGATCAGTCCTGATGCTCAAATGCAAAAGTATTTGACAGCCAAATATTTTATTTTCGCTGGAGCAGATTGCTATGAAACCCTACTGAATGGAATCATAACAGGACTGGATTATTGTACCAAATGCATCTGCTTTTAGCAGGAGGTTTTTGGAGTAGATAACGTCTGGAGGTCTTTTCCAACCTGAATTATCTTGTAATCCTGTGATCCTATGAAAATTTCTTCTGCAACAGAGTAATTTGGGTCGCACACTCTACCTGGCCCATAGTTTTTTTCTCATCAGTTTACCCATATTTTTAAAATACGGACTCTAATGACAGAAAAGAACCCATGTAAAGAGAAACCTCCCAGGAAGGAAGTAATTTTTCTGCACAGGAATGTGATGTAGCACAAGAACATTTGGGAAGAGACCCTGCTAAAGCTAACAGCACAGGATCTGTACAAAGCAGTTGCCTACAAGAAGTAATTATTTCTATTATTAAATATGATGCATCAACTATGCAAATAGAAAGTTCAGTTTCTTTATTAGTAATAGATAGAAACATTTGAAGAAAATAATACCCATAGTTTTAAATCAGTCATCTTTGAAAATATGTACAGACAGTATAAGGAATACAAATGAGTATTTTTAGCTGCTATTTATCGTTTTCTTGGGCCTTGGAGGTTTTTGATGCTAGATGGGTTTATGCTCAGGAAAAGTGCTGAATACCACTAGACACTTAGAACTTCCCAATGTGTTAGTGTAATGTAGTGTATCAAACACAGTCTGTTCAGAATTTAGATCGAATAAACTATTTAGGTTTTAAACATCTCTTCAGAATCTGAAACTTTCTTGACATTTTCCATTTACATTGATATATTGGATGGCGATTCATCCGTTTGGTGGGGAGTGAATCTTTGTGCTTGAAATGATACTTTACCGTTCTGTGTTGAAGGTGATTATCCTGACCTAACTGTGAGTGCAATAACACAGGCACACACAGTGCTGGCAGCTCCGGCTGTTGGTCCCTAGGGAAACTGAGGAAGAGTAGTTCTCAAGGGGGGGAACACATCCATGGTTTTGTCCAGTACAGAGGCTGCTGCAAACTCTGCCAAGCTGCAAAGATCCCGGAGGAAACCCCTTACAGACCCCTTGCACCAAAAAGGGATGAGCTAATATATTTTACATCTTATTTTCTGACATTGTGCTTACCACCTCATAAACCAGGAGAGCTTTAACTGGGGGATTTTTGTGTTTTTAAGTGTTTACAGCCCAAGAGCTCAGCGCTCTCTACACTTACTGCACCAAAAACTTAGGTTAAAAATTGAGCAAAATCTTACTGAAGGCAAAGCAGGCACTCTGGATAGCTTGTTTAGCAATAAAAGTTCATAGTATTGAGTCCTATGTTAAATACAAGCCAGCATGATCAGAGTCTCATAAAGACATATATTTGTTGCCTGTTAAAAAGAATGAAACCATTGAAGTTTTTGACTGCTGCTATTTTTAGATTTACATCTGAGTCCTGGTGGTGTCACTAAGAACTCGTGCAACAGGACCATTTTAGTTTTTCATATTTCCAGATAAAACTTTATAACTCTGTGCTATGCTATGTATGAAAGTGGTAATAGCAGAACAATATCATATGGTGTGCTGGATTGGTGGAATTTTGTTGTGTTTTGCTTTTCTAGTCACCCTTTGAACCACCGCAAAAGTGACAGTAGGTGACGGTGATATTACTGCCTGACGCATATTACTGATTTATTCTTTGTTCTGCATAATTGTCTCTTTTCCAATGAGTTCCGTGCACTTTTCACACGTGTTTCAGCAAGCATCAAATTATGAAGCAAGGACAGGCTCCTGTTACAGCCCATTACAGAAGTAATCATTGCTGCCACGTGTTATTTCTTGTTCCCAGCCAATAAGGTTTCCACCAAACAGTTAGGAAGTAGGGGAGACTGGGATGGTCTGCTTCTTACTCTTGGAATTACTTTGCTTCACATTTGGCAGTTCAAGCGCCAAATAAGTTTGTAAAATGGTGCGTTTGCAGCGTTTGTGCATAGGCTATGTGGCTGTAATGAAGCTGACTTGCTGTCAGTTCAGGAGCTTTATCTATACCGCTTTGTCCCTTTTTGTGACATGTGTGTACAATGTGGTTGTTGGAAGCATTAGCAATAGCCATATCAAAATCACCATCTATTTTAAAGCTGTGACAGCAATGGAAGCTCAGGTTGACTTTATTCCATGAAGGAAAGTCTGAGAAAATGTAGAATATTCTAATCACAAATTTTTAACTTTGCTTTACAATAATAAAGGAGCAAAGATCCCTTTAAGTCAGGAAAAGTGCAGTTTCCTAGGTCTTTTCTCCAGCCTCCAAAATTTAAAATATGGAATTTAAGAATGTGTATGTAGTTATATATTGTGCTTCCACCTTGCACGGTCAGATACATCTCGTAATGGAGACAGGGAGCAGTAGAAACCTCTGTGACCTCACAGTCTGTGCAAACTGATTTTTTCTAAGCCGTCTGTTGCAATGGTGCAATAAATAATGATTTCTTATTGTAAAGGACTCTCCTTGTAAGAGTTATGGTAGGAGAAAGATTTATTTTTTACTGCTTATGACTTATAATTGGCAAGCTTTGCACTGCCTTCATTGGCATAAGTGTCTGCTTTCAACTGTGGAAAAATATTGAATCGTTTTAGGAAGATTTACTGTCTAATTAGGTCATAAACTAAAAATTTAAATAGTAAATGTCAGTTGAGGAGGTAAAGATGTGGAGAAAGATGTGTAAAATAAAGAAATAGGACTTCAAAAGGGACTGGTTAATATAGTGTATAAACATATATGTATCTAAATGATCCACTTACTCTTAAATGTGTAATACAACTTGGCCGAATGGTTTGATAATAGTGTTCTTTGCAGGTGAGTGTATATGTATATGTGATTGCAAAGCACCTCTTGGAACTGATGTTTTCCTTCTCTGCCTTCATGGAATAGGATCTAGAGAAACATCAAGAAGAGACTAATACTCTTTTTTGGCCAATAAATTATCGTTTCCTTCTCTGCTTTCTCGCTCGCTTGTTTTACCTTCTTTGCGAGATTAACTCTGATTTTTCTGTAACAGGCACATAGTTGTCTGTGGTCACATAACACTTGAAAGCGTGTCCAACTTCCTGAAGGACTTCCTGCACAAGGATAGGGATGATGTCAACGTAGAAATCGTCTTTCTGCATAAGTGAGTAATCTTTCAAGATTCATCTTGTCGTCTGTTACTAAAACTCCTTAAATTGAGTCGTATCTTTTTTTTTGGAAAGACAGAGGATTTTTCAAGCTCTAAATGCTCATAAAATTAATGTTTGCCTTTTGTTAACAGTGTGTTTTGAAAAGAGTTGTTTTCTGCAATTTCTTATAACCCATTGGTAGGTACAGGTATTTCAAGCAGACAGACTTCAGACCCAGTCGTGTCGGTTGTGAGGTAGATAGCTGAACACATAGATGAAGTGGAAATGGAATTATGAAATAAAGAATATTGAAATACTGATACATATATGGGAGAATTTTCTTTAGTGGTGAATATTTCTAGTAAAACTACCCAAATTGGTAAAATCAGTAAAATAAATGAAAAATATTGTATGTCATATGAACTTATGCTATCAGAAAACACATGTTCACCTTTGATTTCACTAGAAAAAAACGCTCATGCCATATTGCAAAATACGTATCGAAAGAAAAATGTAGGTACAGTTTAATTTTAATATGAATGGGATGCATTACTTTACAGATATAGTGAAGATAGAAAAGAAGTTCTTATCACGGTGATAATTAGCACTGCTCTTTTGCCCATATATACATACAAATAGTCTCGTGTGTTTTTCTGTTGTGGGATTTGGAGAGGTGCCTCAAGGTGGCCGCTGTGGTGCAGGCTGCGCGTCGCATGTACGACATGCAACGGGCGTGCTGAGGGGAGAACCTGCTGGAAATAGCCACGGGGTAGAGAGGGACTCTGAAAGGCCTTTTCTGCTCTGGAATGGCATCTCTTTAGAAGTGTTACAAGCTAGGAATGAGTAATATTTTTGCATTTTGCAGCAAGTCCCGTGCTTTTCTTTTTGTCAAAGAAAATGATTAATAAGTTAAAGAATCATTTGTGATGGTTCAACAAAGGAAGCTGAAAAACTAAGAATCAGCAGCACTTGCGCAATTTTTCTATCTAGTCCTTTCCGATTGACTAGAGATGCTATCCTCAAGTCACTAGATTGATTGTTTGCTTGTTTCCCCTAAGTAATAACACGAATTGACCGAGAGAGGAAAGCGGAGATGCAGATGGGGATCAGGAAACTGCACAGGCACATGAAGTGACTTTAGCACCTGGCTACTTGTTTGTGCCTGCTTTCTTTTGTACCTTCACAGGCAAAACATCTGCACATATCTGTTTTATTTTCTTATCAAATTTAGCATCTGGCATGGCCGAGATCTCACCCACTTACTATGTTGCTATGAAATCCCTTCCATTTTAATGAGTGGTGGCAGAGAAGGTTTTTGCAAGGTTGGTGGCACGTTGTATCTGTGTGATCTGTTTAATTTTGCTTGTTTATGGCAAAATGAAATGACACAGAGAGTCACAGCATAATTATGTTTAACTGTAGCTCATACAGGCCACAGGGTCCCTTCTAGGGTTGCCTTTCCAGCATTCGGTGATTTCGCTTTGAGCTCTCTTATTTGATCCAGTCAGTTGTTTTGAGAATGGTGGGAACATGCAGAGGATGAGTGTCTTACTAGACAGTTTCTGCAGAGAATGCTGTGTGAGGATGTTTTCAAACGTTTGCACTGATTCTTCTGGATTCACGTCTGTGAGAAACTGGGCATCGGTGAACTTGCAGGGTAGCACCACGAAGTGGGAACTGCGGACAGAAGTGAGGAAGTGAAAGCGCTGGAATGTCTCTGAAGTACTGCACACGGTGTCCACACCACGGGAAAAGCCGCAGTCTGAATCACTAAATTAAACAAATGGGTTGGGTTATAAATGGAGGAAATGGGGCGGTTGTGAAAACTTGACTTCTCATTTGCGCTTGTATTGTCTTCCTCTTCCCAATGCAGTATCTCCCCTAACCTTGAGCTGGAAGCTCTTTTTAAACGACACTTCACTCAGGTGGAATTTTATCAGGGTTCAGTCCTTAATCCCCATGACCTGGCGAGAGTGAAGGTAACAGCTCTGTTGTTCTGTTCTCCTGCTAATTGCCTTTTTTGAAGTACTCATTGTGTTATTTGGAAAAAACCCAGTAAAGCTTTTCTTCATGTAACCCCAAAAGATTGTTTTTCCACCTCTATTAGCTTGCCTAATAAATTAGAATATCTACCTTTATAAACCTTGTTTTCCCTATTTCTTTAGATCTTCAAAGCTACAGTAAGACTGTGACTTAAGATACGTTGTCTGCCTTTCCATTGAACTCTTTATGAATTTTTCATTGGGGTTTAGTTCAAGAGTCTATTTTACATTAATGTTTGATATAATAGAACATTGTCTTAGAGTAATTGCTTAAAACGCTATTGTCTTACCTTCATCAGAATGATTAGAAAATAATTTTTCACCTGTCAAATCCTTCTTCTATTGTCTTAGAATCCTGGGGGGAAAAAAAACCAAACCCCCCAAAAAACTCCACCCACCCAAGATTTTTGGTAGCTAAAATGAGATGGGTTTATTGTCTAGAATTCTCTATGGTAAATTATTTTGTACTCTTAAAGGAAAGCATGAAGCTTAAATTAAAAAAAAAAAAAAGAGACGGCAAGCTGTCAGATATAGCATTAACTCTTTCGTGGTTTGGGTTTTTTTGTTGGTTTTTTTTTCTCTCTTTCTTTTTAATGGAATGTAAACTGGCTGCTTAAGCCAAGAATATTTTAGTGCAATGTTAACGATTTCTGGAGCTCCAGTCACATGTTTTGTCCATTTTGTCTGCAGAAATTGTTAACCTTTAGTAGTCCAACACCCACTTTTCAGTTCATGAGAACAAAATATTCCGATTATGACCGTGAAGTGGTGCGTTGCTATTTTGTGTTCTGTGTTCCACCCTTCTTTGTGTTGGTGTTTGGTTGTATACACTGGAAAATACTTTTTTCATCTGCTTTGAGTTAAGTAGAGCTAAGCTTTGTGTGAACGTAGAGGTCCTGTGAGCAGATCAGTTCTCCTCCTCGTGCTTTGTAAAACTGGTGCTCAGATTCTAAATCATCGGGTCAGCCGCCTCTTCCCCTCTCTGATCGGAAGGTGCTTGAATTCCCAAACAAAGCTGCAGGGCTTGTGGGACCGCTGTACTCATATAACAGGAATTTCCTATGGATTTAGGGGTCTAAGTTTCAGTATCTGGTTACAAAAGATATGTCCATTAACACCTTCGTGATACAGAGAGTCAGTAATTGAACTGCTCACCTGAGTCTGAGCATCATAAGGAAGTTTCAAGCGCTTGCTCTGTGTGTGTGAGAGCTGTTACAATCGCGCACGTGAAGTCACGTTAGCCTGGGAACAGTTTTGATTAGCAGTATTAAGAACTGATGTTCGCACTCGTGGTGGCAGTGTTGGATTCTCTAATACTTTATGATGAAAGAAGAGCTGGAAAGAGACGTTGTTATTGATGGTTGCTTTTTCTTTGGTGTCTCAGATAGAGTCAGCAGATGCGTGCCTAATCCTTGCCAATAAATACTGCGCTGACCCAGATGCTGAAGATGCCTCCAATATTATGAGGTAAACTCATTAGTTTTTAATAGTTTTTTGATTCTTAACTCTGATAAGCTAACTTCTGGTGTCCAGATAGGCTACAGCCACACACAGCTTTATTGCTCATCTGTTGCACTTGAAGAACATTGCTAGATTGTTTTTATTATTATTATTTTTAGTGGACAAATGACAAGATTGTCTCCAAAGTTCACAGAGGAGGATACCCTGAATCCCTACCTAAGCTGTTTTAATTTAGCTGCTTTAGAAAAAGTGCGTCAGAAGAGGCGCTTGGAGCACGATCTTTGGTACTCTTAGTCATTTTGCAGGACCTAGGGCTGAAGTGTTCATAGCGCAACGCGGCCCCACGAGAAGTGAGGGGAAAGGGAATGCAGCTACGTCCTTGGACAATATGTTGTGTGAACGCGTGGGCTGCTGTTAGCAGCGGGGCAGAAGGACCCTCTAACCACTTCATACCTCATTGCTCCTTGGTGTATCTGCTCCTACAATTAATTACGCTGCTGGGGGGATGGCAAGGTATACACTTTGTGATGGTAATGAAACAGTGGTCTCCTCGCTCCATCCTCCTTTTTTCCACCGAAGACCAAACGTTGCTTATTTTGATTGACGAGGTGCTTACCACATTAGGGACCACCAGATCTTGTCCTGCTTTCCCCGTTATATTCTCTGAAGGAAGGAGATGAAAGAGTCAGTCAGTAGATGGCAGCTAGAGTTACAACAAACCTGAGCCGTTCCACTGGGGGCGGTTTGTTCATACAACCCTAGTTTTAATGAGACCGGTCTCTCCTTTTAAAATCGAAATGTCAATGATACATTAAAAATCTCTGACATAGAATTGGTCAGTGTTATGAACCAATTTTACTGACCTGACAGATATTTGCATGCCGTGAATTGAAGGAAAGGGAGAAATTAAAGACAAATTAGTAAAACTGCTTCTCTGGGAAAAGTTCACTGTGTGTAAGAGCTGTGACTGTCTGTGGCAGATGCAGGGCTTAAATATGCCTAATTTCATTTTCCAAACATGCGTTTGCGTTGCAATGTGAGAAACTTTATGAGTTTGACATTAACTACGTAAATATGATAAAAATATTCCAATTGCAGATTAGTGCATTCTTAATAAATTTAATACTTTTAATGTAATAAAATGCAGAGGTGGTATTTTGAAAGTGGAATTCTCTTGTGTTTTCTCACATTTAAATTCATTTAATTCAACAAAATTGAATGTTTAATTAAACAATTCAGCAAGAAATGGAAAATAAAAAAGACTCATTTTCTCCTTCCAAAAGATACCATAAATTAAACTCAGGGATACAACTTTATCGGTTTCATGCTCTAGCTTTGATAAGCTTCAGAGCATAAGCCAGACCAGCAGTTTGCAAGGTACTTCCTACAAAACACCCATGTAAGCAATTATGGCATTCAGAATCTTATGAAACTGATGATTCTATAATAATTCAGATTATTTTTTTGGTTTGATTGTTTTATCTTCTTTTTCTGCCTTTAGTTTGTATATAGAGAACTAATTTTTTTGGCCTGTTTCTCTCTTTATTTTTGCTTAATGCTTTTTTTCATTTTTAAATTATAAATGTATCTCTCCATAACTTGTTATCAATCCACTAATTTCTCAAATATTTTTGTTTCCAGCCGCTTTTAATCTATACACAGTTGAGTATATCTTAGGCTTATTAAATAATTGAGAATGCAGGCAAGCTGCAGATTATGGAAGTAGCCACATATTTTATACATTCAGCAGTCAGGTATCTGTTTCAATATTGAGCTTTGGAATAATCCATAAGAATTAAGATGAATTTGAATGTGGATTTATGTCAGACAAAACCAGTATTCAAGGTGTTTAAATATGATGAATGTCTAGCAACTATAAATAAATAATATGGGGGGCGCTAGAAAGAAATGGATTCTTTTCAGATGTCATTGGAAAACTTGATCAATTATGTTGATTCAAAGACATGAAGGTAGTCACTGAATATGACATAATAATTGCAAGTGTATTGTTTGCTTAACAGAACTGAGTACAGTCTCTGAACAGAGCTGCTTAAAACAAGGCTCTCTTTCTGCAAATTCCATAGGAGCAAACCAGTCAACGGAGTAATTCCTGAAGTTTGATATTTTCTAGTGTTAGCCGATGGTTATTAACTGAATTTGACTAGGTGTAAATATTGCATAGGTCAGACCTAAATTAGTATGCTTTACAGCCAGATGAAGAAGAGGGTACAGTTTTAATTGTGGGACTTGACAACACAGTAAAGTAGAGCTATTGGGATACGTTATCCAGATACCCCAACAGCGAAGATTATTTTAATTGGTTTTTCTTTTATTTTTAGAGTTATTTCAATAAAGAATTACCATCCGAAGATAAGAATTATCACTCAGATGTTGCAGTATCACAATAAGGTAACGTGATGACTAAAAGTGTCTTCCTAGAGTTTTTTACTGCATTGCATTCACTCATACACAATTTTTCTAGCCTCGCTAATAGTAGGCATTTTTCTTTCCAAACAAAAACATCCTAATAAGCCTTGTTGTGTAATCCATTTAAAAGGTAATTCAGTTTTATTTATATATGCAAGAGACCTTACCAAAATCTTGGCACTTAGTAATTGTCTAGGGTTTAATTCTCTAAGCTACAGTGTCCATAGTTGCTATCGATTCCGGATGAGCTTTTTAACCACTCAGCTTCTATGAGTTTTGCTCAGCTTATTACCCTAGAGCTACCCAAGACAAATCGGTGGCCTCTAGGCAAGTCATCTGAAGTCAGTTCTTTGTGGACACTGAAAGAAAAAAGTATAGAATTATTGCCCTGTTGGAGATTTATTGTGATTTTTTTGTTCCTTTCATGACAAAGTAGACCTGAAATTGCCAAGTAGCAGGTACAAAATAAATAAAATTAAGTGGTTTTTCATATAAAACATAATTCAGTTGTGGAATTTGTTGCTAAAAATATTGTGGCGTTCAAAATTATGAATCCTCTTTGGAAGGGAGTCTGGCAAATTTTTGGTGCTAAATCTGTGGCCTTTAAACACAATGAAGTCAATTCATTCAGTTCTGAGATGAGAAAGTCCATTAACTGCTGATTAACAGGGCTAGGAAGAGTATGTCAGAGGACAGGCTACTCATATGTGACCAGCTTCTTTCATTATTTCTAAAAGCATCAGCCACTGCCCAGTGCTGGAGACAGAGCTTGGCTGGGTAGACCTTCATTCGATGAAATACGCAATAATCCTGGTACTTAGAAGATTTGACTGCGAACAGCTCCCTGCACCTGTAACCTTTGGGTAGAACAAGAGCGCTTGCTGTTGGTTGTGATGTCCTCTTCCTGTACGGGAATGGAAGGAGCCTGTCTTTTTTGATAGAATTAAAGCAAGGCGTTTTTCTGCTTTGAAGAGGTTCAGAGGGGAAGATCTTTTATTGTGTTTCCAGTGAATGTGTCTTCAGGAATAGCTGTTATCAAAGTGCTGAACTGCGATTCTAACGTAAAGAAGGGAGAGAAGCATGAAGGCTTCTGTGTTTCGTTATGTCTAAGCAAATGTACAAGGCAGATGGAAGAGAGAATCCAGCAGAGTTATGCCAATAACTGAACCGTATCAATACCTAACTGACCAGTGCGTCCTGATCTGCTATTTTCTTTATTCTACCCTTATAAATAGTAGTCTTAGGAAAAAGTCTGGATTTTCACTAAGTCAAGTCAGGGTGGAAGGAATGATATAGAAAAGAGAGAAGATGCTGTATACCTTATTAAATGACAATGCCCTATATAGGTTGCAGCTTCACATGAGTTATAATCTAAGTTGTTATCAGATTCCTGTATATTCTGTGTGTGTCTTATCAGTCAGAGAGAAGCTCAAAGTGCTGTAAAAGGAATATGCAGAAGGGAAAGAAAACTTCACAAAATGCAGTGGTTTGCTCAGGTGTGAGGCAGAGTGTCTGCCTGGCAGAGTGTCACAGCCAGAATATGGCTTGAGAAAGAAAAGATTTTCTCTATAATAAGTAAGATTGGAACATTGCTTAACATGGAAATAAAGTCTAAAATAGGTGAAGTGCTTCTGGCTACTCAGAAAAAGTCAAGCTAGTAACAAAGAAAATCGTTCACTGCTATCTCCTTCAATACCGTACTGTATTTGAGGAAGTATTTCTGGTTGTTCACCTATGGGATAATGTTTTGTTTGTTTTCCAGGCCCATCTGCTAAATATCCCAAGCTGGAACTGGAAAGAAGGGGATGATGCAATCTGTCTTGCTGAGCTCAAGCTGGGTTTCATAGCCCAGAGCTGCCTGGCACCGGGCCTTTCAACCATGTTAGCCAACCTCTTCTCTATGAGGTCATTCATAAAGGTAATGTCTTGTCTCGTTAGAATGTATTAGTCTGCAATTCAGTTTGTCAGAGAGTTGAGTAGAGAACATGACTCAAATATGAAACAGATAGGAACACGTTAACAGATTTTGTAAGACAAAAACCCCAGCGCACACTTCCCTACAAAAGTTCTCTGCTGCAAATTGGGCAATGAGCCAGGTTCTGTCAAGTTATGTTTTTATTTTTTATTCAGCAAGCGTTTGGCCTTTAAATGATTTTTTTTTTTTTTTTTTAAGCATCTTCAATTTCTAGGGAGACCTTTCTGGTGTTTTGTGTTTTGCTTTGTTTTAGACAAACCACATGTTTATCTATAAGAACCCCCCCTGCTGCTAAAACAAAAAATATGATTTATATGTGTCCCATATAGCAACAAAGTGCCCAGAAAAAAGGACTGATCATTTTGGTCTTTTAACATCAAGTGGCTAGTGGACCTCTGACTGTGAGACTAAATAAGGAACACGTGTCAGAACTGAAGCCTGAACTTCCTACAACATCATTCATGTATTTATTTGTCCTCAGTCAAGGAGCTCTTTTGGACTTAGGTGGCAAAGTTTTAACCCAGTTGTTCCCAGACTTCTGTGGCAGCAGCTGTAGTTAGTGGAGCAAGGCCTTGGATGCAGCGATCGGTGCTTCCTTCCGCGTGCCCTTCTGGGCCGCTGATTCCAGGCGTAAAGGATGGTCGCCTTCCCATCCCATGGGACACATGGGAGTGCAAGGTACACCGTGGTCCACTTCAAGGCCATTGTGCAAGCAAGCAACAAAAAACGTATGAGGTCCTCCGATGAGAAAGTCAGGACTGTTCTCTTAGAGGTGCACATGTCTGTGCAGGGCCATGAGTCTTCATTTACTACTTATGAAGTCTTGAAATTCTCGTAAAGGGATCCTTTGGAGACAGCAGACTCCTGTGTGTCGAAAATATTCCAGACTATTACATATAGTAAAAAAAATGCCAGTTTTCAATATAGAAAGAAGCCTGGGCTCTGCACTTTGCTGTCTGCAGTTAAGATGTTTGCATCTTTATTCATGCTGTGAAAAAAAAAAAAAAAAAGCTTTTTACATGAGTAAAGCCAAACTTCGGAACTGTCTATGACTCACCAGCATATGGTCACTTGGATATGAATCCTTTCTACTTATATCCCAAAAGAAAACTATATCTCTTACGAACTTTATTGTTCTTGTTGGTCATTTTGGTCTCCTTCACTCTTGCCTGGTGTGGTAACCCAAGACTCTCAGGAATCTCAAACGCTTGTAACAGTCACGCTAATGTATCCAAATTACTGAGTCAACCTGTTTTATCAACTTGCTCTGGGCATCAGAAGTAGGCGTGAAGCTTTTGCTCAATTTCTGATTTCTAAATTCAGAAGGGATTAGTTTTGTCTTAAGGAGATCCAAATATAAGAGTATCTTCAGAAGGCCCGGTCACAATTCAAGTTATTTTAATACTGAATTTAAAATTGCAGTGAGAAAACTGGAGAGATTCAGAAAGTGCTAAAGTGTACAAACGTCTGACTATGGGGGAACCGTACCAGACACCCCCACATTTATGACCTGGATTTGTAGTTAAAGCATTTAGACAAGTCAAAAACTGCAAATGTAAAGGTAGCATCTTACCAGAAAATGCATCTAACCACTTATGCCATTATCTTACCTACCTTCAATCCTGTATTTTCTTATTCTATAAGATATTCTTGTAATAATTTCAGTACAATGACAGATTGGACTGTCTTGCTGATGAACACTTTTAAGCTGAAGGCTCAGCTTTGCAAGGCACTACTGAGATTACATCTGAGTATTTCTATATACACAGAATAAACATAAAAATAGCAATGAATTTGATTTGGAGGAAATTATCAATGTGTGTTTTGCTCTTGTATCTGTGATTATATGCAGTTATAAACAGAATAGTGTGCAGATGTACCTTATCTTGTGTTACTTCAGCTGTCATCTTCAGATGGCACTGGGAGAAAAAAAATGCTGTAATATAGTGCATTGGGAGAATGCAAGACTCTGGTAGTACTGGTGAAAAAAGATCTTTGCCACTTACCTAAGAGTGAATTGTCTAGGCAAGAAAAATGCATGCCATCATTTCCAAAGATCTCTGAGTATATGGAAATCTAAAGCAAAATAAATATGCAATTACTGAGACATTTTTCTTCGTGAGAATCAAACTCAATTGGCAACAACAAAAGGTTTGTTTCTTGATTTAGCTGAAAGGATGTTCTTTCTCCAAGCTGTCTCCCTCCAAAAGCTGTATTTGAAAGAGAAAACTATTAGTGAGTGGTGGCTGTGAATCAACGGTGTATTGTAGGAGAGGAACGACATTGATTGGAATTGTCTTTAGAGGTCTCTATCGAAAAGAAAGATGCCAATTCCATAAAAGAACTTCCAACCCTTTTCATTTAGAGCAGTGAATTTAAGTACTGTCAGACCTTCATAAATTCCTTGGGCAAACGTTATTAGTTGAGTCTCCACAAGTTAGGAGATTGCCAGGAAAATGTACTGAAACTTCTGTATTTTTTAAAGAAAGCTCGAAATGTGTGTTTGTTCCTCCTGCTTCGTAACGTGATTAGAAAGTGATTTAATGTGCCATAAATGTTTGGTCAGTCAAACACAAATGAACATGATTGATGATGACATTGCACACATTTAACTCGTTATATGTTGCTTTACAGCAAAATGATTTGTGTAAACAGTCTGCCCAGTATTAGAGGTAAAACAAACTAAGAAACCTCAAAATATTATATTTGTTCCTAATATTTTCCTTTTGCTTTCAGCGATGTAATCTCATATGGAATCTTTTCTGTTCCCTTTGGCACCAAACTGAACAAAAAGGAAATCAGCTCAAAAACATTAGGGTTCTGTAAACACTTAAAGGAAGAAAGATAGATTGCACAACAAACCATATGTTAAGGAAAAACCCCACCAACTTTACACCTGTAAGCTGTGTTTCAATAGTCCAGTCTTTTTATAACACAGGCTGTTACCGTTGTATTAATAAAGGAATTGAGACTCTTTATTACTTGCATAGTCTCAGGAAAAGATGGAAATACTATACTGTACTGTGATTTCTGTATTGTTTGGATTAGGAAATGTATACCAGAAGTTTACCCATATGAAAAGCGTTACAAAATGTAAGTAAGTGAAATAAAAGGCAGAGGTGGTCAAATTCTGTCCCTGTATACAACCATGCAAACCAATATGAGTTAGTATTGTTATATAAATTAATAAAATGTGGAATGTGGTCCTTGAGTGTAACACAAGTCCACAAACAAATTAGTTTTGTCTTTGCTCTATTGGTAAGACAGTACACCTCATTCCAGATCTGAAAAATGATCTAGAGCAGTCGCAGTTCTCTTCTAAGTTATTTTGAGAGCAGGAATGTTCTGTGGGCTCTTTTGGCAGCTGTTTCTCACACCCACACATATGCAATGCCCACTTCTCCCACCACATTCCTTTCTAGTCAAGGCTGGAGGGGAGATGTAATACAGCCACACAGATTTACATCAGTCAGGTGCTTACCTACACTGATGGAACCCATCAACTGGTTTGCTGTTTATTTTGGCCACCTAGGCAGCCTTGGACTGTTTTAAAGTACGAGAGCAGGGTGTGCACAGTGAATTGTTTCAAATGAAGGAGAGCTTTAAAAAGGGGGTGGGGAGCAAGTGCAACTTCTCAATTTATTCTGAGGTTCTTCAGGAGGCTGCATAATAAACTGATGACCTGATCCTCCTCACAGGATTCAGACTAAAATATTAATGTAGCCTGTTACCAAAGGCTTTTTGTCTCGAAAAGGTCTGCCTGACCGTAATATTTTTAATCACTGAGTCTAGGAATTAAAACCAGTTGTGGTTGAAAACTCTTTGCTGTTGACAAGTAGTATCAGTCCTTGGGATAAAAGTATGTGTGTCTTGGGCTGAAGCCTGCCATGGAATGTGTTTTTCAGGCAGTCATTTGAATAGATTGATGCCAATCTCTTTTGCATTACGATTAGGTAGAAATACTGTCCTGTTTTGTAAATTTGGAAGTATTAAAAGTAGAGCCCAAATGCCTTTGAGTTGAAGTCCCTCAAAGCAAGCATCTAAAGAAGAATTAGGTGTCATAATATTTCAAGAATACTCTCTCTGCTTTGACCTATTACAAGACTCTGCATTAGTATGGACAATGACAAAGTGCATATATCTCCCGTTTGAAATTAGACCTCATCTTAATTAGCCTATTTGATGTTTTATAAAACACACTCTGTTCATACCACTTTTAAAAAACATTCTTGCATACAGAAAGAACTGCGGGAAGCTGTAAAATTTTTATATCACTAAGGATATTTGTTAGCTTTGATTTAAGCAGACAATGGAATTGAGTAAAGAGGCAGTTGGTAATTTATAATACTTAAGGAAATTCAATTGTAAGACTGTAAATCGAAGAAGCTTCACTCTTTGCTAGGAATGTATGAGCTTCTTTCAGCCAATTACTGTCAAGATTTTGATATCCATATCTAAAGCATAATAACCCCACCAGTTTAGGTGGGCTGGAAGGGCATGGTAGGTGAATGGGAGGAAATGTTTAAAATACATGGTTTTCAATGTACAACTTCAGTGGCCAATCAAGAATATTTTGTGTGTGCTTTCTTTTTCTTCTCATCTGTGTTGTTAGAAAATACACCCACAATGGCGTGGTGAAGATAGTTGTAAAACTGAATGTCAGGAAGCCCTGGAAGCGTTCTGAGCCTAGAGGGAGGCAGGAGTCCCTGTGTTAGATGGAAGGAGATGAAAACAACTTGGCAAGGGCCCAAGAAAATTTCTCCAGTGAAGATGTTATTTTCTAGGCGCCTTTTTTTTTTTTTTTTCCTCCGGTAAAAGATTTTTCTACATGGCCTTCGGGGCATCTTTGAACAGAAAATTTTATATGTATCTGAGAAAGGAAATAGGTAACAACTTCCATGTTGTTTACACAACCCTTTATTTAATCTTTTGATACAAAGCTTGTGATTTTGGGAAGACCATTCAGAATTTCTGGACTGCTTGTGCTTAGACAAAATACTGAGTAATGGGACACAATGCTGAACAAAAAAATTTGGCTGTTCGAATAAAGCAAGATCACTTTAACAGAACTAAAGTATTCAAGGGCTGTTCTAGAGAGATAATGAATAGAATTAACTCATTCATTTACTACACTTTTTGTGTGTTTTTTGTTATTCAATTAGATAGGATTGTTTATCTAAGTAAATACGTGTCTAAAATATCAAATGGATGATCTTCCTCCAAACGTCTGAAATTATTCTCAAAGTTTGTACTTTTTTGTGTTCTTTCCTTGGTGGTGGTGAGCTGAATTTATTCGAGGCTAGGGAGCAGGCTTTACACCCTCTTTCGTTGTGCTAGAAATGAATTTTTGTTGTGTCACTTCCTTAACGTTTAGAAGGACATCCCACCATCCTTTCCCTGTGTTTCCTTGCAAAATACAAGACAAGTTCCTAAGTCGCGCTGTAACTCTAGCATTAGCTCTCTGTCTTGATAGTGAGACTTAGGTCTTGACAGAAGAGATTATGTAGCGTTATCACGTTCAGTTACACTCAGTCAGTTTCATGTAACGATTTCTATCGTTACACTGAGAAGCAAATGCTGTGAACAAGATCGATCAGTTGGGGCGACAGAGCCTCCGATAATGACGCTGCCAGCGGGGGAGGGCTGGGTGTATTAAAGGTTTAGGTTTTTTCCTGACAATACTAATGTCTGTGCTTGCAAGATATACATTATTTTTTCATATCTCTGCCACCATTTCTCACTAGGAAATGATTGTATTATGTAAGTATATTTCCCCGATAACAACATTCTATCTATACACAGATAGAGGGGAGCAGAGGAGCATCGCGACTTAAAAAAAGATACAGATGAAAATTAGATTCCTTCTCTTGGGATACGCTGTGTCATTTTTCAGCTATTCTTCATATAGGCTATTGAATCACTGGGTGATTTGTTTTATGACTATCCAGGAGACAGAATTGTGGTGTAACATAGGGAAAGATAATCATGTGCCTGCAGTACTAGAGGGGACTCGGAAGAGACAGATTCAAGTCACTGTGGTGGTATGGCACACTCTGTGTGCGGTCCGAAAGTTACCGAAACTCTCTTTACCTTTCTTCCTAGCTGTCATTGGAATAACTTAAGGTTTTGTTGCTATTTGTTAAAATTTCCTCTTGAGTTCATCAGGTCTCTGAAGAAAAAAATCTTCCTTGTTACTGTTTGTACTGACACAACAGCATCCTGTGATAACTTTTTGCTGTGACTTAACCTCCAAGTCAAAAGAAAATGCTATGTACTTATTCCTAATAATTTATAGTGTGGTCACCAATAGAAGATAGTGAGTGATTCCTTGTTGCTGCATCAACCACTAATTGTGCTGTCTCGTTATCTTTCTAGAATGTTACATTTACTCATGGTGCTGCAGTACCAGCTTGAAGTATGTTAGTTATTTAACTTCAGGGATAAAAATAACAGAATGGCCTGCAAAGCCTTCTCCTTAAGATCATGCAGGGATCTTAGGATTTTTATCTTTCATAAAGACAGATGCTCATTTTCTGTGAGGGAAAGCGTGTAGAAGTGCCATGTGTCATTGCTTGGTGATGTGCTGGAGCTGTGCAATATTTCATGAGTAAAGGAGGTCCAAATTTAAAAAGAGGGAATAAGATTGTCTTTGATCAATTATCGTGCCTTCATTCCACAGATACGTTATGTAAGATCTATAGAGGCCCAGGCATGAGGCTAAATGAAAATGGAAATAACATGCAAGAATTGAGAAGAGGCAAAAGGGAAAAGAACAATGATAGCAGGAGCAAATAATATCAAGGTTTTTTCTTGTTTATTTTTCCTGCACTGAAGCGGTTCACTGCTGTTGTGTCTGTGTACTTGGTGCCTCCTGGTATTCTCATGGTGTTCCCCTGCAGCTGTTCTGCTGCGTTATATTCTGAGTACTGGGTGGCATTACCTTCTGCTTTAATTACTCTGCCAGCAAAGACGCATCCCCTCATTCCAAAGCAGTATTTGACTGCTGAATTATTCGCAATATTTGTTATCAAGACAGTATTTTCCAGTAAACAATAAAGGTTTTATCTGGGGATGGCATCCCCCATCTCTGGAATTCTTCAAGGCCAGGTCAGACGGAGCTTTGAGCAACCTGGTGTAGTGAAAACTGCCCATGGCAGGGGGGATGGGACTAGATGATCTTTAAAGGGTCCCTTCCAACCCAAACCATTCTATGATCTAAATTCCCAGCTTCTCAAACTGGCAGTTCTCCACAGAGATAACGACGAACAGGAGATCAAACCTGCTGTCACTCTCTGATATCAAATCTAAACTAGTCCATTTGGCTTCCTGGAACCCACAATATTTAATAAAGATAGATTTATGCTTCTGGAATGTGTTTGTTCGGCCAACAAGAAAAGCTTTACCACAGAAAACTTTTCACTGAAATGAAATCTATTCTCTTTATCTCAACTGTATTAGTACGTACTAGTGTAGACAATACGAGCACCCAGATTCTGCCGTCAGCAGGTGAAATGGGGTAGACCAGAAATTATTTGCAGTAACCAAATTCTCTTTAGAGCTGTATAATTGAAACTACTGTGGGCTTTCTTTGTTTTTCGAGTTAAAATCAAGGTTGTTTTCATCTTTGTAAGCACAGTAATATTTTCAGGTAGGCTAAAATCCAGGTCTACGTTTTGCTTACCAGATAAATAACTTTCATAGTTTTACCGAGTGACATTTGTGCTAGCCCTGATCAGTGTGTCTTGAACCACACTCACCCCAAATTCAGCTCTTTTTGCTTCCGTAAACTTTACGTAACATTTAACTATTGTGCCCATTGTTTTCAGGCAACTGACATGTGAAACATCCATTTCATAAGTGCATGTGGGACAGATTATTTCATCTGTACATTAGCAGTTAAGTTTTGCCAACTTACTCTTAATGTATAGGTAAGCGTGGATAAGTAGTGGATAAGTATGGGTAAGTCCAGAGATGGACTGGATGACGCTCAAGTTATGGTTAAGTATGTTAAAGGAAAATAAACACACATGATGAAGAATCAGATTTGTTTAGAGATTCAGTTTTGGAGGTTAACTGCAGCAGCAGACTTTAAAATACCATCACAAAGGCTTAAATTAGTCAAGAACACAATGAGTCCTAAAGAACTTTCAGGATTTCAAAATTAGTACCTTACTGACATGGATTATGGGAGAAACTGATTATTTTTATCTGTGGAACCTTCCTTATTAAAACCCAGGGTAAATGCAAGACTCGAGGAAATAGAAAAGAAACATTGAACACTGGAGGTTCTTAATAATAATTTTATTTCTAGTGGACCAGCAAGCACTGCCTTTCAAAAAATACCGGGCAGGTGATCCCCCCTCTCTCTTTGAAATCACAGGGAAAATGTCATGGTTCAGGCGGAGATAAAATGCAAAGATCCTCTTTAGTCTATTATTATCATGATCTTACAGTAACATTTTATAGCATCCCAAACACCAGCAATTCTTTAAATTCATTAATCAACATTTCATCGTGTCCTAACAGAACATATCTTAAGCATTCCAATCACGTCGTGAAGGTTGGTTTAACACTGACCAGTATCTATGAAGCTTCATCGCTGGTTTGTGAATGAGATTGGTTTTTTCCAGTCCTTTCTTGGCCCTTGACTAAGGGTGAATACTTAACTATAGGTCTGATCTGCAGTTCCTTCCTGCAAATCAAAACCATCTGCCTAAAGAAAAGAAAGCAAGGGAAGAAAGTAGAAAAGAGAAACATGTAATGTATTTGTATATTTTTTTTCCAACCCCAGGTGGTGTCAATCTAAGAAAAAGCCACAAAATAGACCATAAGTTACAAACATGTCCTTGCTATCATTACTCTTATTTTTTACCAAGCCTGCACTTTATCTGTTTTCTGTATATAAAGAGTTGTTGATCAGCAACATTTGCAAACTTCACATAAATAAAAATCTTATAAAAAATATGATATGACTTCTCCGTGTGTGGTGGGGAATAACACAATGCAAATCCCTTTTAGCATCCCACATGGTCTCTGAATGCTGAAACAGTTTCTATGGAAGAAATTTCTCTTGATTGTTTGCAGCCCACTTGTCAGGGAGCGTATGATTTGGAACATCTCCATATTGCAATTTCTTCTTGCCATTGTATACTTCTCCAGCACAAAAGTAACTGGTTACTTGGCAGCCTATCAACAGGAGAAGAAAATCTAAAAGAAATAAATTCATTGTAATTTATATTTCACTGGTTTCTCAAAAAGTTTCCAGTCCTTTTGAAGAGAGTGCCTAGTTTAACACGGGGAAAAGATTGGTGAATCCCAACTTGGTACTCAGGCTGTAGTGTAAAAATGCAAACTTTATAAAATGTATAAAATACAACTTCTGCTCCTACGCGTGTTGGAATCAGTAGAGAGGGCTCGAGTGGTTTAAGCGAGCTGTGGATCAGGCTGTTACAGGGAAGAGGTGCTTTTAAGTTGTAGAAGAGTTTGAAAAGCTCAGCATTATTGTGATTATAGCATGTCAAGGCGAGCTGTGTGTGGACGTGGTATGAAAATGCTTCTTGATAAGTTAGACAATTAGCAGAGCTGTAGCTGTTATATATGGTGCTGGGACGCGGTGCTCCTGACATGTGCTTCTGCGACCGTGGAGGCTCAGCTGTAATTCCCTTTCTGAAGCCCTTTAATGTGGCTGTTGCTTTATTTCCTGGTAATGGAGAATATAATCCTGGTTTTGCTCACTGAACTTAGTATAGACGACAGTACTGCATCGTTCACTTTTTTGGTACTGGCTATCCATAAAATGCTGGCTTGACATGGAGTTGGTCTTGCTGTCTCTTAAAGCTTTTAAAGGTGACATTTTTTCTAACATGATTTAGACATTTTTTCACAGATTATCCTGATTAGTGGGAAGACAAGAGGTCCGTATGGTTTAAGCATAGAGTAAGTGCCTGGGTTGAAGCAGGCGAAGGAGATAACCACATCATGAGCCTAAAAGAGGAGTTTGAAAGAAGAGGTGGAAATGCCGCTGATGGGGGAGTAAGATGAAGAACTCCGTCAGTGAAAGCCCTGTCAGCTGGTGGCTCTATGTCCTCTAGGACATGTCGGTTAGGCAGGCTGGCATTGCCATTTGGATGAAGGAGTTGAGGGAAACAGAAAACAAGATATACAGCACATTAGCCTAGAGAAACAGTTCTGTTGGTATTGTGGGTGACGTTAGGTCACGATATGGTAGAGAAACAAAGAGCCAGAGACTTACGGAACTGTGGGCAGGGAAACAGGGATGAAGATGGCTCTCCAACAGAGGGGTGGGGGGAGAAAAAAAAAAAGAGCAGGAAGAACATCGCTGCATTTCTATGGAATTCTTATTTTGTGGGGGTTTGTGAGCTTTGTGATTTGGAACTGGAATAAGAATAGGGAATACAGAGCTGTAATGTAAAACTTTTAGAAAATATTAAGTGTTCAATAAAAACGGCTAAGAAGGAACAAGAAAAATCTGTTCCAGGCTCTCAGGGAATGAATAGGACTCCATAACCATCTTAGCTTTTGTTTTGAAAATGTAGTTTACTTCTACCGCTTGTGCTCATATAATTCTATTTCCTAAAGCTTGTAAGATTTTAAAAGTTCTGAAACATTTAATTTAAAATTTAAAAATATCAATTATTTATCTTAAAAGTTTTGTTAAACACAATGTTTTCATCTGCTTATACTTTGTTTAGAAGCCCAATTTAGAGTAGAATCGTAAGAAGTACACCTAACGAAACAACAATATAAACAAATCAGTTAAAGGGAAAATATATTTAATATCCAGAAAAAAGTCTAGAATGATATCTGTATAGGCACAAGTTAATTTTTAAATTTAAGAAGCAGAAAGCCAGTTGCTAGAAGAGTATGATGCTGGTCACAGACCTGAAATGTCTGGTGATTAGAGTATGTGCTTTAATTTTTCTCATATTTTTATCCTTTTTTGAATTTACGTGGTGAGATTTCCTTTAAAACCTGTACATTATTGCAAGAACCTCTTGCTTTAATGCTGTTTTAAAAGAGCTGTAGTTTGACACAACAGACAAAGTTAAATTGTTGCTTAAAGATGCTTTTCTCAATTTGATTTATTGCTGAATAGTTTGGACACCTTTACCATATATTAATTTCTTTTTTTTTAATACGAATATAGATGTATATTTATATTGCTGTTAGGAATATATGTTCATAACAAAACCTACACTGTTCCTAACATACCATAATGCTTTTACCATAAAGGATATCCAGGCCTATGTTTTGCTGCCGTAAGGCATTTCATACCGTTAAAATCATTGCCTGGATATTATCCGAGGCATTTGACATAGTCGGCAGTAACGTAGCTGCACAAAATTTTAAAGCAGTAACAAGTTGTTTGTCTTATTATACTGAATTCTGTGATAAGAATTTCTGAAATGCTGAGAGTTCTCGATGTAATGGGAAAAAAATATAAATAAATCTGGCTCATACTTAGCTGGTTGCCGTTACACTGGCTCTGGGGCGTTTGACAAGCCAGCCCAGCAGTGTGGATTAGAGCACCTGGGCTTTACCTGCAGGTAATTTATGCGGATGGATGTTTCTGAAGCATCCTTTTTGCCGCTTTATTGGGCCTGCCTACAGCTCTGTTTCCTGCACAGTTAGTATCGTCATCTCTTTACAGAACGTAGACTAAGCTTCAGTAAAGGCGGGGGATATCAGAAAAAGACAAATTGTGAAATATTTAAGAGAGAGTTATCCAAGTCCTTCTCAGATCAGTTGATATTTGGTACTTAAACCTTTCGGGTAGCTTTGCAACTCTCTACCAATAGTTTTTTAAAAAAATATACTTTCTCATTATGTCAGGTTTTTGGCCTTCACATCTCAACTCAACACTGTTCTCACTTTCTGCTCTTTAATATGAAGACCATAATGGGGCTACCTAAACAGTGGAACTAAGACTTTATTTTTTTGCAAAGATTAAGGTATAGCTTTTAGACGTGCACTAAATTACAAGATAAATATTTCTGTGATCTGTAAAATCATGTATCTTATTTAAGAAAATTAAAGTCTCTGATCTCTCAGTCTCTTTTTACTTGTTTCCATATTTACTATCTACTCAGGTAGACTCTGGTTAATGAAAATGTGGTAATGTAAAATGTAAAAAAAGAAATACGTCGCAGTATGTTTGCTAGTCTGATGTAATTTGTGTTTCTCGCTAATTTTCTATGTACTGTAATATCATATATACACTTTTGGTGCTGGGTACAATTCTTGAAAATATGAAGTTCTCTGTTCTCGCAATTTATATAAATTTGTGAAGAAAGCCAAAGAGTTAATTACATGCAGGAATGTCCCATTGTGGTTTAAATTTTTGCTCTATTTTCATGTGATCTAATAAATAGGGAAGAAACTGTTTGATGTGAAGCCTTAGAGATTTCAGGCTGCACATTTGTGGCGGTTTCCCTAGTTCGCCTAGGAAGGTTGCATTGGGAACGACAGTCAAATCTCAAACAAACTTTGGCTGAGGGCACAAATTACACTATAGAGAACTGGAATTCCAACAGTGAACAACTTCAGCATAGGCCGTATTTCCCATCATCTCAGCTGGCTTTGTATTTGCTCTTCTGAAGTATAGTGCTAGTCCTACTGATGGATACCAAGTGGCTCGATCCAGTTACCTTAATATAGGTGTTTGATGCTAATTGCAAGACCTCAGAGATTGTCTGAGACATAAGCTTTATAGATATGACATGGCATCCACAGACCCCAGGGTAGCAGCTGGAAGCTAGGTGACATTGCATGTGCATCTCAAATATCACTAGAAACTTCTGCTTAGGCAAACATATTGAACTTTTGTGGTAGTCATGTAGCACCTCTGACTTGTTTTCCTTCAGACCTTCAACAGTAAAAGATTTCTGAATTTAGCAGTAACGGTTTTCTCCAGTTGTTGTCCTAAAGCACTGATGACCATTGAAATTGTTTCAATATATGTTCCTCGTATTGCCTTGTTAGTTATAGATGCAGAGAAGAAAAAAAAAAAAAATTTAAGGGATGAGTTTTGACTGCTGATGATCTTCTAAACAAGGAGAAAATAATGGAAACGTTGTTAGAGAAATTCAAATAGCAATATAATGCAACCATTTCACTAGAGACTTTTCAGAAAGAGAAAATTGAGAAACTTTTTTCCTCAAGCTCTCTACAACCTTATTTCACCTCATGCTGAATGTGCTTACCAAGAATTGAGTGTATTATTTTTACATTGGATACTTGATTTCCTGACTACATGCACTCTTATTGATTTTTATTTGACATTCCAGGAAGTCCTGTAAAAATAAGCAATATTAGTTGCTGTGACAGTCGACTGACTTATTTGTTAAAATCTGATTCATGTTTAAGTGGTTGTTTCTAAAATTTAGAGAAAGCTTTTGGTTTCACTCAGAACTCTGCACCTGTGTTTCTGTGTTTCAGATTGAGGAGGATACGTGGCAGAAATACTACCTGGAAGGAGTTGCGAATGAAATGTATACAGAATATCTGTCTAGTGCCTTTGTGGGTTTGTCCTTCCCTGCAGTTTGTGAGTAAGTAGAAATACGTATTAATGTACATAAGTATTTGCTTCTCTCAAGTGAAATCTGAGGTTTCTGCAGGAGACCTTTTCACTCTGCTACAGGCCTAAAGTTGCTACATCAGATGGGATCCAATAAAATAAACATTAAAGCAATCACTGCGTGGAAGTATTCTAAACATTATAATGCTTGTTTTCAGAAGAGATTTGGAATTAAGTGATTGTAAATGAAAGCATAAATGTTTTCAGTGTTGAACAAATTCATCAGTGCAATCCATTTAAATTGAGTTACTTACTCGCAAGTGCTGTCCTATTGTTTCTTCTAATGTTTCCCATTCTTTGAATAGTGGTTGTCAGTGTCGCCATCTTGGCTTATGTCCCATTCCAAGGAAACTATTCATTAATTGAAACAGATGTAGTGGAGTGGTATAAGCATTGTGGCATCCAGAGCGCTGTAGAACTGGTAGCAAAACACTTCTAACAAGTGAAATATGTCAGAAAACATGTCTGTTCTGTAATGAGAAAGGAGTATTTGAGGCATATAATATATAACCATAGCATAAGGCATGCTACAACTTTATTTCTGGAGACTGAAAATCCATATATTTGTCCTAGAATGATTCTGTGAATGAGAGATTTGTATGCACAAGGTTTCTGTGATAAATACTGTGGCCACAAACGTCGTCAGGATAGTTTAGCACGCTCATATTTCCTCTTCTGTTGGCATTGCTCTTCATTACAGCCGTGCCAAAACCGAAAGGTCACAACAAAGACTGGACAGCTTTTCCTAGGGACTGTTCAGATGCTTAAAAAGAAAAAAAAGACCCTACTCTGAAGAGTTTGATGTCAAACTAGATAACAGAAAAACTTCTGCACACTCCCTTCTTGGACGAGGAAATAGAAGAAGATCTCTCATGTAAAGGGAAATGATTTTGCTTCAACTCCTTTCACTTCTCCCACCTTTTTTGATTTTTACAGTAGCATAAACATAGGGTTATGGCATAAGAATGAGGGAGAAACAACTGTTAGACAAATGTTACCCATTTAAAAATCTTTTTCTGGGATGTGGCTATGACAGAGCCCTGTCTTCTATTTGCTAGTATAATGAAGGGGCTCACAATCCATCCCTCGCTCTGTTGACCAGACTGTGACTAGTCTGTTGAGGGACAGTGTTTATTACTATAATCACAAAACTTTGCCTGGATATCTTAAAACAGAAAAATCTCATAATGCATTCTAGAAATCTGTATTATGTTCAGAATGAATGGTAATTTGTGCTGTTTAACTACAATCATGAAAACTAAATCTCCACAGCAAACCATTGTCAAACATAGCTGAGTTTCCGTATGAGTTCTTAGAAACGGGTGACTGAGACTGGCTGTGACACGAAGCTGACATTCCTTTAACTGTGCTGGTAGAGCTGAGATAAAACGATCAATAAAGAAAGGGCGTTTGTTGAGACTTAGAAACATGTCTAAGCTTTGGAGCTCTCCGCAAGCATTTGGTTATCTGGAGGCGTAATTAACTGTGTTTCCTAGTTTAAAGTAAAGCAAAAGTTTTATCTCAAATTTTCCAGCAGTTCAATCGCTCTATTAAATTCAGGTTAATTAAAGCATATTGAAAATTAAAATGTAGTGTTACATATTAATGAGTTTAGCGCATAGGTATTTGCATTACTGTAAGAATTGGCTCCTCAATTTCCAGAAGAACCGAAGGATGGCAGAGTCTATTGCATTGGTTTGTGAAGGGGAAAGAAAATCAGCGGCCAGGCTTAGTGTGATCAACTACCCACAAAGTGTACAGACTTCGAGAACAGGTTTTGTAATTTGGCTTTTCAAAATTCATGCCATCAGTGACATTTTAAAATTCTGAAGCTGAATGAGATGTGCTGCTTCCTCAGGTTATTGGCCTTGGTTGCCGGTCCAGGAATGTGATTGTTGGGTAAACAGGCTGCCACGCAGTTTGGATAGCATACGTAAAGAGAGTGCAGAAAGATCTCCTCTTTCAGTGGGGGTGGGACACTCAATATTGTTGAAGAATTTCAAGCTTTTGATGTCAACACCAGGGTGAAGAATTAGATGGAAATAGACATTAATATCAGTCTGCTAGTTTAGTTTAGAACTGAGTATATGTATGCGTACTGCGTGAACGTGTTCCCACCAATGTATTTTCAATACCTGAATGTAATTGCTGTCGTTCTGTGCCCTTGGATGTTGCTGGACCAGGTGTGGATGATGCTGATCGAAGACTAAACTAACTAAGCTGTCCCCGACTTGTGCAGTCTTTTAGTGGGCCTTCTAATATTTACTAATACAAGGCTAACCTTCACCCAGGTTCTAGGCCCACTATTCTCCATCCAAAAAATTTCCTGGTGAGGCTAGCACGTCTATGGATTCACACTAGACCTAGGAGTGGGAACAGCATATCAGAGGTGCCCACTTCTCTTACTATATGTTAAAACGGGCCCGTTTGCTGTTGGTTCTAGTTTTGAAGTCATTCATTCAATCCAATGTCATAGCCATGTTTTAATAAAAGGCAAAATTATAGAGATGTCATTATCTCTGTATTTGTGTAGCATATTGTTGCACAGCTTATATTCCTACAGTAGTCATGAAGGTTTTTGTATGTTTTTGGTTTGTATGTTTTTACAACAGACTGTTTGGGGGGCTAATCACAGAAGTCTTAGAAATTTCACTGTCCTGATGAAGGAGAACTGAGTTAGGCGACTGGTGACACGCAGCACTTAGCTGCGTTCTCTCTGCGCTTCACAACAGATTATTACTCTTCCAGATATATTCATAGCAGTGGCACTTCCCACTCTGAGGTGACCCTGAATAAAGTCAGTATTTCACAGAGCAAGGATGGCATGGGCTACCTGTAACTGTCAGGTTCTTGCTGCTATCTTTGGATCTTTCTCTTCAACTAGATTTCTGACTTGTCTCGGAGGGCGAGGTAAATCTTAGGCACTTTTGGACTCTTGAACTTATGCTACACATAATATGACCAGTACAGTTTCTTCATCTCTAAAGGAGTGGTGTTGAATCAGTCCATACCTGTTAAATTAAGGGCTTTTCCCTGAATCCAGGATTTTATTCAGCATCACAGATGCGTGTCCCATTTTAGACTCAACAAACCTAAGCTCAGCTCAGGTAGCGGCCAAGCCACAAGACAGCCTTTAGGCTGACATGACTCCAGATGAAGCTTTCCATCTTCTGACTGTGATTACAATCAGACTCCATCCGATTCTGCCAAAGGTGTCTCCTATATTTTATGCTTTCCTCCAAGCACTCTCAGGCGCTCTCCTCTGGGTCCCCCCAGCAAAAGCTTGGCCACCGCCACTGCCTCCACCCAGGCAATGAAGACATGCTAGATAGTCCCCTCAGGCACGCCTGGGAGATAGCAAGAGCCAACACACGAAAACAGATGTTGTAAGGTCCCACTGTGCTCCCTAATGTCACCTCAGTGGACAGCAGCCTTTGCCCAAGTATGAAAAGGCTGCTTCGATAGAAAAGCATCCCTAGATCAGCACAGAGGCCGTACGGCTTCCCACAGTTCTTTAATATGTTTGAAGTATGGAGGACTATGTTACTGTTACCTGTGCTTACGCCATGGTTTTAGATAACCTGGATTTTACTACACTTGGTACAAGCAATAATTAGTGAGTTGGTAAATGGACAAATTTTGGTTTATTAATTCAAAACTGTCTATATATGCCAGTTATGTTTCTTCTTCATACCTAAAAAACCTAAAAATACCCACTTCTGTAAATCAAGCTTGGGTTTTTTTTGTGCTAAAACCTTCAGTAGAGCTCCTACATGAACAGTATCCTTATTGTGCTTATTCGAACATGATCAGCTTTAATGGGAGCTAGAAAGAACAGTGGAGTGACAGTTTTGTTTAGCAGAATAAGAGTACCTAAAAGTAATGAAAGACAAATATTTATGAAACTCTGTAGGCAAGCAGGATGTATTCCACACTTCAGAGCACTTCCATTGCATTTCAAATCGGGAACCATGTTGTAGAGCAAGACAATATTTGATGTGGGAAACACAGAGAAAAATCAGTATAGAGTTCTGTATTGACATCTCTGGTGTTCAGTGTCTTCATAACAGACTGACAGGTCACGAAACAAAAGCTGTTAAATATTCAGCTCCCGTTCACACTGCCATCCTAGTAATGACAGTGGTACCCACTACTGTCAGCAGCAGTTTTATTTGCTCACCTGCTCTTGATCTTGTCAGCAGCCACTGACTGGAACTGGTACAAATAATTTGTATGAAGCACTTCTGTGTGTATATGCATGTATATAGAGAGAGTTATGTATGTCATTATGAGTGGTGTATGTCATGTTATCGTGAGTGACATAAGTCACTCTACACACAGTGTATTACATAATTTATATAATGACTCACGAACCCACTAGAAAAGAGCTTGATCTTTGTCAAGGTTCACCCATATTCTCTATATGCTTTTGTATTAAAATATACGCATGGTATTCTGTACTCCCTCTGCATGTCCACTTTTCCTGCCACCGTGAATTCCTCATTATCCTAGTAGTGCTCCAGCCTTGGTCTTTTTTCTACTGTGCTAGATTTAAAGAGTGCTTTGACTTTTTTTATAGATTAATGCAAACCTTGGCTTCCTTCAGTGGTTTTTTTTATTATTTTAACATGTTAATTGTGTACAACTCGATCTCATAGAATTTAATAGCAGGTTTTTTCTTTTGGGCTCTGGATGACCCCATAAGATCTTGATCTCCTAAGGAAAAGAAAAAAGGCCTTGTCCGCAGCCATATGTGAGTGATGTTCTAGAGAATTACTGCTAAAAGCTTTGTTAAAGTTTTGAAAAAGTTTTAAAAACTTCAAAAAGCTTCCCCTGCCACCCCCCCACCCCCCCCTCCATTACCCTGTTGGAGACAAGAAGCAAGTCTATTGTAACCTTCTACCAGAAGATCATTTAAAGGCTGGGGGGCGAGAACCTTTTCCATATACTTCCCATGACAAGCCCTCGAAGACAAAGTACCCTCATGTCATGATTTAACAAAGCGAAAGAAAAGAGACCAAAACTTGTATATGGTACGCAGATACAGCGGGGAAATGTTTATTGAAGTACTAAAGTACGTTGAAAGGGTTGCCATGCCGGTGCTTTAGGCACTGTTTGTACGTAGTAGTTTTAATCAGTTCCAAATCTCTCTCCAATACATCTCTTGGTTTCTGACTCTGACCAAAGCAATTAAAAAGTGTATTCCTCAATGTTTAAGCAGTAAGTGTGAGCAGTGTTTTGCATGCGCTGAACCTGGCAATGAGTATTGCTTTGCAGCCAGTGATTCCTAACTTGCAAAATACAAAATTTAATTCTGTTTCATTTTATTGGTCAGATGAGATTAGACCGGAAAGCATACCTTGAATATGTAGGATCTCCCTGTCTCTTCACAGCTGAGATTACAGTTACAATTTTAATCTGAACTGCCTACTTAACTAAATCCTGTCTGGTAAACTAAACTCCTCACTGGCACTGTTCACTTTTCGTTAGGTTAATGATTTCGTGACTTTTATGGACTTTTATGCTCCACACCAATGTAAGATACCTAGCAATCACAGATCTAGAAACATCTGCGCGGTTACAGATACGCATAGTATGGCGTGTTTTGTTATTTATTTCTGAGCTGGCCTGTTAGGGTTTCTAATCCTTTCGCAGAATGCTCAGAGTTTTTACTGTCTTTCTCAGGTGTAAATAATAAGTCAATAGTCACATAAGATAAACACTACTGTAAGTGGAAATAAATGTAATAGTCGTTAAATACTCTTAACTTTTGAGCAAACATTCCAGTACTGGTAGGAGCCACACCAGTGCCTTCTGTATTAAGTATGTGATAGATCTGAGCCAGTGGCTTTCCCTTTCTTAGCACCTCTAATTTCTGATTCCTCCTCTAACTTCTGTTGTCATCCGCTCTTTTGTAGCATACTTAAGACCCAGCAGTTCCAATGCAATAGTAGAAGTGCATGTAATGATCTAGTAAGACACCTATAAAATACATCTCAGTATTTCTTAAGACACCCAAAGCTCTGCTATGCTTTGTACACTTGATCAGATAACCACTTATGTCAGTGATTCCTTTTAATTTTTGTAATAGTTCTGTGACATTCTACTATTGGAGTATTTCCTTATTTCCACCCCCCCCTTGCCTAAGCAATACATGAGTATTCAGCATCTGGAAGAACCACTTTTGCTACTTCCATGTGATTGGAAATAAGCTGAGCCTAACACTAACAAACCTTTAAAAGAGATATTTGAGTTATGATATGTGTGTGTATATGTATAATTTTAGTATATGTGTATATGTATATATATGTAGTTTCTTTGTATGTGAATATATAGCACATACAAATAAATATTTACTTAAGTAAATGTATGAATAATGATAATTTCTATTCCAACATACAAAGCTTATTGACTGCACTGGTTTTAGACACTGTTGCTCAGTGAAAGTAAAGTACCTGATATTCTCGTACTTCCAACTCCTAAGGAACACAGCATACTAGCAAGCAGCAAAGAAAGCACTGCTTGCCAATGTGTGTAAAAAATATTTTGAAAAGAAGACAAAAACAATACATTTAGGAAAGAATTCTGACATTGGAAGTTATTTTCTCAGCTTAAGATGCTGCTATAAAATACTACTTTTTCATCAGGAATTATGTTTTTCCATGTATTTTTCATTAGGTGGATAGCAATGTGATTAATCCTGTATCAAAATACTTTTGCTAACTGCAGCTGAACCAAGGTATAGAATTAGTTGAAAATACTTTTTCTCTCCTGAGGACAGTACCTATTCCTTTGTCCGAAGTAGTTCAGCAAAAAATGTTATAACTGACTTTGAGGGGAAAAAAATAAATAAATTATGGTGTACAAGATTTCAATCAAAAAATTTACTTGAAAAGAAAAAACTTCCAGTTTCATTTCTAATTTAAATCCTTTTTCTAATGTTTGGTACAAAAAGAAATAATTAAGAACTAATCAATGTTTTATCTTCATGTTTTGCTGCTCAGAAAGGCATATGATAATTTCTTTACAGTCTAAATATTCCAGTACTTTCACATGCAAATAATACAGCGGTTATCTATGGTTAATTTATGCCAATGATAGTCTTACCAGTAAAAAAGATTTAATGTCAAAAAGAATTTATTTCCCTCTGGGTAGATAGAAACAGTCAGATTCTTAAGAGCCTTTGTTCTTGACCATCTGTTTTCATCAGTAGTTAAGAGTTGATGCTGGCAGTTGAAAATAAAATAGAAATTAATGCCTCATGTACTGTCATTGACAATTCTTGTGGACTTCTACATAATAATTTGAGATAAATAGTGTTCTAACTTCTTATTACAAGGTTCTTTATGTATCTTGGGGAAAAAAAAAGCAGGTATAAGATCTTTCTCAGTATAATCATATCAAACTACATTTGCACAATACAGTTAAATGGTGAGACTTATTAATCCGAATATTTAATGGCATGACTGTGTGCATGTAAACCTATTTATTTGACCACTTAAATATTTTTAGTAAATCTGTAGATAGGAATGACACAATGCCAAATATTAGGGTAGCATTATGCTTACCTCTTTATGTTGACTTTGTTGATTTTGGTGATGGGGCTATTTTTGTTTGGGTTTTTTTAATGAATATATACGTACGGAGATAGATTATCAAAGAGCGCACAAAGCAGAAACCAAGGAAGAGAATTTAAGCGTATTTCCTAAAGGAGTGTAGGTGGTCAGAATGAAAGAATAGGTTTAGAACTTTTAACATTCACGGCTCATACAGTTGTATTTCATGTCATCTTTTTTTAAAACAGAAGCGTAATAGTCTTAATAGAACATATAGGGTACCCTAGTGTTAAAATGTTTGTAAAGTGATATTTTTCTTCTAATTTAACTTTTTTTGATGCTGATAGTCAGGCTTCATTTACCTGTTAACACTGGTTGATGTTGGAGGTGATGGGCTAACTGAGGATTCAGTAGCTATTCGGATTTTGTCTGCCTGTTTCTGACATTGGCTGGAGTTCTGGAGGTAGGAGAAGGCTTTTAATGGGTTCAGAAAAAAAGGTTAAATTAATATTGCCCCTACTTGTCTTTTTGTATTGGTTCCCAGTACTGAGATACCACCTGCCTCCCCAGACAAGGAGATTACGGGGATACTTTTGCAATCCTTTAAAAGGAAAATTTTTGAATAAAAAGTACGCTCAAGTTTTACATCGCCAAACTTAAGCAGTGCAAAGTAAATTGTACTGTATAAACATCTCTGTGATCTGCAGCACATCGCCTCAGCATTGTCAGAACCCCTACATCCATGCTTATCTGTAATTATTCTTCTATCCTGAAGAAGTAGCAGTAATTTACTGTTCACAGTGATTTCTGAAACTTAATAAAAAAATGGAACATCAGTTCAACAGCCAGTTCCTTATTTTCTGCTAAGTATGTGACAGGTGCAATGTATGCAGAAGATCACCTAATTTGCTTAAAGAAAATAAATAGTATTGAAATATGCAAAAAGATGAATAACACGGAAGTAAGGATGGTTGTAGAGAAGCAGCGAGCACTAGAAAAGTTAGCGTACAATATAGAAGACGGCAGCCATCTAATTGAAAGTTGAGCCCTAGAATAATTTGTGATAAATTTATAGAGTAGGAAGCAAGTAACATTGAATTTGCAATGACAAAACTAGAAAATGGTTTCTAGTTATTAAAAAAAAAAAAAAGGTAGTTTCTTCATTTTTTTCTCACAGAGCCTATTAGCTTGAAGCAAATGGTGGCATGCTAACTCACAGTTCTGCGGTCTATAAATATCACCCTTGAGATGTTTTAATAAACAGCCACTTGTACAAAATTTTACAACTGAAAAAAATGTGTATGGCAGGATCAGAATTTGCTTCCCATATATTTGTCAGAAATTGCTTCCAGTCGCGCTGTTCCTCTGTGACAGTAGTTGGCAAATATTGACTTATTAATAGTGTACTTTCATTTTAGTTCAGTATTTACATATTTTCTAAGGAATGCACACTGCAGTCAACATATGGTTGAATTCCAGCAAAGATGTGAAAAATTTCCTCAAGACATCCACAACTATAGCCAAATGTAGTTTTATGTTGTATATTGTGACCTTTGTTATTATTGTTTAAATAGAATTAGTAACATAATGTATTTGTTCTTATGTTACTGTTCTCAACTTGTCAGCTTATATTTTTAGGAAAATAAGTGTTCATTATCTTCAAAATAGAAGCACTTTAATGTATGTTCTGTGTATACCTAACTTGAAAAACACAATGGGAAGAGATCTTTGTGTAAGTTCTCAGACTTCAGCCGTCTCTACGTACGTGATGTTGGTTGTGGAAAAGGACTGACTCTTGGCCTCTTCTTTTCCTGCAGACTGGTGTTTGCGAAACTAAAGCTCTTAATGATAGCCATAGAATACAAGTCGGAAAAACGAGAAAGCAGGTATGTCTGATGCCTATGAATTTTGAAGTTCTGGAATGCACTGTCAAGAATTTTGTCTGCTTCTTTTTTTTTTTTTTTTTTTTTTTTTGCCCAGAAAGAACTAGTCTTGATCTGGCAAGAGTTGATAAATAAATAATAATAAAAATAATAAATAAAGAAGTCAGCATGCTTAGAGAGTGTTTACAGACTCATTACCCTGTAACGATGATGTGAAAGAAGGAAGAAAAAAAACCAACCCACCCCAATTACAAGGGGGGAGGAAACCCACACAGAAATAAATATTTAAGTAAGTGCTGCCAGAAGCACCATCTGCTGAGGCACTAATAATAATAATAATAATTTTTTCTGTGGTCTTTTTTTTTTTTAATTATAAATATACGGGGGGTGGGGGGAAACAACCCAACCCAAACTAGCTAAGTAAGAGGTTTTGTTTTGTTGTGTGAGAGAATGGATTATCCCTGGGCAGCTTTTGGCAGTGGCTTTGGCAAACTCATTAAGCTAATTATGCAGTACAGACATAGAGTGTCGTGTCTCTCTCCCCCCACCCCTTGATTTTAAGGCTTTAAACTGTTTTTAAAATTGTGTGTAAATTGAAGGGAAGTGGCTGTGCTGCCAACGGGCGGCTTGCGGAGCTTTTTAAGCAGGATGTGGTGTCCCTTAGCTATCTCACAAGCCTCCCTCAGTTACCTGCCTGACCCAGGGGAAGGGGCTTGCAGAGCACTACGAAGAGTGGATGTGGGTGAAGTGTTTATGCAGTTCTCTGCTTGAGAGGGGAACTGGGGACGGAAAGGGTGGCATCTCCTCTCTCTGCAACCTCTACGATTCCTGCAATCTCAGCAATAAAAGGATGCTGCTCCTCCTGACCCATGCAAAGATGGGCTCGAACCCCTGCTTTCACTCCTGTACCCTCCCAGGAAGCAGTGAGTTGCCACCTGCACCAGAGGCATTGCTGCTTGAGGAGCTGCATGTGGTGGTGCAGCTGTCCTCTCCTCCCATGTGGTCTTCTGCCTTCTTCTCCTACATCAGGGATTTGAGCAAAAGGGAGGAAAGAAATCACCTCTCGTTCTACTCTCCAGCTAGGGAGAGCACTGTTTCCACCCTTTTCCCTTGCTGATGTGCCAAGATCTTTCCTTGCACCTTCCTAGCAGCTGACTGCCTCCCACAGGGAGGCTCTCTGTAGACTCTGGCAAGGTGGGAAAGCACAGCACACATTCCCCGCCCCCCCCCCCCCCTCGTTAATAAGTGCCCAAGTGCTGGTGGGAACAAACTCTTTAGTTTTGTCTCTGGAGAGAAGTGTTTGCTTGCTTCCCTGACTGGTGTCTTTCTGTATACAAGGGGCTTTCATAGTGAGCTTTCTCACAGTATAGATGGAGGATTCAACAGGCCAGGGGCAAGGGCTGATGGACCCTTTACACCATGAGCTATAAAACAGACAGGTGTTATGCACTGATCTCCTCTGCTCCCCCGGCTCTCATGGCATTACTGACTGTCTCACCACAACAGCCTTGGGCTTCCTCTCAGCATAACTCACTCCTGACCCAAGCTTGCCACAGCTGCAATAAGTTGCCCTGATCTGCACCTTATTCAAGAGTTTCTCATATAAATGAGCTGCAAAATTTTCTAGGATAAACATCCCACATTGATGCCAAGACCTGCCTAAACTTGAGTCAGTTGTGAATTCTCCAGCCTAATTCTCAGAGGTAAGATGTTCTTTGCTTGCCTCCTGCAGGCACTGGACATGGTAGGGGGAAAAGGCTGGTGACAGCACAGTGATGGACAGAAAGGACAGTCCAGACAGTGCGCCCATTTAAATCCTGGCCTTCTGCAGTGAAACATTTTCCCACTATTTGTCACAAAGTCTCACAGCTCTGGGGAGCCGAGCATGCTCTTGGCATGCTTGTATACCTCTCTCAGCTACTGCTCTCCCAAGCAAGGGAACAGAGCAAGTACAGATGCCAGAGGGAAATGGAAGTGCCAATGACTGGTTTAAACACTTGATCCAGATGGACAAGACCTCATCTCTCCCACCACCACTCCACCCTCTTACTTCCAGCCCTCTCCCCAAGAAAGTCAAGAGTTTTGCCTACCTGGCAATATACTTCTGGTAAATATTTACGTCTTCGCTGACAGCTGGTTTGTCAGTGGGTAATCCATTCCTAATGAGAAACACACGGCAGAGCTGGTTAGCAGGCAGGAACAGGGCACAGTCTAAGCTCCTTGTTTCTCTCACACACCACTGACACTTCGGGAGAGAGGGTCCAGCGAGGAGTACCCAGCAAAGATACCCATATGTTTAACCTCCCTCCCCCTTTCCCTTCAAATCCTGTACCTTCATTTCCTAGGGAACCATACAGTCCGCCTACCACCCCTCCTGCACATTCCCTCTTTGCAGGGCTCGGTTCAGTTTGTTGGAGACACTGAGAAGACCAACCATGAAAACCTGTTTCCACAGAAAAAACTGACTACCCATTTACAAACAAGTGATGGCCACATGAAAACAAACCTCCCTGAAGCACCTTGCAACACTGCCCTTATGGGCACGGAAGGGCCATCAAGACACGTCTGCCCCAGGCTCAGTTGTGCGGTGCTTCAGCTGCACGGTGAGCTACTGCACATTTCCTATGGCCAGCAGGTGCAGCATGCTGCTACCCGGTACTGGGGTACTGGCAGCAAGGCTACAGCCCCTTAGGCGGGACTTTAACTGCCTCTGCTTTCACACAGATACCCTAACTTCAATAGACAGGTGGCCCAGCAAAGGTATTTATGTATTTTAATCAATGACAAAATCAACCCAACTGCACGCAACTGTCACATAAGCCTGGGTTCCTTAACATCATTAGCAAGCAGATGAAAATTATATACTCGGTGAGTTCAGCAAGAGGAAAAAGAGATAGAGGACCAGACTCCCAGACTCCAGCCTACCTAAGAGGCAGTGGCATACCACCACAGCCCCACACAGGCTGTACACAGTCTTCCTTCTCAGCTTTGCCCGCACTCAACCTCCACTCCTACTCGTGACAGCTCTGTAGCCTGGTTTAAACAATGACACTTTCGCACAGAGTTCACTCAAAGTAGGTAGATTAGTTCAGGTCAGGTTAATAGCATTACATGTTAGAGAGTCTAAACCCATGGCTAGGGTATACGTGCCTAAGCATGAGAGTGAGGGGTAATTCCTGCCAGGTTATTTGGTCCCAATGGGGACTGTGAATGGAAAGCCAGGTCCCAGATACCACAGTTAGCACTTCCTCCACCAGCACAATTAATGGGTTGCTTTCTTTTATCGTGAAGGCCTGTACCTAATTAAGCAACCTAAAGGAGAAGGACCAGAGCCCCTTCTGTACTCCAACATGTGATTGGGACACTGGGAACGGCCAGGTTGAAGGCCCTGATCACCTCCATTCCTGTTGCAGCCCCATGACAATGCCCCAGCTAAGGAAGTCCTGTGGCTAGAGGAGGGATCATCACAGTGCTACAAACCCACATCTGCAAGTGGCAGGAAATGAGCAAGAGAAATGAAATCAAACTGGGATCCAAGTGTAACACTAAAGCAGATAAGAAGAGGCTCACAGTCCCCCCAAGCACAGCTGTAGGCTGGCCACTGAACTCCAGGCAGCTGAGTGTTCTGCAGACTCTTCAGGCACAGAGTCCCTGGCCAAGTCACCCATCACAACAAGGCACTGTGCCTACAGGAATATTTACAACACAGTGTTTTTTAGTAATAGGAGTCCCTGCCTGCCATCTGGAGCATGTACAGGGTGCATCCTGAGTGGGGGCCAGATGCAAATGTTAATAATCCTCTGCCCTTTCCCATACACCTTAACCACAGAGCTCCTATATCTGTCTGCCAGCAGTTGGGAAATGACTGCTTCACATGGAAGACAGGTATCATTAGCTCTGCCTTCCTGGTAGGGAAACACAGAAAGTGGGGGATGCGGACTCGCCTGAGATGGCAAAGAGCATTCGAGTGACGATTCAGCCCAAAGCCTCCTAGGTCTGCAAATTAAAGAGAGAACAGCCTTCCTCCTTACCAGGGGGCAAAGTAGTAGGGTGCGTGTGATGGTATTTGCCACAGAAGTGCAGGACAGAGGTCCTAGACTTGCTAGAAATGACTCCATGGGATTCACAGCTCACAACAGCCCCAGGTCCACAGGGAGAAACAAGTAAATCCAAACCATGACAAGCAAGCAGAGAAGTCGCTCCCTTCCTCCCTGTTTGCAGCCTCATGTCCACACATAGCTTTTCCACAGCTACCACCTCTGGAAGCCACATTAAAAAGTAATCCAAGGTTTGACAAGGCCTTCAGATATCTCCATTCAGTCAATGGCATCACTGAAGAGACTGCCAGCAATGTATGTGTGGGAGGTTATTAGTGGTAATTGGGCTAATGAGTTTGCCCAGTCTGAGGGGTAATTGAATCACCTCTATTTGTGTAAAGAACAAGCAAATTGAGAAGACCCAGGCCTGGCCCCACAGAAGTATGTGTATGCCTAACTCCTATGAAAATTGATGGGAATTGGTCACCAAAATGTCTTCTGAGTTCTGGGACAAACAAAAAGCCCCATCTTGCCAACTGTAAAGTCAGCAGAGTTTCACCATTGAGTTAAATGGAAGCAAGGATTAGGTTCTCCTACAGACACAGATGGATGCCTGCGGAACCAGAAGAAAAGAAGAAAGAGAAAGTAAAGTAGCCACAACCTTGACCTTAGAGTGCTGGCAGCACCCTGTTGCCTCACCTTTCGTTTTCACATACAAACCCAAGAGCTAGTGGGCTCTAAACGCATGGCTGTGACTGCTGATGGCAGGCCACATCCTTAGGGCAAATAAGATAGAGGTGCAGGGTGCAACAAAGGAGCAGACACTCCAAAAGAGAAAGCAAAAAGAAACATCACATGAACAGTGCAGTATTTATCATCACACAAACTGGAATTGCCCACTGATCCACACACAGACTTTAGGTACGATCCCCCATTAATACAAAGATACGAAAAGTGGGAGGACACTTACTTTACTGTAGAGACTGTTCCAGTTGTGATGGAGTCTGTCTTGGAGAAAGTTGATTTCAGGTACTCAGGAGTGTTGAATGGCAATGAGACGGACTGCTCTGGCCCAGCTACGGGAGTGCTGCTGGGGGTACTGGTGAGAGGAGCAGGGGCCAGGCTGGGTGTTGGAGCTTTAACTGGAGTGAGCTTCTGAATGTTCCTCACATCATACTTGGAAGGTCGGCCTACCTTGCCTGTCTTGAAGGCGATGGCTCCTCCCATATCTGGGCTTCCTTCTCCAGGCTTGAAAAGGTGCAAGTACTTGACATTTTCTAGGTCATACTTGGAGGCCTTCTTGTAAGTGTTGCCATTTTGTGGCCTGATGCTCTCACCCGTCTTCAGCTTCTGAATGAAGAAGTCGTATTTGGAGGCCCGTGACATCAGGCCCTGCATCTGGGAACTGCTGGGAGAGGGCAGCGGCAGGATGGTGGCTTTGGTCTCCGTCAGCATGGAGGCATCTGGACCTGGCACCCGAATGGGCTGTGCCAGCACTGAGGAAGTTTCTTTGCCCAGCTTGGAGCCCAACTCCTCAGATTTAGCCAAATGCATGGGCCAAGAGAGCTGCTCTCCAGCTTTCAGTTTGCGGATGTACTCCTCATACTTGGAGAAGCGGGCTCGTTTGCTCATGGCATCTTCACCAGGGAGAGAGGCAGCAGTCGCAGTGGCCTCTGAGGTAGCAGCATTCAGCTTGTCAAAGCTTATCTTGCGGGCCAGCTCATCCCGCATATTCTGGTCATCATAGCCAAACATGCCCAGGAACTCATTCATGGTGGTGGCGGCATAATCTCTCAGCGATGAAGCTTCCCCTACAGAGAACCAAAGTGAGAGAGTCATGCAAGGCGTTGATTTTTCTTCTCCTCCCATACCAGCACTAGTAGCAGGGAGGGGGAGGTAAGGGGAGAGGGGAACATGATCTACTGACGTTTGGCTCACTTGTTAGGTTTTACGACTCTTAAATTAATTTGTTTTAAAAAAAAAAGTAATTAATACCGGGGTAAAATAAAAAGAGTTCATCAATGCCAGGAAAATCAATTTCCTAAATGTTCTAGCCGATGGCTTTTCAGTACATTAAACAAAGTTTCATAAATGTCTCTGCACTCTTGCCTTGGCCTAATATGAAGAAAAAGTAATTTTACTGGAAGCAAAACCAATGCCAATATGCCGAGGTTTGTACAGTTCTGTCCTTGTGTGTGTTTGTATATGGAAGGAGGTGCACAAAGGATAGACAGCAGTGTGTCTGCGTGCATAAGGAGGGGCAGAAACACGCGAGGTATGCCATGTGTGCTGGTGAACAGCCCAGCTGAGAGCAGGCAGGACAGCATGGTGTGAAATGGATAAGGGAGACAGGGCAAGGCGATGTATGGGGTGGAGCAGGGGAAGGGCAGAATGGCAAATACAGAGTAGAGAAGGAAAGCAGCAGAGGTGGAGATGAATTAAGATGGGGGAAGAGCAGCAAAGGCTACATGCATGAGCAGCTTGGCAGTGAGGAGAGGAGGGGACAATGTGGAGAAAGGAGGGCAAGACAAAGACAGGAGAGTTCCCCATAGGTGTTGCAGTTCTCCTCTTTCCTGTCAATCTTGCAAGTGTTCTTTTCACCCAACTTGCTCCCTTCCTTCCCAATCCCAGTGACCAGAGAGCTACTATTCTTCACATGAAAAGGGGCCACAGTTCAGTGAAGGCTGCTGAAACCCCCAGGCAGCCTCCTGAGCAGCCAGGAACAGCATCCAGTAAAACCAGGAAAGGGAAAAGTCCACGCAGGTGCAAAATAGGTAAGGAACAGCCTTTTCTTCATCAGGATTTGGACTGAGGACAGAAAGAGATGTTGTCCTGATGTGGGCTCCAGAGAGGGGGAGCAAGCCTGTTCTCTGGAGCGTGGGTTGGGGAAGGGGCAAGGACGGGGTTAGTCTACCTGAGCATAGGAAAAATGAGGGAGGAAAAATGAGCAAAAGCTGTCTTTCCTTGGGTCTCTCCCTCCCTTCCTCCCTCAGGCAGTTTCACAGTCCACCAGGAGGGGAAGAACACACATCTGGAGGTCACCCAATATCAGTGTAAAGGAGGAAATAAAGATTGCTCTGACGTGCCAGCTTGGACTCATTTAGGCTTCAGCCTGACACAGCGCTGCTCCTCCTCTCCCTCTTGCTTTCTCCTGCAGAGTAAAGATTTACTGTGTGCAGGAGTCCTTCAAACCTCCCTCGTCATCTTTTCCAATCACTCACTCTAGCTCTCATGGGCAAGCACGCTCGTTCACAGGGAGCCAGCACAGGCAGGTACACTGGCTGCACAGTGGAGGTTCTGGGCACTGGGTCCAGCTCAAACCAAATCAACACTGTCTTAAAACGCAGTGGAAAAGGAAGGCACCAAGACACAGCCACAGAACAGATCAGCAAATCCAAAGCAAGAAAATGGATCCCTATGATTTGGGGGACCTGACAGCCAACGATGCCATACGCACAGGCATGCACAGACAGGAGAGCGTTCCCACGCACAGACAGGAGAGCGTTCCCACGCACACAAGACCCAGTCAATGAGCTACGTTGAAGTTCAATAGCCATCAGCTTCCACAAATGTTTCCACAGGCCTGTTTAGAGGAAGAGACTGCCTGCAACGGGCACTAACATGGGCAAGGCCATGAGGGTCATACTCCTGTTTCAATATTGCCTGGTATAGCTGTGTTCACCTAGCAGAAGCGCTGCTGCGCTAGCTGCCCGCGTATGCCGTACGTGAGAAAGGCAATGCAAAGAACATGTCTGAAGCCTGCAAGCAGCAGGACAAAGACACACTTGCTAAGTGCTGGGATCTGGTTTAGACCAAAATGACTTTCCAGTTCTGAGCACTTAGGCCCAGCATCCTGCATGGGATTTTGGGATGTCTGACTTCAGAATAAACACCCTGTTATTTACAGAATGGGTGGCAATGCCCCTGCAGTGTCTGGCTCAGATTGTAGCTCTTTGTAGTACAACCTCATGGGTCAGCATTAATCTTAAAGGATGTTAAATGCAGAATCATGCCCCACAGTGTTCAATAACAAGACTTGTCAGAAGGAAACCACAAGGAAAGGCTGTATTACTCCATCCTCAGAGGTAGGATCATTTAATCTTGCTTCCCCACTTGACCCTCTCCTGCGGCCCCTCCAACACCCTACCAAAGCCATCAACTTTATCTTTCACACACAGACATATTAAATAATTTCATCTCACTTTAAAGCAGTTCTGCTTTTCACCTCTTTTTCTCTCTTCTCCACCTCCATTTCAGTGTAACCCAATGACCCAACAAAAGTGATTAAACCCATGAAATCCCTACTGGGTCTAACACTTCCATGTTTCTGTTAAATCTGCTTTCCCTGTTCTGCTTTTCCTCTCTTTTTGGACCTGTAAAACAATCCCCTAGCCTCCTTCACAATGCCCTGACTTCCAAGCACTGTGCAGAAATATTCTAGCCAGGCTGTGCCAAACTCCCAAGAATACCACAGAGAGGACCTGATAGGAAATTTAAGCTATTAAGTGTGATTTTTACTAGCTTTAACAGCTGCCCTGAAAGCCAGCCAATTCCTTTCCTTCTTTATCCTAACCTGCAGCATACCAAAAAAGAGAGGAGACCCTCTGTTTTCAATGCCACATCTCCAATCAGTTTTACAAATTGCAGCTCAGTTCAAGCACCACAGACATTACAAATCCAGAGAGGAGATTCAAGGAAACCTAGTATTTTCTTGTAACACTGGAGAAAATGGAATGTTGTAGGAAGCCACCTCCTTTTTAAACTTCTCTCACCTGCACACCTATCTTGGAAAGCACCTTTGGTACCTACCTACCCATGTAGCCAGACCTCAACTGGTGCAAACAATTAGATGCAAAACCCAAGACCATAGGAAAAGGAGAGTTGTCAGACCTTTTTCTGAGCTTTACAAAGTCTGAGCTTGAGTTCAGATTTCACTACCCTCGATCTAATCCCCTCATCCCCCAAAACACTTTGCATTCTGCTTTTCCTTTGCTCAAATCTGGTTCCACATGATTGCAGTACCCTCCCTGATCAACAGCTTTGCCAGTGCTGCTCAGTCTTTCCTCATCCACATTTGAGTTGAAACCCTGGCCAGTTCCCACTACTCGCTGCCTAGCAAGCGCACCTTCACTCATCCCAGTGTGAGCCCACCGACACATCCCCTAAAGCCAAGGCAACCCCCCCTTACTTGCACAGGCACCTAACCAGGAGGCTAGAGGCTCTGGAGGTGGAGGCACCTTATGGAAGGGAGCTGTCTCACCACAAAGATGGTATGAGACCCAGCCAACTCATTTCACATACACTTTCAAACAACAGCAAAGAGGTAATTATTATTACCTCATCGACAGAAAACCCTCCTGATACCCACACGCAGACAGAAGTGAAGCAGGACCGCGGCTGGGAAACAAATCCCTGTGAGAAGTACACAGCCCTGGAAGCCACAGGAAGCATTGTCCCTGGGTCTTCTTCCCCCTGCCCTGCACAGCATTTTTCTCTCCTTTTCTATGTGATAATAAAAGGGCTCCCTCTCCCCTTGCCGCTGCTCTCCATTTGTGGGCATTGCCAAAGAGCAGAGATCTGTGTGTCTCAGAGCAGCTATCGTATCACAAAGGATCCGAAGCTAGCAAAAAAGGGGCTAAAAATAGCCTGCAGCAGCACACTATATATGGAAGGAAAAGCCAAACAGCCCAAATGGAGCGCAAGGTCTGGATACTGGGGGATGGGACATCCCAGCCAGGGCTCTGTCCTTTATTCTGCTTGGGAGGGAAAACATGTAGACTTGGGGGCTATAGGATAATACGCAAGGAACTGGCACGCACCATGCATGTTCTCCCAAGTGGAGTCTCCCCAGGAAACTATGAAGATAAATCCCCCCTTGTTGAAAACAGGGCCAATATTCCCTTCCTAAGAGACTCAGCCAACAGGCTAAGAAAAGAGGAGAACTCTGAAAGCTTGTACAGGGGAAAGCTCCTGGTGACTGCTTTAGTCCACTACGTAAGAAACAGGCAGAGTAAGGAACATGGGACTGTATAGGAAAACCTCCCTGAGTATGTGTGCGTCAGTGAGAGATTGTGGAAAGGGACCTCTGTCAGAGGCTGTCTGGGGAAATCTAAATGCTATATATAAGTGTGTGTAGAGAAGTATGGGTCAGTCAGTGGGCAGGAGAGGGTGCGTGAATGAATGAAGAAACCTATCTGTATGCCCAGGTCAGCTTCTGACACCCATCTCCCGACAGACACCAGCTTTGTGACTCCTGAACACGTTTCCTAGCCGTACCAGAGAGGGAGGCACATAAGGCAAGACTGAGCACCGACTCATTAGTCCCTTGTTTTCGAGGGGTGGCTCAGAAAAAGAAACAGGGATGCCATAAATGTATGTCCTCCATCTTGTTTCAAAGCATGAGGATTAAATAGCATGGACCAAGTCTCTGCAAACTTCTGCTTGATGCATGGCAAGCCTGTCTGACCCTGGAAGGAGACAAAGGTGGCAGGGATTTGGCATTAAGACTACAGGAAGAGATGGAGGACACGAGCAGCAGCTGAAGTCCCATAAAGCAGGCTGTGTGTGCACACATCAGGACTCCAGGAAGCAGGAACCCTTCTCAGCCCCACAGAATTAGGATCACTTACCCCACTGATCAAGAAAGCTAGTTAGATACAGGATCCGGTTTTCTGTGTGACTCCTGCTTTTTACCCAAGTTTCCAGCTGATCAAAGTAGTATGGGTTCAACTTTAAATGCTGCTGAGCACTGCCAGCTCTGTATCTTCTGCGCCCTCAGAGGGAGCCACGGGCGGTCAGAACCTTCAAAACCAGGTTCCTACGATGACTCCCCCGAAGCCGCATTGACCGGGAGGACAGGGCTGTATTCCTCTCCTTTGATCTGACTGCCTCCTGCTACCTGCCAACTCCCAGGAAAAAAACCGCTCCTTTTTGGTATAGGCAGTTTCAGATCTCACTGGAATAAACTTCACTTGCACCCAGTAACACGAGGTCTGAGAGGACTCAATGATGAACAGCTTAAAATCAATTTTCTAGAACACTGACAGAAAAAGACAGAAAAGAACACTGTCCTCTCCAAAGCAAGGGATGTTTCAGTTTGTGCTTTCCAGGGAAATGTTGCAAACAACATTTACAACAGGGATCCTGAAACAGACACTCAAGACCTGGCAGCACGTCTGTTTGCAAGTCAAATCCCATGTGGCTGTATATGTAAACCGGACCCCACATGTACCCTTACCTGCCTTCAACACAGATGAGTCTTCAGCCCTCCATGAATGCTTATACGTTTTTTGCATAATCCTTTGACAATATAGCCCTACAACAGCATTTTACTGAGAACTCCTACCTCAGTGAGAAACCTCAGTTCCTTTTCATTTTCCCCAGTTTGGTAATGTATTTTTTTTACATTTACGTTCCCCTCCTTTCAATTTTTGTAGCAAATAAAAGCTGCAAGGGGTGGGAGGGGGGGGGAGTGGGAGGGGGGAGAGGATTAAAACAAACTAAAAACGGAGTCCAGGCACAATCACCTTGTGTCTGGGAACGACAAGGGCTTTCCTATCAAAGGAAACTGAAGGTCACACTTTTCCTCATTGATCTTGCAATGTTTGTTAATTACTCTGTCACTGATGTGGCGAAGGATAATTAAACAGCTCTGTTTATATCTTATATGCATAATTATGTGCGCTGCCACTGAACTCGTGAAGACTAGAGAATGTGCCTCTCCAGAAGGGGAACGGACAGACGGAGATGAGTTTCAGCTGCATTATTAACAGGAGGAGGAAAACATGCACGCACACAAAAGGAGGAAAGTTTGATGGATTCACAAAGTGCTGAGATCAGGGGCGGGGTGCGTGCAGGTGGAGCAGATTAGGGGGAGATCTTTCAATTACAGATCCAGCCCAGCTGAGTGACAAATTGGCGGAGGGAGCCGCTCTGCCCTAATGGAGAGAATTCAATTTACCCTAAGCTATCACCAAGGCTTAGCACTCGTGTTCCCCCAAAATCCATCTTGGGGGGACCCTGAGTATCAGAAAGTGAGAAAAAAATTCATCTGGGGCTTTCTGCAGCGTCTCTTGCTGGACTCAGCCTTTGAACGAGCTGCGCTGCAGAAACAAGGCGGCAGCTCCCCCAGGGTCCGGATGCGCCCCCCGCCACGGGAAAGGCCTCACGGCCGGGGGAGGCGGCGGGAGCTCGGCTGGGAACCGGCAGCTTCCCCCAACC
>JAVJGI010000065.1:45418116-45439842 GCA_035590275.1 Ibycter americanus
TTTGGTTTTTTTTTTTTTTTGTTGTTTGCGCCCCCCCCCCCCCCCCCCCCTTTTTTTTTTTAATTGTGCAGTTCAAATATGCACTAATTCACTTGCTTGTGTTTCAGTCAGTCTGGGAGCTCAGTTTTCACTGTATGGATACTATTGTTGGTGATTCTTTCCTGAGCTTTAGGTGTTCAGTGTCAGGACGGAGGGTGCTTTGAGCAGTCTGTTGTAGTGAAAAATATCCCTGCCCATGGCGGGGGGCTTGGAACTAGATGATCTTTAAGGTGCCTTCCAAATTAAACCATTCTATGATTTGTTCTATGGTTCCTGAGCGTTAAACTGAATTCAAAGGCGATTTCCACATTTTTGATATGTGATGTTTTCATTGCTCTTAGATGCATGATCTTGCACCTAGTTACCAAGTGAATCCTGTTTAGCAAACGGACTGACTTTTGCTAGATGTCAAATAAGTGTAAAGCTGAGGTTTGCAAACTGCATATTCTGTTCTTACAAATTGTGGTATTATCATAGAATAATGGGTCTGGCTTCTCCTAAGTTCGTGCTGGTGAAGTACATAGCATTTCCATTAAACACATTAAATCATAGTTAATTTACACATAGTCAATTTACATGGCTGCAATTGCCATGTGCTCTAGATGTTCGCGTATGAAGGAAGCAAGCAAGTCAGAAGATTTTTTTTCTCTTTTTCTTCTCCCCCCCCCACAGTGATATGTGACCCCTGTCATGCAAAGCTTTGTCCTGAGGAATATATTTCTGGAACTGGAATTGTTAAGGAAATTATGACTTAAAGTTTTTTGGGCCTGCTGTTTCTTGATTAGCTTCTGAGATAACCTGAAATAGGAATGTTACAAAATTAAAAAACCGGATCAGAATCTCAGAAGCTTTTAAAGTGTTCAGCAATCCTTGCTTGATTTCATGAGCTGATTTAAGAGAGAAAAAATTCAAATTATGTTGTATGATAAGAACATGTATTTGGAAAAATCAGGGATGTAATTTTCAACAGCATTTTTTCCAGTGCATGGCACTGAATGCATATGGATTAGCTATATTTATTGCTATTAAACATAATGAGTTTCTGTCCTTTTTTTTCCGTTTTCCTACGTCTTCCTATATCTGCAAAACTCCCCAGCCTTGAAGATACATAAAAATGAGACATTAGCTGAAGCTTTCTCTCTTAAAACTCCAAGTTACTTTGCCATCTACTTATCTTTTCAGCTGTGGGGAGATATATATATATATATTCATATATATATATAAAAAAAATATTTTCATGAGCTACTTATACAGATACATGCATCTCTAAATAACTGATGGATGCATTCTTCTTGGTCTGCTCATAAGCCTGTTTTATTTTTTCTCTGTCCTCTTTGTTCCCTATATTTTAATTCAAAACATTTCCCTTGCTGTACATATTAGAGTGAGTGCTTATCAAAGCGTAACTTCAGCTAATAACACTACAGGTGTCAGAAGAAATAATTCAATTGCTGCTTTAATAAGCAGCATGTTTAAGAAATCCATACAAACTCAGTAGAAATTGCTTGTGATTTTGCTCTGGTTAAATATCAGTGTGTATATAAACCCAAAGCTTTATGAGCCTTTGCTGTAATTCTTTGCCAATAGCAGTGATGGGGCAAATTAATTTTTATTCCCAACAGAAGATTTTGCTGCTGGGGTCATACTGCATTAACTGCGATCACATCTATATTTTGCAGCTATAAAGACGATGTATTTGTGAAAAATAAGTATGTGTGAATGAAGTATAAGGTCTGATAAAATAAAGTCTATACGCTGACCCATCTGAATTGATTTCATGTGTCTCAGAAAACCTTGAGATACAAAATAGTGCTCACAAGACGTTACATCCTAAATGAAGCCAGTTACTTCTAATTTAAGGTGATGTTCACTGCCTCTGGAATGAACTGCTTCATTTGCTTATTACTTTGTCAGATTTTAAGTTCTCTGATGGGGAGTGAACATTCACGTACCTAGTGGTTACATCAGCTTGTGGAGTTTGGGTTGTTGAGCTTTTGGTAGGATTTTCTTACTGTTCGGGTATGTTTATCTGTCTCCAAGAATGGGATGAGAAAAAAAAAAAAAAGGTGGGTCTATGTCAAGAAACATGTTCATCTGTTTTCACTGAAAAGCTGTAATACTTCCATGATTAAGAATGAAGTAAGGGCAAAAAAAATATTTTTCTGATGGAGCAGTACCTAAGAAAATTAGGCAACCCCAACCATCTTACATGTATCTGCATATTTTAGAAGGAGCAGGGTAGTAGAAATAAATGAGACATGCATCCGTAGAAGACTTTTCAGTTTAACAGCTAAATTCTCAGCATAATGGGAGATTAAGGACTGGCAGACGGGGAAGAGGAAAGGTGGAGGCTGGAACACAGATGCAGTTATGGACACGATAGAAAGTTTTGGCAGAAAGACTTTGGAGCATTAGTGGCAGAAAGATTCTCCCCTGGTTCTTGGGAAGCGCCTTACCTGGGCTCACACTGGCTCGCAGGCTTAAGCCAGGCAAAAAAACCTCAGCATTTTTCTGGGAGTGTATGGGCAGAGAGTCTGTCTCACCTCCCTTAAGGCTGGCCTTAAGGCATCTCAGTAACAGCTACTAAGTGCTCTGTTGGCTGACGTGACAAGAATTTGTGCAGGAAATGTGAATTTTCCAACCTGTTTGTGACTTGAGTGACCGGTTTCATATGGGGAAATTCTTGGGGGGCTGGGTTTCTTTGTTGGTGGTTCCCCCCCTCCCCCCGCACTGTGTTTCATCCCATTTTAAAACTGGTGAAATTGCATTTCAAAAGTGCATTAGGTAACTGTTTTGGTTGCAACCGCAACTATTAAGCCCAATACACTAAAAAAAAAAAAAAAAGCAACCAAAAACCAGATGTGAAGTTTAGCTGTGCAACTTTAATCATCCCATTTATCTGCGTGTGTAACGTAGGCGTGATTTACACCATCACGTTTCATTTTTTGCAATACCGCTGAAGTGTGCTGTGGAGATGAACCTGCTTTCTGTGGCAGTGACTTCCATTTGCTGTAGCTCTCCTCTCCTTTTTGTTGCAAAGCTTGAAACTGTGAATGAAGGAAAAGGAAGCATGTATCTGGGTAAATGCTTTCTTTGAGGTTTAATTTCTGTTCTGGCCTCTGCCACTGAATATCTGTGCGAGAGGGAGCTAATAATTTAAACCAAATCTTTTACAGATGACCTCTGATTAAGCGCTTATTATTTTGGGAACCAGAGGCTGGACTTTTGGAAATGCTGAGCGTTCTTACAGCAAGTGTCTCCAGAAGTTGTATATGGAGCTATGCAGTGCTAAATACTTGCAAAAAATAGCCTGTAGGCATCCCGAATTAATAGCTACTATATCTCATAGTGACTTAATCTCTCATCTGTAAAATGGGATAGTACTATATCTTCATTCTTACAAAATAAATTATGTATTTGTGAATCTTTTGCATGCTATAGTGATGAACACTGCAGAGAAACACATAAGAAAAATACGATGCTGATTTTAAAGAAAGATAAACTACATGAAGCCATGCCTGGAGTAATGGCAGTAAAACACCACTGAATGAAGTTCCAGATTGTGAGAAAAAAGTAGTTTGCGGCTATTAAATTGGGAATTGTAACCTAATGTCTACATAACGGGGGCTGAATTATGGCTGCATGACCAACCTTTTAATTCTTAACTCATGAGCGCTTTATTTTGGAGCCTGCATATTCTTTTCATGGGGCCTTGTGGGCATATGTAATCACAGAAAACAATGTGCTCATTATAAAGCTTTCAGGTATATTTTTGGCCACACTAATTTATTACTTACGTATAGATAATAAATAACATCTTGAATAAGAGATCTGCTGAGACCCATTTTCCCTCCTAACAATAGCATGAAAGGATTTTGGCCTTCAAATTTTACTAATGTGTGTCTGTTCAGAAATGTGCTGTATTTATTTTTGTGTATGTGTACTTCCCTACAATCAATTCTTCCTAAATCCCCAAGCATTTAAATTGCTGGTAGTCTTTATTTACTGCAAATTGCGTATGTGTGGCATTACGACATTCTGATTTACCAAGGCTAAGCTTTAATAAAAGAAAAAAAGAGCTTTTGACAAGCCTTATTCAGTTTTAGCAAGTCAAAAGCTTAATTGTATTATGCATTAATAAAACTTGCCTGGAGAATAGATCTACATCTATCTGTATATTCATATTTAGCTTGATACTTTGTGAAGTGCCTTACCTCAAATCCAGTGTTAAATTATTATAGGGGGGGGGGAAAAAAAAAGATATTTTGTAGAGAGACGTTGGAGAGCCTCACTTCTTGATAGCAGTTTGTGATTTCCTCCGTCAGATTCAGCTGAGGCTATTCTGACAGTTTGGTTCGGTTATTTTTGTTCTTCCGTGGCTGCGTAGCGGTGTTTTAAAAACTTTCTATTCATTTTATGTTGTTTCAGCTGTCGTGACTGGTTGTCTTGTACCATTCCCCTTGAGTGTATGTGCGTGTTTATTATTTTAAACAATAACATTATATGTCCAGATAGGGGTCCCATTAACATTCTGTTTCACTAGAAATTGGCAAAAATTTACATCAAAGGGTTTAGCTTCATAAACAATATTTTGTATTGTTATTGAGTGGTGGTTGCTGGTTCTTCCCTTTTCACCACACTGTGAATTTTTCACCACTTTGCATGACAAAGCAAGAAAGCTGAAATGCTCAGCTTCACACATCACGTTTCTGAGAGGCTTTGCTATTTGGTATAGTCTATATTTAAAGCAAAAACATAAGAAAACACATGTAAACAGTTAAATGATGTGATTCTAGGCAGAGGCATGTGACTGTCTCAAACTTAAGTTTTTGTAAAAAGCATGTGAAACTGTTACTTGATTGGAAATTTTGAGAAAGAATGGCTTAAAATTTCCTTGCAGCCTTTCCTAACTAGTGGGTCCCCTATAACAGAATCAAATAAAGCTATTTTGGAACGTTCAGTTAAAATTAATTTCAACTTATGTTTTTGTTGTTTTTGTTCTTGTTTCACTGAGCAGTATATTAATCAATCCTGGAAACCATGTCAAGATTCAAGAAGGTACTTTAGGATTCTTCATTGCAAGTGATGCCAAAGAAGTAAAAAGGTAATTCATATATTTTTATCTTTAAATTTAAACACTAGTATTTACTTTCTGGTTTTTTCTCTACATGTAAACACCTCACCTAATTTTCATTCTTATCTGTTTAAAGATTCTCTGGGGGAGGTGAGTTGGTACTCTTGTGGACCAACCGTGTGTGCATGCCATTTTCTTAACTACAGTCCTGAATATCAAGGAAATTAAATCATTTTACAGCAGATGTGAAAAGCAATGAAGAGGCTTTTTTTTTTTTTTCCCCTGAGTCCTACTAGAAAATGTAAAATATTTTGATCTGTTTTCTCTGTAATTAATTTGTCTCAGTGGAATTACTTTGAGAGAGGAGAGGGATTACATTTTTGTTCGAGTTTCAGCTTTAGAGTAGTTGTTATTTACGTAGACTTTAGCAAATATTTGATGTGAGCAAGCTACTGTATTCATTCAGTAATTGCATTAGCAGAATAATATTTATGTTCTTGTCATTTTCCTTTGCTGGAACTACATACTCTATGGCCTCATTACAATAAATCAAACCACAACAGTGCAGTATATCCCAGCCATTGTAGGCAACTTCCCCGCTTCGTTGTACTCGTCTGTATTAGATTTGGGTTGAACGAAAAGGAGGTTTATGGTAGTGTTTAGCACCAAACGTGCGTACTCTTGTTTGTTAGGATTATAAAATGTTTGGAAGGAATAAAAGAACAATGTGAGAAAATAATTTTAAAGAGAAATAATTATTCAATATCTGTAAGATTAAAAAAAAGAGAGTATTTGCAGCTGAGTGCTTCTTCATAATTTGTAAGTCATGCTATCAAGACAATTTGTTGTAAGTCACGCTATCAAGAATCTGATATTTACTTGGTGTTCTCCTTGAGTTAGGTATTTTAACTAAATCCTATACTTAGAATGATAAAATATTGAAATTATAACCTTTGCTAAGTCCTAAACTTTTAATGATAAAATTGCAGTGAAAATAATATTTAAGCAATGCATGTTTGCCACAAATATTTAAAGAAAGTCAAAACATATAAACAGCGAAATCACTGAGATCTTGAATGCTGTTTTCGTGGAAAGAGCTAAGATAATTTTTGGCTAGGTGAAGCACGCGGAACAGCACAGCGGTGTGCCTGTCCCCTCGTATTTCTAGCACCATCTCTGGAGGGTTTGCGTTCAGCACTGCCTCAGGTGCGCTGCCCTTCAGCACAGACATCTCTTCCTCTCTGGTGCTTTTCTGCAGTTGAATATAAAGAACTGCCTTCCCTTTCCTTTTCTGAGATGCTAGCTTTTTTTTCACTTATAAGCATTTCACATTCTCCTGTGAAATTATTTCAGACTATAAGTAGGAATTACCTGGCATAGCATTTTTAACAGGGAGAGGCTGACTGTTATTAATGTGTTTAAAGAAATTTTACACATCATTCATCTAGCACGTTTTCTCTAATAGTGAACTGAAACAAAATTCCCAGTTCTGCCTGGCTTTTTGCAGAAGGCTTTGTTTAGAAACTTGCTGCCTCCCTTACCACATTTCTTAGCTGTTCTGTGCAAAGCAAATGATTATCAGATGTGTTTCAACTAACAAAGCCAATTATGTAAAGTGTTGATTTCACCCTTTTGAGCTATGAATCAGAGGCAGAAAAATGTTCTAAAATCGAGGTCTTTTGGAGGGTAAGAAAAGAATTTTTGAACGAAGCAAAATTGAACATGTTATATACCTGAAATACAAATTAAATTATTTTGGTTTTTTGTTACATGCTAAAGGAGAAATTACAGCTGAAGCTAAAGCTATTCGTATTTATCAAATATACATTCCACAATGAAATATAACATGCAGTGTTCAATTAATCTTCTTCCCAAAATTACCTTTGCATTTTTAGAACAGTAGTTTCACATTAGAAACAATTATACCTAGAAACAATTATGCCTAGGTAAATAGCTTCATGTAACGTGTCGAGTGTTTAATTCTAATGCAAACGATATGAATTGCATGTTTGTTATTCTTTATTCATTTACATGTTAGAACTATCATCAGACATCCACACGCTTCAAATCCATTTAATTCAACCCAGTCATATAGAGGGATAATTTTATTCCAGCAGTCACTTCAGGCGTTTGCTCTTGGCTTTGCACATAGGGCTGAAGGGACTCTTTAGGACTTCTGTATGGGAGTGGACTTCAGAAACATCATCCGTAGAAACGACCTGTGTCCAATTTGTATAATGAAGTTTTCTAAGGGAATATATGCAATAGTGAGTTCTTGTTCGATACAGGCGCTTACAGCTGCACTGGGGAGAACTTGTAAACACTGGAGGCAGTTTTCTCCTCCTTGCTATCAAGTCATGCTTTGGAAATATTTTATTCTCATTTCCTCGGAGGCAGTTTGTTTTCTTTTTGGTGACAGGTGAATATTTTGAAGACCGGAAACTTTCTGCAGCAAAGTATACAAATGCTCAGAGAAGGCTTTTTCATGTTGTATTATTTTGCTGCTTGGAAATTGTAAGACAACTTCTCAGTCTGTAAGAGCAATCTTCCTGGAGGTTTCTTAGGGAAATTGTCTGCTACAATTAGGACTTACATCTTCCATCAGTCGCTTGCATGTTATCTTGATTTTAGAAATATTACTAACAATCACTGAGGTCTTACTGCAAATTTAAATTTGTATTCTCTGGTCCATATCTCATATGCTAGACTTGCTACCTTTCTCCTGATGGGCCCCTTAACTACCAGGGCCTTTGTTCAGAGGTGTAAAATAACTTAGATAAATTCATAACTATTTGAATTATATATCTAGTTCATATTTCTGAACATTTCCTTTACTGTAGTTCCACCTGTGGTGGACACTAATAAATCTAAAAAGAAATTAGCAGCGATCATTCCAGCTGAGCTGTCAAAGGCTGCCTTTATTCAGAGGCTGCGTATTAATTTTGTTTATTTTTCTTTTTATATTTTGGACTAGTGTGTTCTATTCCGCTGACCTCCCTGCTGTAGCAATCCAACCATCCAGTACTGTCGGCAAAATCCGTGGGTGGTCGCAGAGTGGCCGCTTTGGCTCTCGCTGCCAGTTTACATTGAGAAGCATGCAGTGAGGGAGGGTTGGGATGATAGGCATGGAGCTGACACAGCCTGAATATGGATAAGTACAGGGAAAATTCAGCAGGTTAAAAAGTATGTTTAATTTGTTGTGCCAGCAAGAATCCTGGTAAACTGTAACTGTCCAGCTAGAGGCCACCTGCGTGATCCTCATGGAATGTGTCACGGCAGCTTTACATGACATGTTGACTTGACAGGCATGATTAAACTGTCCTGTGGGCAGTCTCATGCATATTTATTACATTTGAATTTTGCTTTATTCTTATATAAAGTCAAATGTTTACTCTCCCTCACTTAGTTCTTGTGGTGAGCCATTCGATACAAGAGTCGAAGGACATAAGCAAAAATATTAAATGGAAACCTTGATCGATGGTTCGCCTTGTTAATTACAGGGTTTTGTTTGAAATTTTGGCTTTTTTCTGTTCAAAACCAAAATGGTTCTGCTTTATTCAGATATGAGGACAAAAGAATAGTTTAAATCAAGATTATTTGATTCTTACATTGAGATGTTCCTTTAGGAACGTATTTTGAATGAATTTTCCCTTTCTGGTTTTGGTTGGGTTTGGGATTTTTTTGTTTTTTCTTTTTTTTTTTTTTTTAACAGCATATCTGTTGTTGTCACATTGATCTCATTTTAATCTCTCATTATATCCAAAACGAAATCCTGCTGTGACCAGGTTGAAAAATTGACCCAAGTTGCTAGACAGTCTTTGAAAAATTCTGGTATATCCGATAAGAACAGAGAATGCATTCTATATATATTTTTGTGACAAAACACATTGGATGCTCTTTTTTCTAAGATGAAAGACAAATGGACTGGTACACTGTGTCGTGATTATCATCTCTTCTCCCAGTTGCTTTTCAAATAAAAGTTATATTAAAAGAAACACTGATTTGGAGTCTTATGTTTGAAATTAATGGTCTTGCAGCAACTATTTCCTACATTAAATGTCTAAACCTTTTCAAAGATTAAAGGAAATTAGTGCTGGCATGTTTCATTAATTTGGCACTGCGACAAGAGGAAATGTGGGACTAATTTCATTTATATGGATTAAGAAATGTGTCAGTTTTTCCATTCTGTCTCTCTAGGGCATTTTTTTACTGCAAGGCCTGTCATGATGACATCACAGATCCCAAAAGGATAAAAAAATGTGGCTGCAAACGGCGTAAGTAATATTTCTATCATTCCCTTCTTCTCCTTTTCATGAACTGTTCAGCCTTGGAGAATATCTGTACATGCATTTACATGTTTTACACGGTGGTACAGAAAAGCTAAGAAATAAATGCACAGCACCATAATAAGTGACATTTGCATTTCTGAAGTCCATATGTTTTTATTACATTTCACACCACTCACACCTGTTTCTTCATTAAATAGTCCATTAGAGTCCAAAGCTAACAAAACCTGAAGAATTAAATCAAGCTAGATCTAATCGTGGAGGTTTCTGAGTTAAGAATGAGCTAACGGTGCAGTTCTGCTCTCCTTCGTGCCATGCAGAAATCCAGCAGTTTCAATAGCTTTCCATTTCTAAAGTGCAGCACTTTTGTCAATCTTGGTGAACATGATTCTGTAAGAGAAGAAACAAGGCAATCATATTGCATCATATAACTTGAAATAAATTACTATTGAAATAAATGATCAGTTTTACCAGGGGAAGGAATTGCCTGAAAGAAATCAAATGTTAGTGCCTCTTACATGTATCCTTTTAGAGCTGTAATGCTAATATTTGGTTTAGTTAAGTTCTTAGGGATGCTCTTTAAATTGTTTGAAAAATTTTGCATAAAGAAATAATTGAGGTTTAGAATTGAGATCAGACTTTCTATATGTATTTCTAGAAATATATAGAAATTAGCATTTTATCTATATATACCATGAAAAGACTTTTCGGAGGAATTATCACTACCACATTTTGGTCAAATATGTGTCTGACCCAGGCGTATTTGTAATATTGATATCAAAAGGATTTAAGGATCCATTTGTCAATGGATATCTGAATATTTATGTGCATCCCATGGTATCCTGCTGTGAAAAAGATCATTCAGTTCAGAAGTACTGATTAGGTCAACTGAAAGATCTCAGAAGAGTTGGATTTTGTCTATTTTACCATTACTTTTAAAAGGGGAAAGCCTTTTATTTATAGATCCAGTCATAGTCTTATCACTCCACTGTCTTAGAGGATTGGAGAAAGCCTAAACTGGACATCCTGTGCCTTTAAGGGGTGCCTGAAACTGAAGAAATCTTGAAGATGATTTTAAAAAGAAAAAAAAAATGTCACTAGGGTTTGTAAAGAAACTTCTCTCCCCCAAAAAAGTATGATTGAGAGAAAGCAGCTGAAACACTGACAGAAAATGATATTTATCCTCCCAGTAGCCACAAGGAGAGCAAAGCACATGGAAAGCATGGCTGATGTGGAAGGAATGTATGCATTGCCTAACATATTGGAAAAAAATTGTTCAAGAACAGTTTATCCATTTGAGAATGTGACCTTTGAACTGCTGCCAAAGCCAATGAAGCTGCTGAGTAAGTTCTGGTAAAGCCAGTTACAGATGCCTCGGGGTGCCTGTAACTCTCAGACCCAATCTTTTTTTCCAAATTAACCAAGAGTTGAAAAGAAATATGTTACCTGTTTAATTTTATCTGATTATGTCAAAAAAAAGACCTATTATATTTGTATTTTCTTCTCAGCTCCTCCTTCACATAGTGTATGCTTTTGACACATGCGCTGATTAAAAACAGGAAAAAAAAAATTTCCAAAGAGCTGTCATATTAATGGGAGATCTAGACTTTTTGTTGAAATCTGTTAGAAGGTAGGAATTAGGAATTCACAGTATAAAGGGCAAGAGCCCTTTATTAGACATTAATGAGAATGAGTGTAACGTCCTCAGTAGTAGGAAAGCAGGGAGAAGACGCAGTGTCCTGTGACCCAGCCAGCACAGGGGATGTATCGCCAGCAGTAGGGCCGTGGAGAGGTGAGAGTGACAACTTCCGTGTGTAGCACTAGGAAATGCTCCAAATGGCATGGTCACACGTATCAGTCCATTAAATGAAAGGGTGTGGGACAGATGAATAAAATGATGGAGTTAGTGAGGCGGAAGGAGGTGGTGGCGGCTGTCAGAGCTGCTGCGGTGAGCACTGAACGCTAAGGAGGGAATCCTCTGAGTCAGGTGGAAAAGAAAAAAAGAAAAAAAAAAAAAGGTCAGTGAGAGTAAAATCTTAAATTTCCCTTGCGTTGTCTGCCTTCTCTGCTCTCCTTCTGTGCATACACACCCATATGGTCACAGGTATCGTGATAGTTGGCGGCTCTCGGAGCTGGGAGCAGCTTCCACGTAGGAGCATGCTCACAGCTAGTAGGGATAATAGAATTGCTTTGCTTTTAAACTTCTGTCAATCAGCAACAGAATTTAAATGAAAAAATGTAAACATTAACTAGTGATTCTTGGTGTCTCAAATTTTGATGACAATCTTGAGATTCCTTTACGGGACCTGGTTTTTTTTTTGGTTTTTTTCTGTTGTTGTTGTTGTTTTAAGGTAAGTCTGTAGTGCAGTCTATTATTCAAATAAAATATCTCAGCTTTAGCTTTCTAATCACTAATCACTTTTGAAAAATCTGAACTGTGTTATCCATCTGTGAACTATACAAATCATTGGTCTTAAAATTGCAGTCTAACCAAAACAAAGCATAAATTAAGAAAACTCTTTCCCTATGGAATTAGGAAACTGTCAACTGATCTGTCAACAGCTAATGTGTCAATTTGATTTTCAAAAGCACTGCAAATAGTCACACATGCATATTTGTAGTCCTATATGATAAATACATATTCTAATTAGCGAGTAACATAGCAATTAGAGGCAGCCAAATGCGGAAAATGTGTAAGATGAAAGGTTGTATGTAAAAATATTGACACATTCAGGTGAATTAAATGTGAAAGAATATCTTTACATGGAAAACTTAATTATGGTGGCATTAATTAATGCAGTTTCCTGTGACACTTGAAAACCACATTCTTTAATAATGCATCTGGGCTTGCACATCCATTTAGATACCGTATGAACATTAGCTTGTGGTATTGTCGGGGTCTAAACGTGAGTCTGACCTACATAGCCATTTGTCCAAACCTGTTAGGCCTAATATTAATAATTCAGGGCAGATCAGTATGTTTCCACAAGGCCAGGGATAATGAAAGTAACCTTGCTTTCCTTTTGCAGTTTCTTTGCCATCCCGTTTTTCTTACCCATCCCACTCCCTGAATAACACATAAATGCTGATGTCACGTTGTCCAGAGAAATGCTTATGTGGAAATTTTATTCACAGACTGTTAATATTTTTTTTTAATGTTTGCAATCTCTTTTCTATTCCATTTAACTGTAGTTTTTGCAGCAAGGGGCCAAATACATGTATATATTTATATAAAATGCAGCCACGTTGGGATGAATACTCTAAACTGGATGACCGACTCCTCCTGTTTCTTTCGCTTTGTGCAACAGCTGTGGTCTAATTCTCTATATATTTTTTCCAGTGACAGTGCTTGCTGTGAATGGTGGGGGTTGAACCCCAGAGGGGACATATCATGTGTACATTGATGTGTTTGAAGGAATTTCTTGTAACCTATGACAATTGACAAACTTTTGATTTATTTTTCCTCTTGCTGCCTTGGAACACGGCCCCTACTATATTTTAACTGCACACTGATAGTGATCTATTGTGAGTAAAAATGGGTTCCCTGTAGCCCAGAGTGCGGTCCAACCTGTCTTTCTCTAGCAGAAAGTATTTTTGTTCAGTATTTTGGTTCTTTTCTTTATTTATGTTGCATGTAGCAGTGACGTCATACGCACAAGTTTCTCATTGTTTACACCAATGGAGATTAGGGTGACGCTGAAGAAAATACAGCAGTTTTCCCCTCTTCCACCTTTTTGCCCCCTTTTTTTCCACGATCTTATTTTTTTATCCCTGTTTGAAAATGAGATCTTGGCGATAGCGTTTCCTTGAGATGATTCTAGAGATAACCTCACGAATTTTTAGGGATACCCATTAGGCTGGGGTAATGACCACTATAGCCCTGTTTGCCTGGTTAAGTGCAATTCATTGTCAGATCCCTCTTCAATTTTTTTTGTGCTTTGTCTTTGCCGTTACATAGTTGACACAAAGAGCAACGCAGCTCTTTCACTGTCCTGATCTAACTCCTTTCTCCCCATCAGTTAAAAAAAAAAAAAAAAGGAGATGGGGGGAAAGCCAGACAATGAATTAAATGTGTGGCTGCCTTTTAAACCTACCGATATCTTCAACAGGAAACAAGCTACAGTGATTATTTTCCCCAGCGTGCTTGTTTTGAAATTAATTACATGAGTAGAGCCACAGCGACTTTTCAGGACCTAAACTGTAAAGTTTTACATTGTTATTATTATATATAGAATATGAACTTTATAGACCACTTCATGTCAATCCAAGTCATCCCACTTTAAACGTGGCGCAGACTCTATGAAGGCTCTCGTCAGCCGCTTTCAGAGTGTACAGTCGTGATAATTTAGATAAACACAGCATTTGGGACATGGAAAGAATTTGCTGCTTATAAATACAAGCACAGCAAAGAGATGTACCGGTTATAGGGCAGTGTTGGGATTATATGAGCTTGTTCTTTCAAATAGCAAGAGGGATCCAATGTTTCGTAGCTGCAGCGAGGCGTTCCTGCGCCCGACGGAGGCTGCTAGCCGTACCATATAACTGCAGCTATTCAGAGTAAGTGAGGCTAGGAGACTTCAGCATTTCACCAGATATTCTCAATTTACTGTGTGATAACACTTCAGGTCTTAATCAGGATTGGGATATTTCCCCCACCCCCCCGCCCCCAGCCGTACTTGCCATAGGATCTTGCAAAGAATCCAGGAAAAATGCACACTCCTGGAGTTGCACGCTAAAGAGCTAGCCAACTTGGAATTGTGATGGCCTTCGTTATGATTGTCATTATTTACTATTTATCTTACTGTGGTGCCTGCAAACTACATTAAAGGATTGAGATCATCTTGTGGTAGAAAGCATCCAGACAGAGAGCAGAAATTTCTCCCAAGATCTATTTTCAGCCGATCGAGTGACACAGCAGAAAGATGGGGCAGCACAGCACAGCAGATTGTGAAAGAGGTCAGCGCGGTGAGAATCAATACTTAATAATAAACCAGAAAGAAACTAATTTCTATGGATAAAATGATGAATCCTATTGACTTGGAGGCAAAATACTGGAAGTAATTTGGATTTATTTGAAGCAATGTATTTGTTTTAAATATGTTTCTCTGCTGAGGCCTTTATGGACCAGAGAAATTAGTTTAAACAGGAATAAATAAACAAGTAAGAGAGTTCTTCATGCTTAGAGAGTATTAAAAAAAGAAAAGGTCACATAGCTTTGACTTGTTTTTTTCCATTTCCCCAATAGCTTTGGTTTGTTCAGAAATGCAGTTAGCTTTGAGAGTACACTGGCGGAGAGTCTTCTGTAAGGTAATGAAGGAAAGGTCACGATCAGATTTGAAAATTAAAATGAACTGGTCTATAAACGTGCCATTACTTCAAAACCCGTGAGTCATTCTGAGAGCCACTAAAATAGGGCAGAATGTCCACGTAGGTCACCTGCTGTTTCTAGAGTTTTGACAACAAACAGCATCGTATGAGTTATAGCAAACAACTAACCGACTGCCTTTGATTGCACAAATGGCAAGGGAGGGAAGTGACTTGGTGGTCTTGAAGTCGTCCTGTGGAAATTAAATAATGGAGAAATAGCTTTGCCTGTTGTGCTAAGAGAAAAACGAATCCTCACAAACAGTTTAAGATATGCTGCTGTATTTTTCAGGAAACTGAAATTGTGCTGGCGGAAATCCTTCCAACATTTCAATATTTCAGTCTCATGATGCTAACCAGCATTGCCAGAAGGCGATCAGATCGGTCTGGTCGTTCTTCGATGCTGCTGTTATTTTACTCGTAGTGTGGATCATGAGAACTTGATAAATTGAAATGACACTGTATGCATTTCAATTCTTTGGTGGGACCTTTTTTTACCTTTTGCTGGTCAAGAAACCTCCAGTTCATCATCTTCTTAACCAGCTGTTATCTCGTAAAGACCCACTAGATGTCCTCGTAGATCTACTTTTTCTTACCGTTGAGGAACAAGGAAAAAGTTACAGTGATGGGTGAAGTATGAGGATTGGGTAGACTGTATGGTTTAAAAAAAAATAATAAAATAATCAGCAAAGATGAAGGCATACTTTGTTCTGCTTGCTTTAAAGAAAAAAGAAAAGGAGCTGTTCCTTGATATCTTAGGTAGAGAATAATCTGCAGTTTCCTTTGCTTATTTTTGCAGCTGGAAATATTTCCCATTACTGTTTGTGAACTCTAAGTAACACCTCAGATCCAGACAATCTAAAAATTTTGCCTGGCCTTTTTGAGCTTTTGAGATGAGAAAGCGAGGTACTGCTAGAAGCTTAGACATCTAAGGCACATTCCTTCCTTATTAGAATGGAAGGCTATTGCCTTCTGAGAAAAATTGCAACAAAAAACTTTTCAGATTTATTTATTGACTTCATCAATAAAAGACAGAAATTTTGCTTTCCTTTTGCTCTTAAATCAGAAAATGACTAGGTCATATATGCCTTGTTTTGTCAGTAAATTATTTAAGTAGTCTGATTTCCGTGTCCATGATAACTTCCCCTGATAGTTTTACTAATTCATTTCACAAATGCTGTGGGATTGTCATCATACTAGGTAGAAGAATCTAGTCTTCCTTTTTGTCCATTGATTATTCAGTTGAAAATAGGGAAGTAATTTCTTTTATGGCCCAACTTACATTTTTACTAGTTGCAAATAACAGTTCTATTCAACATCCATAAGAATTCCATGAATAGAAATGAGTCGATTCTGATGCAGGTGCTACAGGTGTCAACTGAGTTTAACACCCACCCAGAGGCTGTTCTTAAGGTCCCCTTGTCTCTCTGACAATTCCCATTTTTTTGTTAATGTTTCTGCAAGTTTTATAGGAAATGGTATGTGTGTGGCTGAACCGTTTAAAATCATTTCTGTCTTGTCTTTGATCTTGTCCACTAGTCATCTCTACTAATAATCCATGTTTGTTTTATTTAAAAGAAAATAAGTATTGTATTTGGTATGAATGTAACAATGACTGTATAAAAGGAATGAAGAGTAACAGCATGTTTTCTTTCCTAAATGTATTGCTCTGATATGCAGTTGCTTATATACCGGTTGAAACCCTTGTAGCAAGTCCTTTCTGCTACTTATATTTCCAGGTGTAAGCCTGTTTCCTGCATGTTAATGATGTAAAATATTAAAATGATGCATGGTCTCCAGAACAACTGATGATAATAGTTAAAAACAGTCCCTGAAAGGGCATCGCTTTTGGGAAGCGCCATGGAGTCCTTCCCCTGTTGAGGAGAAGGGCTTAAATTTCCCCCTTCATTGGGTTAAGTCTGATGAAAACGGTACAAAAAGTTTTCCTTCCCAAGCATCTGCCCTTAAGGATGATTTCTTTTAATTTTCGTAAATGTGTCCTATCCTATTATTGACTGTTGACAAGATATGGCTACAAGTAAATGAAAACCAGGGACTGTTACTAACCAATGACATAGCGGTTGAGAATTTCTGAGCAGTGTGTTTTGCTACAGCATTTGATTAGAAAAAGTCCTTCAAAACAGCTATAATTAAAACAAAATGGGCCTGCCTTTTGCCTCACCTACTGCTAGTGTGTCTCACAAACGCCCTTTATTTTTCTTGCCTTCCCTTAAAGTGAAAATAATAAAATAGGCATAATGGAAAGTCTTCCACATTTTTGGTAACATCTTTCGCTTTTCTTTTTCTGCCCAACTTTTCAATTTTTAAGAACGTGTTGGGAAGAGGTAGACAGAGGGAAACCATGGGAAAACAAATGCTGTTTTGAATTTTCTGTGTAGTTTGAATGTGTATGCATCAAAAGCTGCAGTGGAAACCTCCTTACTAAAAGCCAAGCTCGGAGGAATGATGTACCATGCAATGAACAAGCCTGACGCTGCATGATGACTTTCTGAACAGCTGTAAGATAACTCTACTAGGATGCTAAAAGAACATGGCATTAGTCATGTGAGCAAAGTTTTAGAGGAATGGAGTCGCTGCTGAAGAGATCACTCATTCATCTCCCTCAATGCCTGTTTTCCACAATCATGATGTTACCCTTGCTTGACAAGTATACTGTATGGCAAGCCATCAAGGCCTTAGAACAGGACTTGACCCATTTGAGCCATTTCAATCCCTCTTCCCTGGTGACTGTGGCATTAAGAAATGGAAAAAAAAAAGAAAAAAAAAGAGAAATTATTTTAAATTTAATGTCATTACCATAACGCAAAAAAAAAGACATCCTAAACTGAAGGTACAGGCCAGAGAAACATTACCTTTTTTCTGCATTTGCTTTTAAGGTTTTGTTTTTGCCTGTCAGTGTTCTGTTTCGTTTTTAGTATAATTGAGTCAGTTCAATCTAAACCATTACCAAAAGTGTTGGTTCAGCGCAACATGTGAAACAATCTCAGTGGCCTTTGCGTTTCTTCGGACTCGAACGTGCCTGTGATTCAGGTAACACACACAACGGCGCGGTGGGGATTACGCGCCCGTTTGTGAAACAGGATGCTGTATATTTCCAGAAATATGTAACGAGGACATTGGGGTGACTGAAGGCTAAAAACGTTCCATTCTAACCCGGCACTCCTTTTGGCATTAGTCCCTAATTGTACATTCAGTGATTTGGTTCCCAACCTGCCTGTGAGTCCCGCGCAGGAAACGTGCCAGTGGTTGGTTCAGCATGTTTCAGCGGACCGATGCTCTGTGTGCTTTTGGTGATGCCTTATTTGTGAACTGATTTTAATGTCAAGCATATTTACCGTTATTAGTTGTGTCTCTTATATGGGCAAATTTTGGTATTCTGTCAAGAGTTACTTTGAATTCCTGAAGATACAATGTAAATGAAGTAAATTTTCCAGAAAATTTTATGAACATCTTGTAACTCTTTAGTAATGTGTAATTTGTGGCAATAAAGGAGTTCCCTGGCACAGTTTAATACAAAGAAATTATTAGCATATGTTTACGAATAATTATATTTACATATATGTATATGTATGTATGTGTATAATGTATATGTGTGTGTGAGTGTGTGTGTGTAAGAATATACGTGTACGTGTGTTTTTGTGTGTGTATACATATACATACATACATATATATATATATATAAAGTCTTTGATTTTTACAGGAAGCAAGATAGGCCAAAAATATCCAACGGATAAGCGACTTTAGATCTGTCCTTTCATTTTAACCCAGCAGTATTAATTGTGCCAAGGGAAAAAATATATTCGTAGGATTCTCTGCTTTTACTGTGTTCTTTTTTGATCCAAACACTTGACTGTAAACAGTAATTCTTCCCCATGTCTGCGGTCACCCTATAAGACTGAAGAGAAATACAGAGCAATTTATCTTTTGCCCTACTTTTAATGTACAGCCAAAGTGTTATCAGTAATCTCATTGCATATTTTTTTTTTCCTGGGTCAAGACTGTTAACATAAACTAAGGCCTGTGTTAAATCCCTTAAATTACCTTCCAGCTGCCTTGTTATATATATAACCTTGCCATTAACCTGCTGCTCTTCCTCTCCTCCCATCCAACACATGGTTATAGCCAAGATGTCCATCTACAAGAGAATGAAACTGGCATGTTGTTTTGATTGCGGACGCTCTGAGCGTGACTGCTCTTGCATGTCAGGCAGTGTACATAGTAACATGGACACCCTTGAGAGAGCCTTCCCACTTTCTTCTGTCTCTGTTAATGATTGCTCCACCAGTTTACGTGCCTGTAAGTTTTAACACCAACACATGCTGTTCCATGTCTGTGGTGTCTGTGGTATCATCCCCGTCTTGTGTCGTACATTGTAGTTCTGTGAGTTTTACTGGGCTGATGCTTTTTTTTAAAAAAGTCAAACCCAAATTTTAATACAGCTCTGTATCTATATTTCTGTTTTAATTTATTTTTAAGACAAAAAAATGTGATTCATTATTTTGCTTCGTGTGCTCTTTATGAGGCATGCTCTTGCAATAGCTTGCAGGACCTTAGTAGTGCAGTTTGGTGACATCTTTTTTATTTAATTCATACAATATAAATTGTCATTAATTAAACAATAGGTGCTGCAGTGGAGGAACAGGCCTGTGTCTAAATCTATGACCGGTGCTAAGCAGACAGCTTTAATGGTGCTGGCACTCGAGCAGCATACAATAGGCAGGGAACAAATATACAGGGTACAACTTAGCTGCTGAACCGTGGCAGCTGCAATTCTATTCTATGCTGCTACCGTTGTCTCTAGTTCTGTTTGTAACCCTTCAGCCTCAGTAAGGCAGGACCTTCCATCCAACAGTGAAACCACAGAAATCTTAGTGAAAATGGTTGTACGTTTTGTGGTGCCTTTTTAGAAGGGCTATCCTGGTGCAAAGTTTTTGAAATTAACTGAGGAATCTGTCCTGTAGGACACTACCATTCTGGAATATGCCCCAAAAGCTCTTTCAAAAGGTCAGAGTTGAGAGGGAGAAGACAGAGAACATAGAACAATTCTGTATAGCCATTAATTCTTTGGGCAAATGGCAGGGATTTCAGAGCTTGCTTTATCAGTATGATGTCAACAACTGAAGAAGATTGTTAAATACAAAAATGATGTGGGTTTTTTGGTTTGGGGGTTTGTTGTTTTGTTTTTTTTTTTTTCATATCCTGTTCAGACATTCATAACAGGCAGAACTATGTCTTGGGACAGGAACTGTTTTCCTTTCCCTACCCAAATGGCAAAGAAAAGCTATAAAATTATTCAGAAACATCTATAAAGGAGTATTAGGATTTTTGATCAGGAAGCATGTCCGCTTTATGTTACAAGTCATCACGGATGAAAATGCCTTCCATGGCTAAGAGTGTAATGTAGTTAGTAAATTATGCATCTGGCTGCCTTTTGATACCATATGTGTATTGCAGTATCTAGTCCAAGTGGTGAATGACTTGAACTATTTTGACATTTGAACTATTTTTCCGGACGCAAGTGTGGAGTATGTAACAATACTGTGATTTTTGTTAGCATTTTTTGTCTGAAGACTGTGTTGGCTAAACTGATTCTAATAGGATTTTGGAGATTTCACTAGAAATCTTCTCTCTGTATGTGTCTATAACTACTCTGAATGTTCTTCTTATCTACTTGGTTGCAACTCACGCGTCAGCTCAGGGGAGGTGGTTCCCAGTTTTAAGCCTTATTCTAAGCTACAGGAGTTTTTATCCTTTAAAGAGACCTTTATCAGAGTAAAACACAGCAAAACACATATTGTTAAGAAAAGCAAACAAGAAACCTTCCTGGACTGAGAATTACTGCGGGCGGTGTTACTTACACAGCCTAACAGCCTCAGTGACACGGTGCCCGGTATAGTTTGCCTTAGTACAGACTGGTACAGACAATATGTAGTTGGGTCCCGGCACTGGTGTTAACAGCAGCCAGGTCAGGCTAAATGAATACGTCCCCTACAAATGGGTAACATTTCTGCCATTAGCACTGTTTGGCAAGGAAAGAAAAACCGTAATTTGTAGGTTTACCATAGCTTTCAAGTTCACTTAAGACTCTACAGAGGCAGATAAAGTAAACATTTTTGATTGTGTTGCCTGCTGAGCCAAAAAACTCTGCAATAATGGTATTATTTCCACCAAAAAAACAATACTTTGGGGAAACACGGTAGATCTACGTTATATTTTGAAAGCTAAGTGATATTGACAGCTTTGAGGATTTTTAGTATCCTGTCTTTCAGGGGCCCTTTCCCTCCTTCATCACTCCATCAAATCAAAAGAGATCTCACTCTTCCCCTTGTGAGACTAGTCACCTTTGGCTGTTAATAATAAGTACAAAAATCAATACCAATTCACACTCTTTGCAAAGCAACATAAGCCTTTCTTTTCCAATTAATATATATATACACACATGCAACGTTTCACTGGCAGGGCTTCAATAGAAATCAGTGTGTTTTCTTTGCAGTGCGCAGGGGTCGTATGATGCCCATCTTGACAGAGCTAGTTAACTCAAAGAATGGTGCTGAGAGTCAGCTTTTCATTAAATATGAGCAGATGTGAAATGTAGAGTGTTTGACAATTAGAAATGGCAGCAGCAGGGCCCCAGAATCAAAGTAAGGTCAGATTGGTGGATCAGATTACCTCTCTTACATTCTTTAGTTGTTCTGAAAATCATTTTGAATTAGTGTCAGTGGAGCCATGATGGGTTTTGCCCTTTGTCTTTTATGCTAGGACTGTATTGTTTCCCCAGACACTCATTAAAGGTCATTATACTATTACAGGGCTTGCTTTGGTCATGGTGCCCCAGTTGGGTTGGGTTGCTTCTACACTTGCTTAATGCATTTCTTTCTTTCATGGGGGGGGGGGGGGGGGGGGGGGGGTGGGGGGGGGGGGGGGGGGGGGGGGGGGGGGGGG
>JAVJGI010000065.1:45439942-45465307 GCA_035590275.1 Ibycter americanus
CCCCCCCCCCCCCCCCCAAGTAAATAAAATCACAGACGATTGTATGAAACTTCTTGAAACAGTGAGTAGCTTTTGTAATAATTAATGCTGTTTGTACTAATCTGATGTCAAGTAGGAGATACCAATTTACATATTCAATGATGTACACAGGGTTTAGGGTACTAATTGTATAATACATAGAGAAAGTAACACTTGCAGTGTATTTTCCACTGTGAATAATTTTCTCTGTTATTTTATTGTTGCTTGTACTTCCAGCAAATGAAAATCATATTTTGATTAAATATAATCACATTAAAACAGCTTTTGAGTTTATAGGCAGTTGTCTGGGGAAAAAAAATGGATATGATCTTTCTAAATGTAAGGAAATAGGATTTTAAATTTTTGTGTGTGTACGCTTTTTCAGGTTTAGTTGCTTTTGGTAGGTTGCTACATGACCAGCACTCAAACGGTCCAAGTATTTTTTACACTGGAGACTCAAGAGAATTAGAGTGAAGAGAGGCACTTAGCCACTGAAAAACCTGGGGTGGTTTATACAGTGAAATTATGTTACTAATAAGTGTGATGTTTCTGCTTAAGTCTGTGCCAAATCTTGGGGAGTGCCATTCAAATGATTAATTGATACGGACAGAATCTTGACCTAAACCATTTAATTTCTGTGTTTCTCTATCACCATATGGCTGTGCTTCTCAGGAACATCACAAGTTCACGTTCCAAAAGGAAACCTTCTCTAAACTTGTTGCTGTGCCCACTGCATTTTCCAAGGACATTCTTGATACTAGGCCCGCGCGGATCTAATTCAGCTTGTGAGAGAGCATGCCTTGGCACGCTCTGATGGTTCTGAGCAGCTTTGTGTGGAGACTTTATGACTTTGGTGAATATCCGGGCTCTCTGGAGACAAAAGATAAGACTAATTATCACAATATTTCGAATTTAGGGTTCAGCCCAAACTCCTAGCCATCTTTTGTGGAAAGAAAGACCATGCTAAGACAAGCTGGAGGAAGCTTAACTTCTGAAAGCAGCCGAAGCATGTACCTGTGTCCCAGGCCCAGTTTAGAACCAGATATTCCATCTGAGCTTCTAGTGCCATCACGTGATTTATGGTGAACGGGCAGGTTAGCTGCTGAGTCTTTTTCGAAGGACTTAAAATCACATTTGCAAGATTAGATGAACATTTTGGTGTGGCTTGGAGAAGGAGGGCTGTTGAACCAAGGTTGGCACACTGTGCTGCAGCTACGTCTGGCAATGTGGTTTAACAAGTTAGGTCGAGGAAAACTCTAGGTTCTTGACTGACCCGTGCTACTTCAGGCAATGTAGGCTCTGCCTGTGTGTCTTTACAACTTAAAAACCTAAATTCTATAATGGGAATGGAAAGGACATGTTACTGACTTAGCTAGAGAGAAGAATGTATAACACACACATCGCTCAGTGTATCTAGAACTCATCGGTCGTATAACTGCGCTCGGGCTTCTCTAAATGAGTTGACTATTAAGTCCTGGGTTCCTAAATTACTGGCTGGATAGCGTAGTCTTTATCTCTCCTAGAATGCAAGAGCCATATCCTCTGCTTTCTATGGAACAAAACTAACCTACTACTTCTCTAGTCCTGCTGGACTAGCCAAGACAACAAGGAATACTCGTTGTTATGGGTGATCTAAGATGCAGGAAGGGCCTGTGTGTGCCCCACCAAAGGACAACTTTCAGTGCCAGAATTTCCTTCTCCCCCTTTAGCAGCAGTGCTTTGCCTTTGCCAGGATGTGTGTACCACCTTGTGGTGGCTGGAGGCTTCGAGATTCTCAAACCAGCTATAAATATGATCCCGTTTACATTATATTGATAATACTCGGAACAGGAGAAGGTAGGGTGCTACCACTGCTTTCTCCCACTACACACCTATTCTGAGCTGTGCAAATTCTGTTGTGGCCGCAGGAGGGATGGGAAGTCATTTGCTCTGAAATCATTGCTTTTACATAGGCTGCATAAACACTTTTCTCTTTAATATAACCCTCTGATCCCTCTGTGGTCACACGGTCTCATCTTTTTCCTGCTCAAAAAGCCAATAGCACACCTTTAATGTTTCGAGGAAGAAGAAATAGAAGGAGTAAATAAGCGATTGGGTCTGCTTGGAAAGAAAAGACAGATGTTGCCCCTCAGGGGTGGCATCGTAAGGTCATAAACAAGTGATTATAATCAGATTGTTACATTTTTTACAGCTCACTTCTATGGAATGACCCCACCTCTGTGTACTGGCGAATGATATAGCATTATGTTGTGTAGCCTGTTTTGGTTTTTTTTTTTTTGCTTTTTTTTTTTTTAAAATGAGATTAATGAAAATGGGACATTAGAATGAGACACAGTGCCAAATAAATTCCTGTTAATTCAAAACCACAAAGAATATAAATAATAAGCCTGTTAAACATGCCGTGGGTGATACACTGATTTATGTAAAACTAGTTCCAAATATTGTTCTTGCTTTTAGGGTGACAGATTTTTACTTCAGTTACATCAGTTCTCATATATTCAGCCTTGTGGTCCTGAGAATTGACATGGCTGTGACGTTTCTTCTGAATACCCCTATAAGGCTGCATACATCCCCTTTCAAAATACTGAAAATAATGTAAAAATGGAAACCTGTGTGTATTTTAGTGTTCCATTTTGCAGATAAAATACAATTTTAGATAACTAGGTGAAGAGGCAAGTCTACTACAGCTGGGGGAAAAAAAAAAAAAAAAAAAGATGCATCTACCTCATAATGTAGTCTGTGTGGCTGCTGGGTAATGGAGAAGAGCAGCTCACCCTCCTCGGCCACCTTCTCAGAACGAACTGCTTTCAAGTAAGCTGCCATTACCAAAACTGGCCAGTGGGGTGTTGAGGTGTTGAAACATATAAAACCAGGCAATGAGGCAATGGAACAAATGAAAAAAAGAAAATACTAACGTGGGAGATTCCTGTGATGTTCTGTAGAGGTTCTCATAGTGTAGCCGCTACCATGAAGTCAACGCTTGTACGTGCTGGAGATTTGCCATGTTTGCAGCCAGCTCCACAGCCTGTGGTACTGGCAAAGCAGAAGCCAGCCACCACGAGATCTGCTTTTCTGAGAATGAAGTTAGCCTTCCACTTCCAAGCTTAGTTTCTCTTTGCAGTCCTGCCTAACCTACTTTCTTTCCATCATCTTCTCCTTGTGGCAGTTGCACAGAGGTGCACGCAGGTGTTTCCACTAAAGGTAGGATGAATTGACTCAATGTATGCAATCACAGTCTTAACTAGCACCCAAGAACTGCTCGCTGGAGCGGTGGTTTCACTGAACCGGCCCTTTGATTTGTCTGCCTTTCTCGCGCTCTTGTTGTGCCAGCTTTCGGGTGATCCTCTCCTTGATGCAACCGCCTGGTTTTCTGCATTGCTAACGCAGAGATAGAAGCAGTGTATATGCCCTCTTGAGACTCCTAGTATCTATTCCATCATTTTTTTCATGTGTACGAATGCACTGGGGCTTTTGTATTTCCTTTTCAGACACTGAATAGATGACGTTAATTATGATGGGAGGAGTAACAGGAAACAATAGGTATATTACGATAGGTGATTGCAACTATGTAGTTTGACTCTAACGCTCAAAAAATGAATTCCTTTTGTTGTTCCGTATTTTGACAGAACTTGAGTGCTGCTAAACTCTTTAACTTTCTCCTGGATATAATACGAGCATATAGATGAATACTGAGATGTAGAAATGCAAGAATAGAAAAAGACTGAAGCAACCCCCACAAACCAAGCTGTTCCTTTTCAGACGGTAGAATGGTAAAAGCGGGACAATCTGATTCATTACTGATGACCAGCAAATATAAATAATGACGCCCACGCCTTTTCAGATGAGGTTTGTGATGCAGCATGTAAGACTAGGCTGATGAGGGGGAGCTCTGCCCAATTTGTGGTGTCTGTAACAAGGAGACGAACTCTCACATCACAGTGGGATGGAGGCACTGCTAAGTTTAGCAGCAAATCGTTTGAAGAATTGGGAAGGTGGGGGAAGGAGAGATCAAGAAGTCTGCATTTAATTCCTTTAGGCCTTTATGTTGAGCAGTGATTCTTACCAGGGTCGTAGGGAAGAGACTAGTGAGTGGCTTTCTTTGATGGGGACAAGCTAGAAAAGATGCTGTCTGCCTCCTGTGGAGTGAATTTAGCAGAGGGTCTTATGCAAGGTGACATGGAAATTATGTTTGCATTTTTAGTTCCTGAGTGTGGCTGGTTGTCGTGAAACTCACCATGACAGTTTCTTACCACCAGGCAGCAGATTCTTCCTGTTACCTCCTTGGTGTGGGACAGATGCTAGCCGGTTAGGTCTCCTTCTCTACTGTTTCCGAGCTATTTCAAGCGACAGATGCCAGAGCTGGCTCGGTTTCAGCTTGAGCATTTCTGTCATAGCCCTGCCTTGAGCCCAAATTCTGACCTTTACTATATGAAATAAAGTATTTATGAACAAGCAGTGGCTTGATCCAGAGCAGGCTTAGAGCAAATGTCAAGTGTCAAGTCAGTCTCCTGCCTCCTTATACCACCTGCATTAGGAACCTGGATTAGACCCTAGACTACAGCACCGACTGCCTTAGGCTTTATGGGTCTGGAGAGACATAACTTATTAACAAAGAGCTATTAAATTTTTATCAGTTTTATAACACAATGTAAATGCCTTCTATGAATCTACATTGTATTCATTATCATTTAAAACGTTAATTAAGTCAAAGTTGCATTTAATTCAGTTCTAAATGTGCCTTTGGGAGGAAGCTTTTAAAAACAGCTGCAAGATTGAGAGCTCATCGAGGCTGGGAAGTTGTTAGTACCACTTTTCAGGATAGGTCCTCCAAGTTGATTGCCATTTTGAGTCTTAGCTAATTTGTGTTGATGTTATTGGGCAAGGTCTCAATTTAATATTGAACCAATAACAGCAGAAAGCTATGAGATCATGCTAATCACAGATACACTGTGATGCGTAATTGGTGTTCTTTTCAAATTGCTTCCAAACAAAAATGAGTAGTTGTTTCTTAAAGCCTGTGCTTCTCATACTCTTGTATTATAATGTGGGGTTTTTTTCCGTTTAATATCCTTATGGGTTGGCTCGTTTTATGATTCAGGGAACAATGTGTTCACTGACTTGGAGTATTCTCCTTCAGATTCATAGAAAAATAAGTCCTCTGACCTAGGTCTTCTGCATATTGTGTGATCTGAAGTTCTTGTAATGTTTAGAAGGAGGTGCTTATTGAAATATGCAACAGACCACAATGTAGTATCAACATATAAAGTGGAATCCAGTTTATTGTAGGAAAAAAAAAAAACACCTAGAAGAAAAGCCCTCCAAACCAAGTTAAAATGTGTTTAGCTTGCATTATGTAAGGGATTGTTACTGCTTTTGATGCATTTTGATGTAAAAACAGGAGGAAGAAGATAAAAATCAAGCACAGTGTTTCTACCATCTGATGATTCCACTGAGACCCCTAGCATATTGCATATATGCATACCTTGACTCAGGTAAGTAGCCACGTCAGCGATAGTGTGACCACTAACGTCCGTGCTACGTGGTTCATATTTCTAGGACTGGAGCCAGACGCAACCAACCTGGTACTAACCTAAGGACTCTCCTAGCTTAGGTAAGCATTAGGTTGATTGCCTCTGGCTCCAGTTCGAGAAGTATGCTAGGGCAGTCCATGGAATTAGAACCAGAGATCTTCAGATTTTATCGAGTTCAGTGTAGGTCCAACCCTCAGCCTGGAAGCCAGAAGCAATTTGCAAGACAATATTTTCTGGGTCATCAGATTTTCTGCTGAGTACCTAGAACGTTTCCATGTGTATGCCAGGATACATACCCTCATAATTTTTTTATGTGCAACATGAGAAGAGGAGATTGTTGCCATGTAAATCTGTATGTGGTTCTTGAAGTGCCACAAAACAAGAACCCACCTTGTATCGTTGCTTTGATTGAGGTTATAGTAGACAGGAGGGAGTTGAACAGAGGATGAATTTTTTATTTATTTTTAAAGAAGTCATAGATGTATTTATTTTAGCATGTAAGTTCTTAAATATGTTGATAATATACTTGAAAATAGTTAAGCTGTACTTTTACTGTTTGAGACCATTCACCAGCTTCTGTTGGCATTCCTTTTATAATGCGGTCTCATCTAGCTTCCCTTGTGATATTGTACATACTGCTGAACGCTGTAATGCTGTGATTCCCTTATTATCAATGACTTCAGGAAACATACCGTGTGCTACCTCACACGCACATGCCTCACTGGTACCGATCAGATCCTGTTATCACAGTACAATTATTCTGAAAGGAAGGGTGGAAAAAGCATTATTGCTGTGTAAGATGTGGCCAGTGTCATCTGCTTAAAAATTCACGTGGGCATTTTAGTTTGACTGGGAATTCTACCTAGGCAAGTGTGAAACAAAAATGACACAAGGCAAAGATCCCAACCGTGACCGTGCCACTGACTTACTACACGACTGTGGTTCTTTTCTGCCCCCCAGACACTGAGAACATTGTATTCTCAGTATATTATATTACATTTTGCGCTCAGTGCTTTGAGATCCTTACATTTTGAAGTACCGATTGTAAGCCTGGGTGTTCTTTTGACATAACGATTCCCCTGCAGAGGCCAATTTTCATGTCTTCTAGTCTTTGCTGAAGGAGGTCATAGATACATGGTGAGGAGGAGAAGGGAGTGAAATGAGGTACCTGACAGAAAGGAGTGGGGAAATTACCAGAACTGCCTTGCTGCTGTCTAATTTAGGGAGGTTTTGAAAGGGGATACTATCTAAGAGGGCATGAATAGTGTTTATCAGTATCAGCAGAGAAGAATCTCTTTTTAGATTTCTGGTGAAAAAATATTTTAAAAACCATCTGCAGTTTTTAGCGGCTTCCGAACATTAATTGGAATGCAGACCTTGTTTACTGTGAAGAACTGCTGAAGGAAATCCAAAAAATCATTATAGCATCTTTGATCTTTGTCATGCAATTTCCTTTGTTCGTTCTTGCATAAAAGATTTTGCTTGCACTAGGCATGTTGCTTTCTCCGTTCCCATGTTCCTGACATTGTCGTCACTCTCTGACTTAGCGGTGGCACGTGTTGCCTGACACGGCATGTCTGACAACGTGGAGAGGGATTTTACATCACCGTAGCTGTGCTGCGAAGGAAGACGGGCAACAAGGAATGGAGGTTCTGTTCTTGAGCAAACTCTTGCCAGAGGAGACCGGCAGGCATGCCAGCTAGCAATGTAGATGGTTTATTCTACAACTGGCTCCTCTTCTCTAGCACTTAGCTGATCCCACACGGGACACGTTGCTTGGACTTTTAGCAAAAATAGAAGTTGTGACGTGTGGGCAACAACTTAAAGTCAAACATTTGCCTAGCTGTAATGTTTCATCAACTAATTGAACTAGGATTCCTCTAGCAATGAATAAAATCAATTACAAGTTTTGAGCCTAATGCAGAGATGACGCATATTCCTGTTCCGTGAGTAACATGCATTAAAATCCACAGCTGCGAACTGATAGCATGTTTCATTCACAGGCATTTGTCCGGTGATTTTTTAATTTGTGCTTTTTGTTTGTTAGAATTATTCCTGATCTACCAAAATATGCAAGGATTGTCAGGTTCTCAGTGATCACTCAATCACGAGATGGGTGGCAGGAAAGAAGTGATACGATATTTATTTAGAATTGCGGGATGGGAAAATGAATATAATTCGCATGGTGAGGCAGCAGAAGGGTGAAAAGTAGTGAGATGCACCGCTGAATAGAGCAGGATGTACTTTTCTGGCTCCCACTACATAGTCTCCTTTACAACATATGGGAAACATTTCCCAAATTTTCAGATGACATGCTAATATTTCTCACTAATAATGGAGTTGGACTCATAGCCATTCTCGCATCTTGTCTTGTTTTTGACATGAAATACTGCTTTTTTACTTGGTTCTGAACAAAGCCAATAAGCTTTCCAATGTCAGGGCAAGCAACAAAATAGGCAAATAAATTTTAATAACTCTTGGATGCTAAGAACTGTTTTTGATGTTCCACATAAAAATATTTATGCTATTGTGTGAGGTTGCACATTTTCAGAGTGCTATCCGAATTAGATTTTAATTGTTGACAAATTATATTTTGTGTAAATTGAGACATGAAAATGTAATTTTTGTTTCATTTTACGTACAAAAACTCGGCTGAAAGTTAAATCAGTTTTCATTTGGTTAAGATCTAAACTTTTCTAGTTCTTAAAAGCTGGATTTTTTTGCACCAAGAGCTTGTGTTCCATAAAAGAATTGTTCAAGGGAAAATGAATGTGTGTATGTGTATATATGTGTGTGTATGCAGAAAACATTTCACGGTGTATATTTTGATTGTTTCCAGTCAAGAGTCTCACTGCCCTGGGTAACAAGATATACCTTATTGATTTCTTCATTCAGACAAAGGAGAAAATACGAGAGAGCGGTAGAGTTGGGACAGATGTCAGTCTCAGCAGAGGTCCTGTGGTGACCATTGTAATGCACGGATCTGCAGAGACTGGAACCAGTAATGCGGTCATAGCTCTTTGACAGGATCCTTCCACACAAGGAGTCCGGCTTAGAGGCATCTTACCCTTTGGAGAGTTACATGGCTCAGCAAAAGCCTTTGGTTACGTTTGGGAGAGAAGTAAATTGAATGACCACACGGTTGCAGTGACAGGGAAGGCTCAAGCCAAGGGTCTGTGCTCGCGTCGTCTAGACTTGTCTGATATTACATCAGTCTGAAATTCTGCAAGAGCAGGAGCTGGCATTCTTTGAGCTCCTTGGCACCAGATCCTTCCGCGTGTTGATTTTTGTAGTATGAATTCTGTGCCATATCTGTGCACTGCAATATACCGTTATTGTGTAATTCTGCCATTCTTAGAGCTCCCTACACCTCAATTTGCCTCTCTTTAAAGCATGGGATTATTTTACTCTTTGTTTCAGATCTCCCCTGTGATCACCACCACATGTTATATTTTATTATAGCACGATCTGAGGAACTTTTCTTTCTTCATTCTTTCTTTTCTGAATAATTCTTGAAAGCACTCTCTCCTACTTGAATGAAACTGCGTACTCTGGTTTTGGATTCAGGATTCCGAGTGTTGCCGTGTCTAGTAGCTGATCGAGCTTTAATGGTCTCTTTGGTTGGCTGACTGAGCCGTTGAATGCTGCAGCTCATTCATCCGCAGTTTTACGGGTAGTTCTCCTGCTAAACAGATAGCTCAGCTCTTGTTTTGCATCTAAAATTGTAGCTCGAGGGAATGGAAGAATCGTATCTTTAGGCTCATATATTCAGCCTCAGTACTCAAGCCCCACGTGCTCCTCAGGGAATATCCTGGAGTTGTCCCTTGGGTCCCTCAGATTTCCTCAGCAGTATCCTTGAGTTCTGCCTATGAGGAATACAAAATATGTCAAAATATGCGTTGGTTTTTAATCTGCCTTTAGCATACGAGTCTTTTGTCTGCCCTCTTCTTTCTCCTGAAGCGGGACAAAATAAAATCCTCAGAGGTAGAGCTCCAAGCAATTTGCTTTCGGAAGATGACTTTCTTGACAGCTGTCAGTGTCCCCTGAGCACTGGATTTCTGGATGCTTTCAGTATCTGACTCTCAAAACATCTGGCAGCAACACTATTTCCAAATATATTGACATCCTGTGGCATTTGTGGTTGATATAGTTACTTTCAGGGTAGTAACTGACCCGAAAATCTTATGAATCTTATATATCAATTTTGTCTTTGTTGGAGAGAGTTCCTCCTCCTCCTCCTCCAGGTGATTGTGGACTTTATTGCAAAACCGGTGTGATAATTATAACAGAAATGCTGGTGCTTCAGTGGCTTCTGCAGAATTCTGTTTCTGTATTTTTTCTTTTCTGTGTCTTCATCCCTCCTTACCATGCCACCTGTCTTGAAAATTAGCATCATCTGTATTTAATCCTATACTCACAGAGGAGAAGTGATTTCCCTGGTGTAACACTGAGCACACCAAGCGTTCTGCAGGACGTACCTAAGCAACCTGAGCAGCTAATTCAACACTTGGACAATCCTCCCTTAATTCTTTGCTGCCTTCTTTCCTCTCCTCTTGTTTCAGTGCACTGCGTACTGCTGGTGGGAGTGCTGCTGTTAGGCTGCCTTCTCCTCCTCTGCTAATGGCCACAGTCTCGTCAGGGTCTGGTTAGTGAAACCAGAAGTACGTAGCACAGTGGATTTACCTTTGATGAAGTTTTCTTTCTAAAGCTGTTCCTTGTCATGGGCTGTGATTGCTTTGCGTGATCTGCCTGATCCTTGTCATGAACTAAGCAAGCTTGACATCTCTGTATAGCTTTAGTAACAAACTGAAAAATACAAGGACAAAACATATTTAATTTTTTTTTTTTAATAATGTAGCTATCAATTTAGTTTGGTGGATTCAATATCATTTGCTTTTTTTCCTCATTTGTTAGTCTGCATAATTTTATGCCATTATAGTTTGTCTTCCACAAAGTGAATGCGAGAAGGCATGCATTTCCCTCTTACAATAATTCTGAGTATTTCAACCCTATCTGCCATGTGTATTTCAGTGTTATCCATGCAGTATTTTAGAGTATTAGCAAAATAATCAGCGGGAATTTATCACAGTCATGTTTTTATTTTGTGTGGAGGTATTTTCATCCTGTTTAGGTTTTATTTGAAAAACAGGATCCTTGCTAAAGACATTCAGCCTTTTGTGTACTCTCCCTGTTAGAGAACCAAACACTGTTGTAAGTAACATTGTTATTAGTTATCACTACTGGGTTTCTTATCTTAACGCTTTATTTTCCACCCTTACGAAATTGCCAGCCCTCACTTCCCCATAGCAATCGATTTCAGGCAAACTACTGTATGCCTTGGCAGAGGTGGGAGTACCAATTCTTTTGCGGGTTCTTTGGCTGATACAGTCAGAAGTAGACATCATGTTTCCGTTTCTTTTTTTAGAAAGACATTATTATTATTTATTGTTGTTGTGGTGGTTTACTTCCTTTGTTTTGCCATTGTGTACCTAGGAATTATGTGCCATACTTCCCTTATTTTCCATAGCATTGAATTATATATTCCATCTCCATTTTTGCTAATGCATTTTTTGGTATTATTTTATAGATGTAATCCTTGTTATTCGTATCTTGGTGGGTTTTATATTAATATTTTTATCAGGTGATGCGGGTTTTTTTGAAACATCTGTTCAGAGAAAAACAGATCTTTACAAGAATGGAGTAAATTGTAGAACTTGCTAAAGTAACAAGTACTTCGCAAAAAAATTATACAGATTTCTTAGTATTGTGAAGTGTGTTTAACTGTATATCTTTCAGTGATAAAACCAGCATAGGCATCAATAGGCTTTTTAATCCAACAGGTTCTGTTAATCCATGTGATTAGTTTGGATGTTTACCCTGTGACTTACAGTACTTTGAATAAGAGAATTTGTTTGTCAACAGTTAATATTCTCCTCTTTTATGAAAGCCCTACTTCAGGTAACACAGAGTATTATTAAACTGCAACCAAAATGCTAAAAAGCTGTCTTCTGGCAACAACATTTCTATGTGTAAGAGCAGCTGAGAAATACGGCTCTACGCTTAGGCAGAGGTTTGAAGACAGAAAAGCAGCACTGGGGCTTGAAACTCCGTGTAACCAGCAGGTGGTGGTGCTGGCTTAGGAATAAGTAGCGACTGAAAAGCCTCCAAGAACTTCTTTATGTGTTGCTTTTGCGAGGAAACAATTTTATTTAAAAAAAAAAAAAAAAAAAATCTAATATTTCAGATGGCTCTTTTTAATTGTATAGAAGTGTTTCTGGGTGGCTATATACAGTGTAAGCACCGGTGTATAAAGCCAGCGGGTATGTAAACATGCACAGCATTTTATGCTTAGTTTACATATGAAAATTAAATTATGACCTCAGAGGTAACAGTCGTCCATCCCAGAGGAATATTACAGCTGAACCTGAAAGAGTATTGGGGATCACTGAGCCTGATCCTATTAACATTTAATAAATGGAAGTTTTTCCACTGATGTGGATGAAAGCCGGATAAGACTGACGATAAGAAAGCCAGAGTTAAATGTCAGGATTTCAATTCTTCTTGTTCAGAGACACAGACACTTCTACACCCTTTTGTGCAAGGGTAAACAACAGCCAAAAGGGAAAAGAAATTCAACAGTACTGAAGTTTAAAAAGTTGAAAAAGATAATAAAATCCAATTTATTGGTGGCGTATTAACCACCTAGTAAAAAACCCAGACTGAGCAATATCCTCTAAATTGTGTGTTTCAGAAGTAAGACAACTTGCTGGGAAGTGGAGGAAGAATTTAAAAAAAAAAAAAATCTCAGAAGTTAAGAATACGGTCCCCTAGATTTAGAAGAGGTTTATGAAGATCTCTTCTTAACTCAACAATTGTGTACTGGCAGGGAAATGGGTATGGGGACCTAGTGTGCCTTCTTCAGGAAACGTGTTAATGGAAATTTATCACAAATTTATTTTTAAACTTGTCGTGGTCAGGGTAGAGAAAAGGTTATTTCAGTTTAAAACTTCAGGATAAGCAGATTGGAATTATACTGGAAATGCGGATTTTTAAGGTGTTGAGATAAATTGGTACTTTGAACTGGAAAGCAAAGTAATAATACTAATTAGATTTCTGCAGGATGAAATCCACACTTCCCAGTGTTTGCAGGGAGGAAACAGTTGCAGCAAGACCTAGCTGAAATTTGCGGAGCCCTGCTCCCAGGAAGCTGGCATATAACTATCCCTTTCCTATCCACTGAAATACTCTTCCTGAGGAGCACAAACTGTGCAATAAATACAAGACTTCTAATCCCAAGGAGCTGAGCGATCGCCAAGGACTCCAGTGCTTACTTTTTCCCTTAGTTATTTCTAGGCATTGTATATTTTCCCACTGAATGTAATGGAGCGGAGAGAGTGTAAGCAGCGAAGTGTTCATAAGCACAATGATGAGTGGCCTTTCCAATTTTTAATTTTTTTTTTTTTTTTTTTTTTTTAAATGAGAGCTTATTTTTTGTCCACATAGGGAACTTCACTGGTTTTAGCAGTGACTGATCAGATTGTGAGTGTATTCAGTCACAAAGGGGAAACTCGCGTTACTTTGTAAAAACCGGACAGGTTCCTCCTAGAGTTTGGCAGAACTAGGTAAGGACAGCCTGCCCTTGCTAGTGCTGCAGCTTTTCCTCCGTGTCCCTTCCAGTGTGTGTCCAAATCCTCTTTGAGGCAATAGGACAAAGGAGGAGACGCTTTGGATTGCGGTGTACTGAGACAAGGATAGTCTATGGCAATGCACTGAATTTAGAACCGTGGGTGTGGAAATACTACAATTTGCTGGGTGTTGCTACTCTTAAAGAATCCCCCAAAGATGTGCCTTTTGGCTTTGCGTGTCATGCCTTGGGTCACTGTCAAAGGACCACACGTAAGGGAATCAGTGTCCTTTAATTGGCACTGTAGTTTTTTAAAGAAAGAAAAAAGAAATACAGAAATAAAAAAGCTGTTACAGTTATTTGATGTTAAAGAGATACACTTTCACGTCCAATTAACAACAACAAAAAAACCCACCAAACACTGTAATAACAATTTACTCTTACCACATACGCATGTGGTATGTTTTTATGGAATGTATTCCAAATAGCAATAGCAACCTCACCATCTTAAACCTGGTAGATCTGAGGAAATTAGTGATTAACAATCACATTTTCCGATAATTTGGTCACTTGAGTCTTAGCAAGGGCTAAAAGGATCTCTGTTAAAAGGGAATTGCAGTTTAGACACATCTCCCTTTCTTCACTCTTCCCCCAAATAAACTTTACCGTACCCCAATAGTATTCTGTCTGGGTGCAACATCTGGACAAGTCAACTGGACAATTACATGGACAGGGGGAAAAAGGGTCTACCGACACTTGGGGTTTTTTTAAGTTTTCCTTTGACAGTTTTCCAGTAAGAATGACTTGAACAGTTACAGAGCGAATCAGAAACTGATAAGGCAATGGAAAGTGGAGGCTAAAAATCAAGAGAAATGTATGAGGGAATACTAAAATCTGAATCAGCCAAGATGTTTGAGGTTCAATGGACCTATGACTTAGCCTAAATATCAATTAAGATTTGATTAGGAATTAAATGAGGTGGCTTTTTTCCTACAGTGCACATTTGTCAGGGGAACAGGAAGATGGTTGTTGCGTACAAGTAGCGTCACGTTGTGTATATCCTTCTGTATAGGAACGAGAAGCCAGGCCCGTGAAATCTGAAGCCTTTCTTCTCTGAGTTGCCCAAGCCAGCTGTGAAGCGCTGTGTCCATGGCTTTCTGCCTGCCCCGTTTTATCAGCTGGCAACCTGAAGCGTGGGATAGGAACAGCTCCTGATCTACCGTCTGCTGAACTCAATGTCAGCGTTTCCACTGGCTTCAGTAGACTTTAGATCAACCACAATTTCAAGAGCCTTAAACCACTTCTTTGCTTGCTGAAGTCGTAGTAATAGAGAAGTGAAAACAACTGGTCTCTCTGTAAAGCATTCATAAAAAGTTATTTTTGAATTAATTTATTATTTTAATTAAACTGGATTGAGCAAAGGAAAAAAAATACTAAAGTTCTACAGGAACCATAGGGGGTTGCCTTACCCCTAGTAACGTAAAACCATACCCTGGACTTTTTTTCACCAAAAGATTCAAGTTAAAAGTTTGCTGGGTTTCCAAACACCTTTGTAGTCTTATCTTTCATTCTATACACACGTGTAACCCTAAAAGCTCAGGAACTTGAAGTTTAGCATGGTTTCACAGAATATCAGAGCAGCCATCTAGCATGCATAACAGGATCCAGCCTAGCAACATTCCACATTTTCTATTAACTGTCTTTTTACAGCATTCAGGGGAAAGCAGAGGTGAGGAATAGATCTGTAGCTGAGTTTCAATCCTTTATGTGTGAGGAGAATTAAGACTGAAGGAGCGTGTATTATTAATGTAGAATTTAAGCACCAGATGCCAATAGGAAAAAAAAAATAGAGCAATGCATTTGTCATTCAATTTTATGTGCCTTTAGCCAAAAGGTGCAAGCCTGGGACACAAAGAGAAAGAAAAAAAGAAAAAAAAGAGATGTTCCTTGGGCTGCGGTGTTTCAAAGAGAATGTCTCATGTAAGCACCATTCAGTGTTTGTAAAATGTTGTGAGATGGTACGTTCTTGATATTCTCGGATCTTGATGTTTTCTTATCTGCTTTAGATGGCACACACTGCAACGAAAAGCCAGTGAGCCTCACCTGCTTTTCGAATGGTGCTAGTATATGAAGATAAGCAGCATATCTGTTTCTCTTTGTAGAGAGATATATATATATTAAAAAAGGCAACGAAATGCATTTCCTGGAGTTTGTAATGCACACAGAAACCAAACCAGCAATCCTGGTTCAGTGGAATTACCATTTCAGACACCAACCAAACACTGCTCTGCAGTTTCTAAAATTAACATTCTTGTATCTCGTCAGGCACCATTGTACTGTAGTTTCTAATCAGTGATTTCATTACATCTGTTACCGCTAAAAAAATCAAGTAAATTTGTAGAATAAATATTTCATTGGCGTGAAGTGATTTTTAAAGGGGACGAATAATATTTATATATTTCCCCCCACCCCCCACAAATGACGTTCCCATTAAACCCTATTTCAATATTACGCTAAATTCCAACCCCAACCGACTGGGCACATTTTCTTTTCTGAAACTACCTTTGATAAGAAATGCATTACAAACTCATCAGTTTAGCTTCCCGTTAACAAAGAGACAGCAGCCGTCTGGATTATTCTAGATCCGCAGTGAAACTGCCACACTATGTATGCTCAAACTAAAGCTGTGCAAGTTTGACAAGGGGCAGATGAATCCAGGAGTTATTGTGCAGGGGTTTAAGCCTATGCGGCAGCTGACGGTTGAAATAATCATCTATACATCGCTCTGAGCTAGCTGGGGAAAGGTTGAAGCTGTATATTTTCAACATATCTAGCCTAATGGTTAATCTGTTGTCTTGTGCAGGGGGTGCTGGGTGGAATCGCGGCGCTGGCTGACAGTTGGGAGGAATGGCTGTGGGTATTTTCAGTTGCCTGATTCACAAAGTGGTAGGTAGCAAAGTCCAAACAGGCTTGTCATTGACAGAGGGAAGTGGCGCTCGCTGTCGCTCCCATCGGAACGGACCCGGGGAGCCAAAAGCTCAATCAACATATTGATTATTTGCATTTAGCCATACAGAGCTGCAGCTTGCCTTCACTCGCCACGTGAAAGCCCGGCTCTGTGGAAGGCATGCCAGATTGCAGAAGGGTGATTGCTCCTTTGGAGGTCGGCTGGGAAGATGCTTAGGAGAAAGGGCAGGGTGAAGTTGTAGGGGGGAGAATTAAAATCTTTTTTCAAACGAAGACACTTGAACTGTTACAGACGCTCTCTAGACTTCTCGCGCTGGATCTGGCATAGCTGCACAGCGACATGGCATTACTCACTGCAGAGATTAAGGGGGTGCAGCAGGAATTAGACTGAAACAAAAATGAAGTATCTGCAAGTGACAGCTCTGGCTGATGGCTGACTACGAAGGAAAACACTGTGCTAGTGTCTGGCGGAAAACGGTGCTGAAAGCCTAGCAGCTGATAGAGATGGGGGAGGAAAGGAGCAGTGGGTATCAGTGGTGGTTGTTTAGAATGTCTGGTTTTGGTCAGGATATTTTTTTCTCCTTTAAAACACATTTTCATCTTCCCTTCCAGGCAAATCATGCTGAAGCCAGTTTCAGCCATTTTGTTGAAAGCACTGCACTGGTATTCTGCCTTGTTACATTTAAATTAAAGCTCACCCAGTTTTAAGTTATGGCAAGTGTACGCTCACAAAGAATAAATAGAGATTGCCATAGGCATTAGATTAACTACGTTGGTTGTTTTAAAAATGTTCAGGGAGTTGCAGATTGCATTTCAAATTATCTTCATTATAATAAATAAAATGTATAGAAATAGAAACAGGCATGATTCCCTAATGCAGTCTGTAGGCAAGTGTATATTCACTGAGCTTGAGAGGGAGTTCTTGAGAGTGGGGGGAAGGAACAGGAATGCGTGCAGCTTCGAAATACTTTTGCATAAATCACATTCATATCTCACGTTTTGTAGACGGTGTTTTGTATCTGTCTAATGTTGACAGGTTTCTTGGGCAAGTTCTGCACAGCGTTTTCCAAACACAGGTACTGTTCACCCAGGGTGCAGTTAGGAAATACTATAGAAAACAGGGAATTTCTTACTTTACTCTTACCCACTTCCTTATTACTTGCTGTTCTCCGAAAGTTATTCAAAATTTGCTCTCGAAATGACCAGTAAGCGTGTCTCTTCTTAGTTAACAATAATAATGCCTTATGGATACACCACAAGTCTCCCGAATAGTTCTAATGAACTTTGGCAGAATAAACAGTGCAAGCAGCACACTCGTCCGGTGACCGCGTGCATTGAGAATAAAGGCGTGTGTCATATTAGATGAAATGAAACTAATCTGCGACTAGCAAATAATTTTGTTTTAGTAGACTTGCTGGGGCTGAACTCATCACGTACTTGAAAGAGAACCCTTGTGGATTTGGAGGTTGTGGTTTGACGTTGCACAGTGGTATACCAAATTACCCCAGTCCCGACAGTTTGGTTGCCAAAACTAGTGAGGCAGTGACAGTATGTGAGGATGTGTTTCGTTCCATATAATTGACAGCAATCTTTGTTTCTCAAATATGTTTTCTATGGAAATCAGCCCACATAGTGGTGCAAGCACCCAATCAGATTTTTAAAAGAAATTTTTAATAAAAAGAAACTGCCCTTGCTGAACAACAGGATGCTATAAAAAAAGTGTTTTAGATTCTGCACATTATAGTACGTATTTTCAGAAGTGACGGTGTTTCTCACTTAGTTGTATAATAGTGCTTAATCTACAAGCGCAGTAATACCTTGTGTTCAAAATTGCACCTCTGCGCTTGCACAGGGAGTTCCACGTGTATCCTGGCAGGCTTGTGTTTGTGGCACAGTGGGCATGTACAACCTGACAGGCTATTTGGATGAAAAATAACCAGTTTTACTCTTCTAGGGTGAGAAATATGTAATTGTATTAGAGGAACAGAGAAAGATAACTATCTCTACCAAAGATAGGTTGTTCAGCTATTATACTGTAGTCCTTGCTTTTCAAGACCGAGTAAAAAGACCCAAGCCATAAACTGTTGGAGTCGGAAAGAAGCTTGTCCTACGAGCGAGATATTTCATAGTCATCCAGTGTGGGGCTGCTTCCATTTTCATCTGAAGCAGCTGAGCTCTTGTCAGGGCCAGGAGGTTAGAGTTCATGGGATGAAACTGGTAGTTAGAACTTTGAAATCTGGAATAATCGGGCAAAAAATTGGCAACTCTGTTGTCCCCCTTGTTTAATGTTTTGCTTTTCAGTGGTAGTGTCTATCCACACTGCTGGAAATAAGGGGAAGTAGGATATGTTTTAAGCAGCTCAGTCTGCCTTCATGTGAACAAGATCACGTGATGCTATTAAGTACGATGCCAAGCTCAAGCTGTTAAGCCATGCCGAAAGGCAAGGTATTTTAGTTCTGGCTCATGCTGTGCCACTGCAAGCACAACATCTTGGGAAAGCTTGCCTATGTCTGCATGGAATATGCCATAAGACATATGCTGTTATGGAAGTTTAGTGCTTAATAGTCAGGTCTGGTATCTGAAACCATCACTTACTGAACTCCAGAAGAAACTGTAAAAAGATTATGATGTTTCTTAAACCACTTGGTCGGAGGAGGATGGATACGCATTATTAGTATATTTTGGTCTTCTTCCATTGTATGTGAAGATACGTTGTTGTAGGCAGGTGGATTTATAAAGATTATTTCCAGTATTACTGCCTGTAGTTTAAAAATAGAACTGAGTTGATGCATTTCAAAGTGTTCGAATATATGCTTGACCAGTGGCTTGCGTAGGGAGATAGGTCTCTGCAGATGTATTTTATCATCTGAAAGTTGTTGCGCTGGAGGGTTATCAAAGATAAAGACAAGATTTGACAAAACCCCTGTAACTCCGAGGTAAGATGGATAATTTTCAAGTAGTGTATCCAGTATGAACAGAGCATTTTTTGTGGCAGTTTTGCTGAGGAAAGATACATGCTGTCCTCCAATGATTTAAAATCTATGTGAACTCTCACGAGTGTCCATTATTATCGTTATACTTTAAATGTTACTACTGTTAGTGACGAGCAGAATAACATCGTGAGTTAGACCCTGGTTCTGTTCTCACTCATTATTCTGTCCGCCTCGGTCAGAGCCGTAGTGAGCCGTTAATTCAGAAGGCATTGAATGGAAATAGCTGCTTTGCCACCAATTAGTTGAACCTTGTTAAAAAGTGTGTTCAGATGACTCTTGTGATTCATACAGAATCACCTTTTTTTCAGAGGGAGACAGATTTTGCGCTTGAGCACAACCGGCACGCGTGTGGATGCTATTTATATGTCCTTCCCATTCCCAGGTAGCATTTCTAGCTGATGGTAAACTACACAAAGATGACAAAGAACATGCCAACCTCCTGAAATAATTTGAAGCTACTGTCTGCTCAAAGTTCTCCACGGAAACTTTAGGACCATTGAAACATATGGAAATAATGCTGCAAAGTTATCAGTCCACAGACTGCTCCCTACCTCACCTCCTCACCTCATATTACATAGCAGAATATAACATCTTAGTGGCTCAGTAATATACCGTCTTCTCTAAAATATATTCTTTTAGAATGAAACAAGCATTGGATGATTGTTACTGCATATTTTCACCAGAAAAACATTTTATTATTGTCTTTTACAGAGGATGGCATTGGTTAGGGGTATTCATACGGGGGTTTTCTTTAATTAGCTTTGATATGTGAGAAATGGAAGACTAAGAATCACAGTTTCAAGCCAAGTCCGTATTTAGGAAATTAAATTTATTAGTTTTCCTTTCAGAGGGGCTATGTGCAACCTCCTGAAATTTACAGTATTCAGCACTTCTGAATGCCCAACCTTTTATATAGGTTCCTAAACATCAGTTTAATTCCATAAGTGTGCTTACACAATTTTGAAGTGTTGACCTTCCTTTTTCCTATGATTCCTTATTTATTTTAATAGCAGCAGAGTGCTCTACCTCCCCTGTCATTTTCAGTAGATTCAAAGGAATAAACATCTTTCACAGCTAGTAAATCTCAGAGCCTTTATCAACATGTGGGAAATAAGTGTTGCCTCAGACACACTTACCCTAGGATGGGATTATTGCTTAAAGATGATAATATTGTGGAATAATCCTTTTATAAGTATTCTTTTATAAAAAGCCATTTTTAGAAAAAAAACTTAAGAAAGCTGCAGGTATAAACCTTTATTTCAGCTGTAGAAACTGATACTTTAAGCTTTAAAGTCTGTAATTCCACATAATAGCAAAATTGATTCATGCCTGTGGTTTGAAATAATTTTTAATACAAAGACATTAATTTAAATTTTTTCTTATTATTTAGAAGTAAAGAATGCAGCTAGATCAAGTTACCCAAAATGTTCATATCAATTCAAGAATGCAAGTACTAATGCACTGGTTGGTGCCAAGTCCACTGAAGGAATCCCGGAACCTGTTCCACTTGTTAATAACCGTAAAGGGAGCCTCTTCCTACCCAACAACCCCTCGCTGCTGCACCTTAACTTACTGAGTTCTGTTGAACAAGGAAAATCTACATACTGTAGATTGCAAAGGGCACTCAGCTTGCCTGTAAAATACCGCTACCACTCCCAAAAGCCCGGGTTGAACCAAGATCTCCGTAGGTAGCCCCATAGTTGGATGCATAAAGCAATACAGATTGGTTTGTGCATGGTTTTGCAGTCTGTGTTCAATGTGACTATGACATTACTAATGCTCTGTTAAGTGCTTACAGATGCGGGTTTCTCCAGATGTGGTGATTAATACGTTAATCGAGATAGCTAGTCAACTAATGTTTCTGGGTGGTTTGTGCTTTACCTTTCGTATGGTTTATTTGCTCAGAAGCATTTACGTGCTAGGCAGAATGAGTTTACCAGGTATTCCAGTTCAATGGATATTTGGTAGCGTAGGTGTTTTTTCAAATTCCAGCTCTCTTTGGGGTCTAAAAAACAGTGTCTGTTCTGCTAGTGACCTGAGCGAGGCAGTGAAGGAGACAGATTTATTTTAAAAGTAGTAACAACATAAGAAAGAAAAAAGTTATGAACTTGTCCACTGTTTCTGAAAGACATTCCCTTTGTTTTGCTGAAAAAATGAAATGAGGATAAAAGTCAAGTAATATGTTGTTACAGATGTTCAGCTCCACATTAAGGCTCTTAAAATTACCAGCACATCTTAAATCAATTCATGGAACATTGTCTGGAGGTTATGTCATTGAAATAATGAATCCTCTTTACTCAAGAATAATCAAACATGTTAAAACATCGGTGTAACTTCAAATTAAACTCCAGCATAAACCAGAGCATCTGAAGCCTCATTAGACTCGCCTGACATTTTTCTAGCACTGAGTCTTCCTGAACTGCAAAACTGTTAGATTCTCTGCCGATTAGACAAGCAAGCACTGGTTGTTACAACAGCACATTAAGCGTTATACTTAGAGGCGCGCAAACAAGCTCTTGGATTTTGTTAGAACTCAGAGGATGGATCGAGTTCCGATTCTGTAAAATTCTGTGTGCGCTTCTTGAACTTATTTGCAATTTTCATGAAAGCTGGTATAGAAAACCGGAATGATATAATATGAGTGTGTTTTAACACAAATCCTGTAGCATAAAGACATCAAAAATACTAAAATTGGGGACTCGTCGTCATTAACAAAAGCGCTAGGTCAATCATATGGCAGAGTTGAGTTGTTATGTATCACAGCCCGTGATTCAAATATGGGTGTCTTTCATAAGAACAAGCAAATTTAAGACTCCCTTTTAAATTAATGCAGGCACAGGAACCATGAAACTAAAATGTTATTTTATGGTTTTACTGAAAGTTTTGCTGGATCTATTTCTTTAAATATGCAGGAAGTTGATAAGAGCATCTGAAAGAGAATAATTAAATATGTTCTATATCCTGCTGACTACTGAGAAGCCACTTGTGAGGTAGCACGGCAGCGCTTCAGGGAACCAAGCCATAGGTAGTGGTGTCCATTATATACCATTCAAATATTTCAGCTTTGTGGATTCCCTTCCCCCACTCTCATGGAGCCGCGTTTCTATGCTGCAGGTGCCCTGTAAACTCTGCGCAGAGGTTTCATTGAAAAACAAAATCTTGTTTGGATGTGATATGATTAAGACAGATCACCTTTCATTGCCGCAATGAGAATAAATTGCATCCTTGCTTCAGCAAGGCATTGCTTTAGCAACAAAACGAGATCCCTCGGAACGCTTTGCTAACAGGTATTAACTAGTGAGCCACATTAACCTTGAACTTTCCAGGCAGCTGGTGACAGTAGCATAGTTTGAATACGACAAGCGCATATCAAAAGAGGGAGCTTATTTATTGTAGACGCAGTACCAAAAATAAGGGCAGGGTGCTAGAAATCTAGGTCTAGACATGGTTATTCTGGATGATTACTAATAAGACTTTGGTTTTGAATTGGACGGCAGGGTAGCGTCACCTGGCGGCACTGGAGAACACAGATGTTGGACCATATAGTACAAAAGATCCTTATTGTAGTAACTTTCAGTATTTGAAAGGATCAGACTGGAGTCTTATTAGCTAGCTCAAGACGTGGAAAATACTCTTGGTTTAATAGTGTTTTTTATTGTTCATAGAAATATTTGCAGCTATAACATGATCTATGGTTGACTTGTGTTAACGTAAGATTTTGCACATGGTCCTTGTGGCTATATATCTTCCTTAAACTATTAAAATAGGTTAACAATACGCTTACGGTGCAATACTGAAAGTCTTGACAAACATTCTGTAACCCCATGGTAGCAGATTAAGTGAAATTTAGAATTTTTACTACCAAGAGAGCAAAACATAGGAGCGGTAGCTGGTTTCTGGAAGGAACGTTTTGCGTTGTTCTTGTTCCTTTGATCTTTTAAATGGTGGAGTCATCAGACTGGAACTGAATATTTATATCCTATAAAGAACAAGAGAGCACAGTGTACGTCTTGAAAGCAACCTATTGTCTGTGTGGAACAGCACGCGAATAACTTTTTGATAGACAAGTTTAAGACAAGACTAGGCCATTTCCAAGAGAGTGATTAGCAGAGAGTGTTCCGAAATGCACAAACACTTGCACTTCGCTATAATTAGAAATAGAAGGGTATTACTAACGAAGTAATTCTGTGCATACTCACTTCATGTTACAAATAGTTAAATATTGAAGTGATCTAGTTTAATCCGAACAAACTATCACAGAAAGAAAATTTCAATTTGTATATTTTTTGAGAATTTTCTACGGGCTTATTTATCACTCAGATAAGCAAAGAATGGTACTTGACTAATCATCAATAAGCATTTCCACCATAGGACTGACTTGGAAAAACAAGAAAAATCTAATGAGAAGGAAGCGGCTTTGTCTTTGAGGATGCTGCCCAAGAAGAAAAGAAAGATAAGTTAGCGAAATAAATTACTACCAGACAGTCAGTGCTCTGATCTATTACCTTTTACACCACTCTTTGGGGCATTTATTTTGGGGTTAGCTTTTTTTAATTATTGTTATTTGGAGGGCCCTGTTTTGCTTTTGCAATGCTTTCTTTTGTTTCGATGCCCTTGCTGTGTCAGGTGATGCCAGGTCATTTAAAAAGACAGCACATCTGTCTTTTCAAGGCCCACTCCTTTGGTCTCGACCAAGGCAAAATGAAGTTCCACAGCAGACTTGGGCAAACAGACATGACAGGCTGGGATGCAGTCTGTAATAAAATTGTGTCAGGGGAGGGTTATAGCAGAAGGATATTACTGAAGTCCTTCCTAGATAAGTCTAGGGCAGGTGACATATATCCAGGTTTTGGTTTCGTTCCTGCAGAGCTCGTTGCAACTAGATTTTATTTTTTTCCAGCCTCTGCTTGTGCACTGCTAATGTGTATTAAGCTCTTCTAATACAGCTACTACTATGGCTACTAATCTCTTTCCTTTTAGCTTTAAGGTAACAGCTTCCTAGGCATCAGTTATATTATCTTCTAGTTAATTTTTCTGTTAACAGTAGGATGGGGAAAAAAGTGTATTTTTCCTTCTTTATATTAGAATAATTCAGCATCAGTATGAGTTTGAGAAAGCAGGCATAAGAAAATTCCCTTTGATAGCACATGTAAACCTCATGTGCAGGTTATCAAGTGCAGTACCAATCCTGAAACAGTAAAGGTGATGGTTAATTCTTATAGATGAGTTGTTAGGAAGCTGCACTTTTTAAGCAATACTTATTATGACATAGGTTATCCAAGAGCAGTTGATGACTGGCAAAACTGTAAGTGATTTTACATCTGGAAATTGATCTGTCATTGAAAATGCACCTCATCCTCATTAAAAGATTGCATAACTCATGCATCCTCTGTTATACAGGTATTGTCTCCCCACTTCCATTCAACCTCATTCTGTTCACTCCTGTTAAAACTCGCTTCTGTGAGAAGGGTAGAGCGACGAGGTCTGACTTGTGCTGGAGATCTGTGCACAATGGCAGGCTGCGTTCACATTCCCGACTAACTGAATCATTGAACATCAAGGCATTGAATATTTTACATCTCTTCATGAAGACTCTGTTGTTTGGCATGTGAGAAGCAAGAACCAACTGGTGTCTAGTTCATTAGCAAAAGCAGGCTGGCAGCTGTTATGTTGGTATTGCAAATAGTACTTTATCTTTCTGGGAATATAGCAGAGCACTAATTCTACTTTTCTGTAGCGCAGATTAACTGAAAATAACTCTTAAGAATAACCCGAATGTGGTCGTCCCCCCCACCCCCCTTTGTTTTTGAAGTATGAAACCAATTTGAACGCCTGTGTTCAAAACCCTGGTATTCTTCCCTGCTTCTCCTTCAAACCAATCTCTTTGACTAACATGTATTTGATTTTTATTACTGTTGGGCTTATGTTAGCAATGAAGTATCAGTGCGTGAATGGACATAGAGTGTGTGTTCTTTGCTACTTCACTTGTATTTCATATTGCACTTAGAGCAGTACTTAATCTCATGAGTTCCTTATATTTCCAGTTGAAGATGAGCAGCCCTCGACACTATCACCCAAAAAAAAGCAGCGAAACGGAGGCATGCGAAATTCACCCAACTCCTCACCCAAACTGATGAGGTAAGACTGCGAGAAGCTCGTATCTTCATCTCCTTCCTTCCCTCCTCTTCTCCTCCCCCCTGCCCCCCCCCCCCCCCAAAAAAAAAAAAAAAAA
>JAVJGI010000065.1:45465365-45527728 GCA_035590275.1 Ibycter americanus
TGTCAGCTTTTCAGCAGTTAATGATAGAGCTGAAAAAAATTCTGTCTTAAAAAAACAGTTTGAAAAGCTGTTTGAAAAATACATAGGCTTTAAAGTCTTAGCTGTCACCCTGTCCTGTCCGTGTGTAGTTCTTAAACAGCAGTGGCACTAATGATAGCGGTAACCAATCAGGGGAACTCATGTGGTTAGTTTGCCTCCGGCAATTCTCTTTTTGCTGGATTCCCTCTGAGTACTATTTTCTGTACTTAAGGCCATATGTGAGATGTATCATCACAATCAAAAATGAACCTGAATATTACCTTCCTTTTATCCTGTCGATTGAAATCAAATTTCTGTTAATTGATTTAGACTGATAAAAAAGTCTAATAATCTATGTACTTGCCAAAGCAAAGTTCAAAACTAATGCTGTTTTAGTCAGGCTAAAAGCACATTAATTATGAAATACAGGGATTTTTAAGAGGGTATAGTATATACTCTAAAAGTGGGTGATGAAAACATCATCTTGTTAGTGATATTTTTCCCCTGTTGCTATGTGTACGTTATTTTACACCGGTACGCGTTTGTATAACTAGGTAGTTTCCTTGCCTAGGACAAATTACCTCTAAGAGAATCGTTAAAACTAGAACTGCAACACGAAATTGGAATCTATTAAAATAATAGGGCACCCGCATTCTGCCTTGCTGCGCTTCACCCTTTGCCTGCCCAAGTCAGTCAGAACAGGATCAGGTAGGAGACATGGATTTTTCTACAAGGAGGCTGTTCCTGCTCTGGTTTTGCATATCTAAAGTAGCCAGGCTAGAACCTCAGTCCATAATTGTACCCAGCACTAAATACCATAGCAGAGTTTTTCCACTGCATAGATAGATAAATAGATAGAGAGATATACACACACAGAGAAAAATGTAAACTCATTTACATCTATGAACAGACACAGTCATGCAGTTTGGGTGTATGTGTAACTAACTGCAGTCACAGAGGTTAAGTGAAAAAAATTACTATGAATATATAGTTCTTTCGGTATATAATATCACTCATGACATTGCTTTTATTGTTGACAATGATTTTGTTCCTTTAAGAATTCTGGATACACCTAGGCAATATTCCTTTTTGTATTTCGGTCAGTAGACGGGAGTTTTCTTTGGCCAGTTCCAGAAGCATCCATATTTGTTTATTGTTACTGCAATACAGGGCATATTCAAGGACATAAGTTCTACAGGTCGTCTTCATCTCTGTTTCGACTACAGAACCAAAAGTGAGATTGATTCACAGAGGAAAATGCACCCAGCTGTGGCTTTCCGCCCCCCCCCCCCCCTTGACCATCTATTTCTGTTAAATGTATCATTAAAAGTTCTCTGCCTTCCCGTTAGCTCAGCCTTGCCCATATGACACTGATTTACATGCTTGTTTACAGTTTATGAGGAGGAATAAAACGAACATACTGGCGAGCTTCTCATTTTTATGGTGCCAGTTGTCATGCTAGCATCATTTTCAATTTACTTACCTTTGGACAGTCTTCTTATCTGGTGCTAATGGTTTTAACCACTTCAAGTTTAAACATGTGGGAGATTCCCTCCCCCCCCCCCGCCTCCCCCAAATCCTAATTTTGGGGAAGTAGAAATAAAAAGAAAGAGGGAGAGAGAGAGAGAAAGCTGAAACATTTGGAGCTGAACACACTGTCCCTGTTTGCTATGTAAAGTATGCCTCATTTCTTTGATCTTGAGTAATAATAATTCTGGGGAGTTATACTGTTTTCATATGCTTCAAAGCTGTGTCAAAGTTTTGCTGCTTAAGGGTACTTCTTTATTCTATTGGCTCTTGGGTACTGAGATGACAGGTCCTCTGTACTAGGTGCAGGCTTTTTCAAGTCATAGCCTTCAGCAAAACATCAAATTACCAAATACAGGGTAACATACTTCTACACAAATGCCTTTCCTGTAGATATATTATACCATATATATTAAATACTTTAGTGTTACACGGTACATTTTATGTGCAATAGAAAGTGATGGTTTGAGGTAGCCTTAGGGGTACTTTTTTCCACAAGCAGAAAAAGCTAGTGTATACCGTATCAAGTATGGTTTTTACAGGACTTTCTGCCCGAAGGCCTTTGTAAATAAGTAATGATCAACAGATTGGCTGTGGGTTTTTGAAAAGCATGCCTGTGTCAGTTTGCATGATGGGGGAAGATTTTCAAAGTAGAGCCTGCTTTCATTGCCTGCTGAAGAGGGACTGAGGGAGAGTAGTAGTCCTGAGCCTGAGCTGTCTGCTCAGTAGCACATCAGAATTGCTAAACACAGGTCGAGCAGCAAGTGGAGAACTTGCCAGGCTTCCACATCCAGACATTGTTTTCGTCCTCCCTCGCTGCTAAATTTATTCGCCAGCCCTGTGTTGGCACCCTCAGCCTCTCCCCAGACCCAGCCGTCTCCTTGCCTTACCCTTTACCCACACCGGCTTAGCTTTGGTTCAAGGTGCTAAATAAGGCAGCGCGGATGGAAGCAGAAGAGGACTCTGTTAAGCTTTGTGTGCGATGGCCAAACGCTCTCCTCCTTCCCGAGAAACAAAGGTGGGCTCTATTATCCGCTGTTTTGTTTCCTCGTAAATTACCTAAAGTGACAGGTACTTGCTTTCCTGCCCAGAAATCTTCACTGTATGTCAGCTAAAAGTACACCAGAGGTAAATCAGCTAAAGCACTGTCATGTCTGTAGCTGATATTTATCTTTGCAATATTTTTCCTAAATCTACTTTAAAAGCTCCTTTTCAAAGCCGGCTTCACCCCTGTCCCTCCCACAGAAACAGCTGGCAACTGTGCAGACTCTTTTCCTCAGCTGTGGTCTGGGGTCTAGAGGGGGCCTGGGGGACGACAAGGCCGGAGCATGTGGAGGAGGAATACGTGTAGAGGTTCATTTATAAATTGTAATCAGAGTCATGACTTCAGAATCACTTTCTGAGCAGCCCTACAATTAAGGCAATGCTGAAGACGCTGTGTAGATTTTAGATTTCCACAGGGGTTGGGGCAAGTCAGGGAAGAGGGTGTTGTGCCATGAGATAAAGGTTTATGACTTCTGCTATGACTGGAGTAGAGCAGAGGGCGTAAGCGATACCATAGGTACTCCCTGGGATGCCGCGGCAGGAGGTCTGGCAGGTGCTTATTCAGACCTGCTCAGGGAGTGGGCAGTTCTGAGATTTACTGGCACATAAGTAGAAAGCTGTGTTACCAAATATGATCCCGGTAGATAGATAAAGACATCTTTTTGACATTATTGTCTCTAAATGCCCATAAATTGCTATACCAAAATAACTAGATGGTAGGCATACAAATGTTCTTTGTATACATCACAAACGGTCTAGATTCACATTTAGGAAGTCACCGTTCTAACTGAATCCTGCATCGCATCACATGGCATGAGCGGACTCGCACTGATGCAACACAGGAAGAATCTAATCAATCAGAAACAAATCCTTCAAATTCCAGCTAGAGCTACAAATGCAACTTAACTAGAAAAACACTCTGCATTGTCATGGTTATTTCTATCTGGTTTACATCAACAGAAGTCTGTCCCGTTAAACCCACAAGAACCCATGGGTATCATTTAAAAATAAACTCCAACAGGAAAGAAAGGACACTTCTCCTGTGGAGACGTGAACACCAGGACATCCTATTACAATAAAAAGTAAAATTCAAATAGGACGTGGAAGGTAAAGGAAGGAAGGCAGGCTGTGAGTAGCAGAGTAATCACAGACCGAGTCTCCTTCTTCATGAGACAGAGAAGAAAAGTAGAACCATTTGATGCCTCTGGTGTCATGCAGTGATATCAAGTCACCTGTTCATCATCTCAGAGTCGGAGGTTTTGATGCATGTTGTTGATGAACAGCCACGTTAAATATGAGGAGGCTATGTCACCCAGATATCAAATAGCAAAGCTAGTTTTAAAAAGAAAAATGTGTCATTTTGGATTCCAGAATGACCAGTAAAAATGTGAAAAGCCCTGGATATGAATCAAAAAAGCCACTTAAAAGGATTGTTTCTGGGGCTCAAGTCTGCAGTTAATGCTTTGGTAGCTGCTACTGCATGAGTGGAATACACTGACTTGAAGGAAATGTCAGCCCAGCTGAGTCAAACTACCTCTTAATGCAAGAACAAATAGCATATGACAGGGCCCAAGGGGCCTGAAGAGCAAACAAATAGTTTGTCCCTGTCCACTCTGAATGTAGTGGTGTAGTTGACATAGGCCTCTAGACAAGTAGCATACTCAGCAAAGGGTCATTATCATTAGTGTCCCTGATCACATAAGAATCAGAGGCATCAGAGGACACTGGGTTTTCAGTGTGTTGCCAAGGAGAATTTCGTAAGCCTGAGGATTTTTCTTGATCAAGGATCTAAAATAATTCCCAACCAAACCATAAAACTTGCTCAGAGACTGTCAAGACCCAGCTAAGTGACATGGATAAAAGTGAGCTTTTTGGCATACGTTTCCGGAAACCTAATGAGATTATTTATCTGAAGTTGAGGGGGAAACCTCCTGTCTTTTTCCCTGAAGTTGGATATGGGATGCTAAGTAGATGAACAATGGCTGTGCACATTTATCTCCCCCTCTGCCCACGCAGCTACACGCGTCGAATGTACACACGCGTTTTTGCTAGTGCCATTCAGGATGAATTTGTCTTGCCCCTGCCATTGTAGTGCTGCCCTTCCGTGAGCTGAGACTGTGAGCTTCCTCATAGGAACCAGAAAAAAACCAAAACCAACGGGTGGGAGGTCTAGAGGGGAACATTTCTCAAGCAAAAACTGGTAAAACAAGGTCAATCTGATCATTTTCCATGACTCCCCTAAACTAAGCATGAAGGTAAGGTTTGAAGAGGTGAAAGCTCACTGATTAACCATAACAAATGGTTATATTTATGTCCCTCAGCCTTGGAGATTTCCATCATGTAGTCTAAAATTTATGTCCTTTGTTAAGGGTTTATGAGGCTAACTTTATGCAGTGCTAATATGCAATGGTAACTAACTGCGACACAACAGGTATTTAATAGCACATCTCCCTTTCTGATTCTGTTCTACAAGTTCACTGAAACCAACACGAGCAACAGGAGTAGCTCAGTAATCACTGTGTTGTCTTAGACCTGGTTTTAAGAAGATAATAGAATGAAATGGTTTGGGTGCTAGGAGGTAGTATGTGTTAGCCCTCTGACTGTTAGCCCTCTGACTGTTGCTACCATTGGTAGTTGTGTTATAAACCATGGGAATAAGAACAGTATTGGAAATACGTGTATATATATATATATTTTTTAGAGTACTGTGGAATCTTGCAGAAGTATTTTTGAGATGAGAGCACTGTGTCGGGAAAGAAAAGGAGAGTTTTCCAGCAGCAGAAATCAACTGGCTTTTTAATAAAGTTCAGGGTAACAGAAGATCCACTCAGATCAAGGCAGTGGAAAGAAAAAACTCTTTAGCTTTAAACTGGGTTTTAAAGAAAATAATGTATTCTTATAAACTTTGACTTGCGAGAGTGGTAGCTTTTATCTTAAGGTATAAAGGCTACACACTTTATTTAAGTGGCAAAAAACACTGCTGTGTTTTATGATGCCACTTAACCGTCGGTTTTTTTTTTTTTCCAAATGAAAAATTATTTTTTTTCAGGTACATTCTCCTACCCCTCAAAGATTGCTGGTTCTGCAGCTTGAGGAGATATAAATGGGAAATATTAAAACCAGAAGACACATTGGCTGTGTGCCTTGTCTCCCCCTCATTAAATTGCTCACATAAAAGTCTAAAAGTTAACTGTTTTGTGAGAGGGTTCATCCTTCAGAAGCATATTCTGAGCATGTCCTGAGGTATCAAGATACTTTAATGAGCAAGATTCCTACGGTAAACAGCTCTATATCACTGCCCTTGGTAGTCTTGATAAATTAACGTGAACTCTTCAGCAAGGCTTTTGAGGATAAAAAAAACTTCAGCGGCGTCTGGGCAGAGCAAGAGGGAAGGAAGGAGAGTTGTTGGGATTCTTGGCGCTGTGTCATTCAGCCCGTAAGCTAGCACGGAGCGCTAGGTACCAACCACTGCATTAGATTCTTCTTTGTAGATTTAGGGGAGAAGTCAGACAGTGTGAGGTTGTTGCCAATATTGGGCAGCTTCTGAGTATGACAGTGAAAGCATTTAAGAGTAAACTGCAGGTTTTCTTTCTCTTGTCACACTGGCTTTTCTTCCCTGATGCCCGGTGCATCTGGGCACTGAATCCTTACAAATTTCATTTCTGATTAATCTGTGAAAGGAAAGATCAGTAAGAGCGTGTCATTGGCCTCACACACGTAGGCAACAAATTCTCATTACAACTTAATGCCATCCACACAGACCGCAGAGGGTCACAGGGAATGGCTAATGGTAGCCGACAAATGTTGGGTGTATTAGTCACAAAACATTTGCTGAATTCCATCAGAATGTCGTGACAACCTTCACAGCGAGTCCCAGCGAGCTGCTGGAGTCAGTGGAGTTTGCCTGTGACAAGCCGTCACTCTATCTTGGTTGAGCTTTATAGCACCAGTCAAAGCAGTCAGAGAAGATTGAAGTGACAGAGGCCCACTGAGTAAATAGCGAAACATGCAGCACATCATGAAATATTCAGCCAGGGTGTAAAAGCTCTAAATGCTTTTTCAATTATTAGCACCTGCACTGGCTGCACACATCTAACACTAACAGCATGTTAATTGCCACAGTTTGTTAGGGTACTTGTAGGAGAATTTTCGAAGGCACGAGACGTTTGCCAGTGTGCCTTCAATCCCTATCGTACCTTTGGCAAACCCACTCCTTCCCGCGAAAATTCAGCGTGTGCACACGCTCGCGAGCATGCAGCCACGTACGTCGGGTGGGAAGGCTCAGAATCCTTGGCCCACGCACAAGGTGAGTTTCAAGACCCTGGATCTGGAGCAGCAGACGGCTAACCATCTTCTTGTGCGCAGCATCCCGATATGTCGTATCTCCCTGAGAAAGGCATAATTGCCGACTTTACCAAACAGAGGTTAAAGAGGAGTTGTCTTGTTCCCAGGGGTGTTTTGCCATTGCTTTGGTATAAGGAGAATTTTATTGGAGGGCAGAATAAAAAGTAGCCGAGACATTGCTTTGCTGATGTGCAAAGACTAACAGATTGCAGTTTATTTCCAAGCAAAATTGGGGTCCCCACTAGTCGTAGAGTATTGTTCCCAGTGCTCGGCATACAGAGCAGTTCTGCTGCACGTCGGAGAGGTTACGTTGCTCTGATGCTCAGTTGCACATGAATGATAGCAAGAGGGTTAAGACAACGGTGCTGGCATACAAGGGTATGCTAAACAGTAGTCCTTTAATGGGGCAGCCATTTGGCCCCAATGGTCTCTTCAGTTCTGTCCATCCCCAGTCGTTATTCAGAAGTTCCAGGCTCAGAACCTCCAAGGAAATAAGTTTGCAGTAGTTACAAACGTGTGCTAGGAAGGCAGTGCTATTTAGAACGTGTAGTGTTGGCTTCCTCACAATAAGTTTGCTGGAAGTGGGATTTATGGTTTTGCTCTAGGCTGTTGTCTTCCAGGCAGGCTTTTTGGGGTTGCAGCTGTAGCATGGCATTTAGCGTCCTTTTCAAGTTTAATTGCTCATAAGAGGCATTATATGCTCTTCAAAAACCTTGAAAAGATGGTCTTTTGCTCTTCAAGTCATGTGTACATAATATCTGCTATAAGAACCAGAGAAGCTATTTTTAAACTGGGGTTATGGATGAGGGAAATGTAACTTTGCTCCTTTTCTCCCACACATGCTATACATCCTTGTCTGTTCCTAGCTGGAATGACCAAATGCTTTTGTCATTGCAAGCCATAAAAGCCAACATCTCGATTAAAGGCTATGGATTTTAATTGATAAAAGGTGGTTTTCTTCCTATAATTGGGATTTTTCAAGCAGATGACTTTACAGCCCTGGAGCACACAATAGCTGCAGCGCTCATACAAGCATTTCCACAGTGACCTGCCAGTGTGACTCAAGCGTGGCTTGACAGGGCCATCGTCGCGGGTGAGGGGGGCAGAGAGGCTCGAGAAACATTCAGCCCATGATTTGGCTGCAAGGGCAACAACTGTAGTGCTTTGTGTAATATAAATTTTAATGGGAAGAGGGTGTCCAAACCCCTTAGGCAGATTTGACAGCCTTGGCCTCTGTGTGTCTGTCTTAATTACTTTTTACTATTTGCAAAACAGGTTTAGATCATCAGATTAATGAGAGTGTATATGTCCAAAGTAGTAATGCTATTTTGTTACTGTATTACTTAATAAAATGACCATTTTTTTATTTAAAACAAAAAGTCCAAAGATCAGTTCCGTTTTGAAGTACATAAGGCAGTGTATCCTCTAACATTTGAGGACAAAGTTGGACCTTAGCAGTAAACAGTTTTCAACCTTCATAGACATCTTCAGGGATTGCTTTACTGAGAATCAAAAATCATTCATTAAAGAGAGATTAAAATAATAGCTTAGCCCAGAAGATCTAAATCTAAAAACACACTTATATGTAAAAAACCCACAGACTCTGAACCACAAAGCGTGGTTAGTCTTATGACGGTTTCCTTCTCGGGCAATAATCTTGTTCACCTAGAGTAAAAGTAATACAATAGTATCTATTAGCATGCTTTCTTGTGTGTCCCATCCCGTCTGCTTCTTTCAAGGCTGTACTCCAAGCAGTGAAGCATAGGATCCAAACAGTTTATCATATTGCAAATAAGTGCATGTATTGATTTAAAAAAAAACCAAACTTTTTTTGTTTTGAATCACAATTTGTTACCTCAAACTTTAACAAGGGGTTATATCTGATGATTCTCATTCTTCATCCCTTCCGTAGCATGCTTTTGTTTAAACCTGAGATAACTAGAAAATATAGTATAGAGGTAAATTTCTAATAAATCTTTGGCACAAGCTACTTTGAATGTTCCCTTTTAGGATCCGAGGCCCTTACCCAGAAGAGAACTACACTTGGCTTTACGCACTCACACACTGACAATTGCCTTATACCCCAAGGCAGTTGACCATAATTTGATGTCAGGTATCTGTTATTAACTGCTTTGTTACAAGATTCATTTCAATGTATTTAGTTTTAAATCTCAGAGCAGAAAAGAAACACTGATTAGAAAATCAGAATGTGGCCTTTATTATCAGTTTGATTGATTATAGTTTCTTTGGTGAAGGGAAAGGGGAAAAAAATAAATCCTTCCTATAAGCATTTGATTTCTGAAAGGAGGAGGAGGTGATTTGATCAGTGAACTTTGCTTTTGTTTCAGTGCTTTTCTAGGAAAGTTCGTCGAGAAGTGTCTTGTGACAGTTTGGGGAAAACCAGCCCAAACCCACCATTTCTCAGTGGAAGCTCCTGAAGATTCCCAACCATTTGGCAAAACTTCCTTATTTTGAAACAGCTGGTTTTTTCTGACAGAATGTTTTAGCTAGGACAGAGCACCACAAAATGTTGTCTGAACATTAGTGCAACCTTCCGATGGGATTGTATCCATGGTTGTACCCACGGTTGCAAACCTTGCTGTACCATGAGCCACTATGAGCAGCAGGGAATGCCCTGTGAGCAGCATCACAGTTAGCGCTCAGCCAAAGCTACCGTGGCTGCAGCTCGCTGGTCAATGGAGTAAGAGAATGCAGTCTAGATATTTTTCTAGAAATCAAAAAAAACCCCAAAAAACCAAAAACCCCCACCAAAACCAAACAAACCGTAATCAAAACCCCACACCAAAACCCATTGGTACAGCTTTTTCACGGAGAAGCCACCTCTGCTTCCTACAAAAGAGGGAGCGCACTTATGCAAAGGCTTTTCGTTATTAAACCTGCAGTAGGGTCAGAGGGTCCAGGTAGTCCCCTAGAGACTCCTCTGCTGCCAGTGGCTTGATAGTGAAGTGCACTGAACTGTATCTCTGTTGAGTGAACGTAAAAAACTTTGAAAACGTGGTGTTGCTTTTTCCAGATGAGTCTTTCTTGTGGCTTTGCCAGGTAGTGCATTGCTTTTTCTTAAAGCATCAAAAATTTCTGGTTTAAGTGGAACATTGTATTATTAGTTTCTCAAGTGTTTTTAAGCCACTTTCTATGGATCTGACCCCGCTTGAGTGAAATGAATGAGAATTTTCCACTGATTTGAATGGGTATGTAATCAGTGGCTATAAAATTACACAAATTAATCACTGTGACGGAATTAGAGATTATACCTTTCTTAGGCATGCAAGCATAACTGTTTTAAGCATGGTAACTTATCGTACTCTATTCAGGGTAAATTAATCTCTCTCATACACAGTGTTCAAAGTCTGCCTTAGGAGACAATGCAGCAGAGAGGTTCTTACCACAGCTCATAAGCTCATAAGCTTTAAAAGCAGGAAACTTTCCAGTTTTGAGAGTTCAGCCAATATGTTCTTCAACAGCCTTCCAAAAGCGAACTGCTTTAAAATTTTGCTACCTGTGTCAGAGTACTTAGCATATTCCTACATTGCAAATATTTTCTTCTTTGAGGTGTTACAATTCTGCATCAGGATATTTCAAGTGCTCGTGACAAAAACCTGAAGTAAAGACTGTACTTTTGCCAGACAGAGCTCTGTTTCCTCCTCGAATTTAAGATGTTAGGATCAGTTTACCCTGTGCCTTGTAAACACGGTCCTCCTCCTAATGCTGTTGTATAGTGCAATCACTTAGGGGTCCTCACTTGCATCTGCGAGTGTTGGAGTCACTTAGTACTAGCTTAATGTCTGATTTTAGCGTGTAAATGAAAGGACTGGATGTGTCTGCCCTTAGATGTAACTAAATAGCTGGAGAGCAAGTTTATAAAAATGTCTTTCCTTTGCTTCTCCTTTGAGGAGCCTTGTGCTTTAAAATCTTGTCACAAAAACACTTAGAAGGTTATCACAGGTAGAGTTGCCACAGAAAATGGACATTGTTGTTTGGTATTAAAATCATGCATTCCAGATGTGGGCATTTGTTAGTCAGTTGGCTCTAAAATGACATACTGTTGAATCTTTAAAGGGCTTCAGTTTGGGAAAGCAAAATATGATTGGGCAAATTGCTAAAATATTTAAAGTGCAGACTGTTAAAGCTTTTACTGCGAAGAGCATCACGTCAGAAGTTGTATGTGGTAAAAGCAAGTAATTGGCTTTCCATACTTATGCCAGTCAGCCAGCATGGGGCTCTGTTCCTATCCTTTCTACTTCATTGCAGATGCTAATAGTAACGTTGATATTTATTTTGAGGGGTGGGACAGGAAAGAAAAAAACTTTTATGGATGTGATGATGTCAGAAAGCCCTGTTTGAAATTAAATGGTTATTGGTGTAGAAAGAGTACAGAAAATCTGCGAAACTGCACCCAAAATTGAAAAATTAACTTTTTTTTCTTTTCAGCTTTTGTTTAAAAGTGCTCGCATTGAAAGCATGTTCAAGTGTAAATACATTTCATTTTTTGACTTTTATCCCTCTTTGTACACAGCTCTTGGGATGTCTTTCCATCCATAATTCATAATATTTTCCACTTATGTTGTCCTCAACTTGTTTTTCCCCAGGCACGACCCTTTGCTAATTCCTGGCAATGAGCAGATTGACAATATGGATGCCAATGTGAAAAAATATGACTCTACAGGGATGTTTCATTGGTGTCCAGCCAAGGACATTGAAAAGGTCATTTTGGTAGGTATCGATGATAAGTTGTGTTTGAAAAGAGGTTGTTTGAACCGTAGAACTGATGTGTAATGGATTAATAAATTAATCTCTACTATCATTAAATCCAGGATATTGAAATCAGAAACACAGTGTGGTGTAATTGAAGCTAGCATTTTGCTTAAAGAATTATGATTATATAAACCTGTATGGCAAGTGCAATGATAAAAATTAGTCCAAGATAGAGAATTTCTTTTTCTTAAGTTGAAACGCGCATGTGTGGTTTAAATCTTTAGAGAATTACGATTGGAAATATTTAAATGTTTACATACCCCATTTATGTCTTTACAGAAGGCAGTAATGATTCTAATGCAGGCAAGTGTTGCTTTGCGTTCTCTTATTTATTGGGGTGAATTTTGCTCTCTTAGAACTTCTCCCAATTTCCCACATTCCAAGATGCCCAAATAGGCCAGAGTAAGATGATGTTGCAGCGAGCCTAGTCTAGGTTTGTTTCGTTTGTTTAACCGGGGAAACCATCAAACTGACTCAAGTCATTAAAAATAATTAGAAGACCTATCACAGTCTATTTTGCTCTGTAAAAGTTTGTGCCACTTGTGTTCATGTACTCATACCTATGAGTAACAAGTAACTAACTCCGGATCTCGTATGCAAAAGTGATGATACTTGAAATGAAATCCCTGGTGGATCTTCACTTTGTCACACTTCATAAAGCTTTTCCTGAGCCTGCTGTCTTAGATTTTCCTGCACCGTGGCGTGGTGTAGCCGATGATGGTGACAGCCCTGGTTTATTCTAGAAATCAGGGGTTAAAAGCTTGTCTCCACTGCTCCTCAGGGGCTCTGTAATAACCGTGGCATTGCCTGGAATTGCAATATCAGTGTTTAAACAGTCAGGCAAATAAATTCCAAAATCTGGAGACTGAGCTGTGAGACGAAGTTTGGTGGAACAGCTTTAAATAGTATGCATTTCTATGTACCCAGCAGGCAAGGAGGGGCAGCCCCGCTGTACAATACTTTATAACAGACAGAGATAGAAATCTGCCTTCATGCTCTAAACACATCTTAGCTGACAACCCTTACAGTTTGTCCCACTTTGAAAAGTGTTTCTCGCAAAATGGTGCCGTGGAGTGCCTCATTTATCATCTCTTGGTGATGCCATGCCAGTTTTCCCCCTGCTAGCCTGTGTATCTGTAAGTCTGGCCAGGTTCTTTCTGCTCCGTGCATCATCACCAATAAAGACGCTGCCAACAAAATGCTTCCCTGCACCTTTCGAAACTCACGGTCCACAATTTACGTCTACATTCATATCCATGCTAATTTAATACTGTCCTTGGAGACCACACAAGTACAAATCAGTACATAATTTGAAGGTGATGGGATTTCCCAGGTTGTCAATTCGATACTCGATGATGCCTCAGCCAGAAAAGAATCTATTTTTCTGACCGAGGTCTGTTTTGGCTCTGTGAGAGTCCTCCAGCAGTATCAGGCAGTAAGAACTTTTTTTGACTTACAGTCACGTGTCCGTGGCTACATACAGATCTATGCCTACAGAGTGACATTGTTTTACGTAATTTCTTTCAAGACTTGGTCTCTGTCCTGTAGAGTCTGAGTATTCCAGACCCATAGGCAGAGGCATGGGACAACTTACACGCTTGAGCATTCACTTATGTCTTCTGCTGTTTGAAGGGCCCAGAGCGCTCTCTTGGTGGAGTTGTGTAAAAAACAGTGTCATTGCCCAGAGAAATTGAAAGCTCATGTATTTTTTAACTGATGAGAAAACTTTCAGAGTTCCTGTTCTTTTTACGTAGTGAACACCCCTGCTGCATATTCCAATCTGTATTGCACCTTGTCATGCTTCCATAATTTAGAAGAAGGACATAGCCTACGGATAAGCGAGAGGAAAAATTTGCCGTTCACCATTGTCTTAGTTTTATTCGTGGGCAAAACTTCTCTGTAACGATCTTGAGTGTACAACTTCTTGGCAATATGATTTAAGTGGATCTGCAGCTACTTGCTGGAGTGCAGTAATGCTAAGACTGGCTCCAGAAATGAAGGTCATTTTTTGCTAATGACTTTATTTAATCATATTGGTGTTTGAGTTGCTTGCTCAACTGACATTACCACTGATGAAATTAGTGCAAAGATTTATTCTTGTCACTGAGACAAGAAGATAATTCTGATCATCATTCAAGTGTTCTCTGTGAGACTTTTTTCCTTCTATCTATTGAACAAGTCAGGAAGCACAGAGGGCTTGAAAAATTAGTATTAGTCGTCTTGCCCGCTATGTTTTTCTTACTGAGAGAAGCTCTGTGGAGTACAGCGGGCAGCCATTGTAACGCAGAGCAGTGCGGAGCATTCTCTGATTGCTTCTCAGGGTGGTAGCAGCTTGTCCTAAAATAAGAACTCTGACTCTAAGAGAATACTCTCCTCGGTTCACAAGAGATGTGTAATACCACCAAGCCCTACTAGGACCATTGGGCACTCACATTTTCCTTTCCAAATTGGTCCTGAAAAGACCCCACTAGTGATTTGTCAGCTAAGGCATGGTTTTGCATCTCTCTTCTGAAATCCTTCCAATGGCTAAACATGTAGTAGGTCAAATTCTGTTCTTAGCTAAACCCATAGTACTTTGACTGTAACCAGAGTCTTAATCCTCATGTATAGAAACATATACGGGACCAGAATTCAATCCAGTACAATGTCTTCCTGAACACCGAAGGATTTGCAAACAAGAACGAATTTTTCTTCTGCTGAGCAAGTTTAATAAAGGATAACTAAGGGTAAAATGAACAGCTATTATCAAACCGCTTCTTTGTGCATGAAAACAGTATTGAGAGTTGTGTTTTTCCTGGTTTAAAACTCAATATATGATTTAAGCTTCCCTTTGTTTCATTTCTCCCTTGTCTTTTTGTTTTGTTTTGTTTTTCTTTAGACTCGAAGTGAAGCAGCGATGACAGTTTTAAGTGGGCATGTAGTCGTTTGCATATTTGGGGATGTTAAATCTGCTTTGATTGGATTAAGAAATTTAGTGATGCCATTACGAGCCAGCAACTTTCACTACCATGAACTCAAGCACATTGTGTTTGTGGGTTCACTTGAATACCTGAGAAGGGAATGGGAGACACTGCATAACTTCCCCAAGGTTTCAATCTTGCCTGTAAGTCCAAAGCCATGTTATTGATACTTTGTTATTTAGGACACCGACTGGACAGATTCGTGTTGACTTTGATCTTAGGCTTTTTTACTTTTGTCTACTTGTAGGCCTGAGGACTTAGATTTTTCCCTTTACTGTGTCTATGAAAGCAGAGCCCTTTGAGACCTTATTAGAAGATATTTGCCGCAGTGTTCGGTTCCTCATCATCCTCACTGGATGAGTTTCAGCTGCTATCAAATGCATTAGCTGTGTTATATATCGAACATTCACTGTAGTGCACTGCATGTAGCCAGTTCTGATGCTGTGATTTCCCTGACAGAATGACAGTAGTTATTTATTACATTATTTAGGTATTTATGCCCACAAAACCTTTGAAAAAAATTAGTTACTCTTTCTACATAATAGCCATCTGTAGTCATAAAACCTTCCTGTAGGCCGGCCTACTCTAGAAGGGACATGGCCGTAGCATTTCAGTTCAGCATCCTGCCGTACCCGTGTGTGGAAGTACGGCAAAACCTTGACCCTTTTGAAAGCTCCTATTGATTTTAGTAGGGACAAGCACTAAAACCACAGTTCAGAGGTCCTTTCTCTCCTATATATCCTTACCATTCGCTCATATGCATGCTCAAAGTGTGGGAACACGACGCACAAGTGAAGCCCTCCAAGCTAGTGATCTTAGGTGGTCGTAGCTATAAATGACCCGCAAAGGTGTAGGCAGGAGGGCCAGAAGCCCACAAGATAAGTATGGAAGAGAATGCTTTATACATTACAGAGTAAAGTTAGTTTGGATGTTTTCATCAGACTGAAAACTTAAGAATTTACCAATTTTAAATAATTACATTTCAGCGGTTAAAAATAAATAAATCAGTGATGGATGTAACTTAGGCTGAATAATTGGGAAAATAGCTATAGAACGGGAAGGCTGCCTTCACTTTTTGATTAATTCAGGCTGTAGGTCTTAGTGTAAATGCAGTTTTAGTGTTAGCCCTTGGCTTTTCTCTGTTAATTGATCCAACAGATGGTGTCACAAGATTCTCTGCTGTCACAAAAATGGTGTCAGTATCAGATCTGGTCACTGTCCTCCCCTTCCTGCCAATCCATTTTAATTCCAGTCACTGTGAAGGCTAAAGACTAAGGAATAAGAATTAAATTAGTAATTCTGTTGAACTGTGGGGCAGGATAGAATCCAGCTACTACTTCCAAGCTATCCAGTATGTAATGCTTGTCCATTACGACAATGTGTATTTGTAAAGTTTTGATTCTGAATTTTGAAGCAGCACTGAGGAAATGTGTACCATCTTTACATGCCTCAACTAGTTTGCACCCAGATTTAGAGCAGTTTTGGACTAATTTCAACTTAAACAGCTTAAATATTTAGTTGATGCTCCTTTAAAAATGCAGAATATGTAAAGGAATTGTATCTCACACAGTGGTCAAGGGTGCTGAGCAGATCACACAGATTTCACGGCTTTTTCTTTTCTTTTTTTTCTTCCCCAGCCTATCTGGTTCAAAATGTTGATATAAAGTTTAAAATGTCAGCATTATTCTGATCTAATTACATTAATTTAAAATTCTACTGAAGTTTCTGAGATCATACCAGTAGGAATGACGTGTTAAAGGGAAGCCACTCAAACTCGTTTCCTGCTTCTTTGTGCTTTGGTTCACGAGGTAAAATTTGCTGCTGATATCTGATGGGGATGTGGTTACAGCTGAATATAAAAACATTTGTTCTGGTTTAGAAAAAAAAAAGGTGGAAATTTCATTTGAAGTCTGCATTAAAAGAGGCATTTAAGCTGCTGAGTAAACTCTCAAAAAGTAGGCAAATGCCAATTTTAAATATCCTCAGGCAGCCTTAATTCTGTCCCTTTGCATAAAATCATTAAGAGTAAGCCTTTAATTAATTACATGATCGTATATTATTTTTCTCCACAGAAATCCTGCTTCACTTGGTGCACAGTACAGACACAAAGGGCAGAATTAAAGTGGCAGTAATAATCATATCCTAACTTTTGAGTACTTTATGACTAAGTCTTATCTGTTTGATATAGACTGTTTTCCACAAGGTTTCATGCCTCAGTTTATTGAAAGTAACATGGAATAGTCAGGCTGGTATCTGAAACTAGGTGGCAATCACTGAATAAGAATTGAGCTCTGCCTTCACTTTCTGCATTTTAAATTCACTTTTGCATTGAATATTCTCAGTGGAGTTCAGGAGACGTTCACCATGACTGAACAGGAGATGGAAGAGTAGGGTCTTGACTTGGTTTTATGAAAGTTGCTGTGTGACAAGGGGACAGTTTAGTCTCCTCATCATCATTAGGATCTTTGGGTACCAAACCATGTGAGGCAGCAGAGCAGAACCTAGTTTCCATAAAAAAAAATCTCTTTTTTCCTGGACCTTGCAGCCCCTGTGACATAGGCTTAGTATTCTGTAACTAGAGATGTGGACTGTTGCATGTGAAAGGCAAGTGTCATCTTTAAACAAAGCATAAGGGGTTAAATGCCACGTCTCGGCTGTGTTAACTATGGAAAAAACCCCACAGACTACCACAAGATTTCATTTTAATTATTGCGTTCCCTGATTGAGAATTGTGGAAGTGGGGAATGTGGCACGAGTTGTGCCCAGTAAGATAAAGTCTTGTTTCTGTTTCAAAGGGTTTAAGCACACAGCTTTGAAGATCAGTGTGTTTTCCTTCTAGAAGCACCAAAAGCATGCATTGGAAAGGATTAACCTTTTTTGTGTATGGCTTCAGGTAGAAAAAAATAGCTTTATCCTGATTACCTTTCAAATGTGTAGGACACATAATGCTTTCCTGTTTAAATTGCTATTCTTTTGCCCAAGACCATTGTGACTCAGTAGTAGATAAATAGACATTTAAAACACACCCCTTGTTATATTCAGAGAGCCAGAGGTTGCCACATGATAGCAACTTAAATCAAGACAATTTCAAGTCACCGATGAGATGTAGAATGCTGGCATTATTCCTGTTTCTTGTTTGTTAGTAATAGCTTGACTGAGTATTGAGACTGAACCTAAAATGCTGCCATCAGCACCAACTACCCTTTAGATTAGCACACATCTCCTATTCCCTGGCACGTAGTTAGACCAGCCTAATGTCAGAGCATAAAAAAGACAGTTGTTAAATAATTTCCCAAAGCTCCTTCTCAATCTTTAATTTGTTTTTCTTTTTTTTCCTTTCCTGCCCCCCCTCTTTTTTTTTTTTCCTTTTTTTTTTTCTTTTTTTTTTTTTTTTTCTCTGTGCCGAAGGGTACGCCATTAAGTCGGGCTGATTTAAGGGCTGTCAACATCAACCTCTGCGACATGTGCGTTATCCTGTCAGCCAATCAGAATAATATTGATGATGCTTCGCTGCAGGACAAGGAATGCATCTTGGCGTCACTCAACATCAAATCTATGCAGTTTGATGACAGCATTGGGGTCTTGCAGGCTAATTCCCAAGGTAAGGACTGCCCTATAATACTTCTCTGCAGTGCCTACAGGGGACAGGACCTGGCAGGAAGAATATCCCTCACTCAGTAATTCAAAGAGCCCTACATCAGCTTGCTTGACAGTTAAACCTGCTGATTGGTATGATGGCTTTTAAAGGGACAGTCATGTAGTTTCTCTGCTACATCACAAAGCATGTCTTGTAGAGGAAAAATGAATGAATGTGAAATTGGCATTTTAAAAAAAAGAATGTGAAAAAATGTATCAAATTATTGCTTTCTCACCCTGCCCTGCTCTGTGGCTTTCTTACCGGGGCAGTTGCTCCTATGTAACCAAAGCTAACTCATACTCCAGAATACCTGAAGCTTCTGTCTAACAAGATTTCTTTTTTGTGTAAAGCACATTGCAATCGCAGAGAAAAAGGGATGAGTAATACAAGCCAAAAAATAAAATCAAAAGACCAAGGATTTTAAATTGTCTTTACAGCTCCTGTGCCTTCTTGCTCAAAAAGCCACTTAGAATTAACTCAGAGCTGATTTCTTCCCATGGTTTGGCATGCACTCATCCTGTTTAAGTACATTTAACAAAATCCTTCACTCTTTGCTGCAAGTAGGGGACTGATTCATAGGTAGCCAAAGGCTATTTTACACCAACTGTTCCTGTGCAAAGCAGCTGCAAAGCAGTCATAAGCACCCTGGCAAAGACCATCAGTGTAAAAACAATCATCTTCCCATCCCTGAAGGGTCTTGCAGCTTATGCAGCTGAAGTTCTACCTTTGATAAACCTATTAAGTGCTGCAGTAAATATTCCCTCTGGATCTAGCCCTGCTATAAATGTAGGTGTAGAAAGGAGAGTGCTGTGGTCTGCAATTTCCCCGTGAGCCTGACCTAGAGGTAGTTTTCCCTCAAGGACTGTGAGAACTAAGATTAGGTTCAGTTTTTCCTCTTTACATTCTAATCAGGAAATAGGAATTATGAGCCAAAAATCAGAGGCAGCCGTGTAACTTCTTGAACGTGGTCAATTCTTTCTTAGAATCAGCAATAAAACTGTGGAATTTAATACTAGAATTAAATCGTACCAGGAAACTAAAAGTTTGAAATTTTCAAAGTCAGGTTGGATAGTTCTCTGGATAACTTGTCAATTTAGAGAAGAGGAGAAAGGAGCTGTTTTTTTCAATCCCATGGGTGTTTGACGTTTTGAATCTGTGGCCTGGAAGCAATACAACCCAAAATATTTTAGGGTTGTTCCCTTAAAAATTTATGAGACTGACTTGCTCACGCTATGTTAACTTATAGTCACGGTTAGGGAACTCATTGCAGAAGTGGAAGACAGGCATGGATGTTCCTTGTTTTGTTGATTTAGACCTGGCATTTGAAATTTTACATCTCCAAACCAAATGTGTGATTTCGCTACCAGTCTATTGGCTGTTCTTCAGTGGCTCTCTCAGTGTCCTGTCACACACATAATTAAAACCATCAAGAAATAGAATCTGTTTGTCTCACCAGTTTCCTCCCTTCCTTCCTGTTCTTGAGCATGGGCAGTCTGAGAGAATATCCTTCTTCTGCCTTTGCTCGGAGATTAGTAGTATTTCCAGCACTTGGCTGCTATATTTTACCTCTGGGAGCACGCTGGATCTTAGACCGGATTAGCAGTCTTGTGCACCACAGGAACATCTATCATTTCTTAGTCTCCATCCTTGGAGATATTCAAGACCTGACTGCATAAAGCCCTGAAGAACGTGATCTGACCTCATAGCTGGCCCTGCTTTGAGCAGCAAGTCAGACTGGAGACCCTCTGATGTCCCTTTCAGCCTCAGTTGTTTGATGCTTCTATAATATCCAGGTTGGTGCTACAACACAACCACCGTAGGTAGGGACATCCCGACTGGGGCTGTGGTCCAGCTCCTTTCAGCCCTATTTGGTGTTGCTGATGCAGAGAAGCAGAGGCACAATAGGTTAGCACGTATGTAGAAATTTTGGGCTTTTCTTCAGGTAAATATCAGTGTCAGTCTGCATGTTAAAAAAAAAAAAAAAAAGAAAAAAAAAAGTGACTCTTAGCTTTTCTGGGGAAACAGGGCATAACGTGAGGCAGGTAACCAGCAGCCTATTTTAGTTGGGAGCGCTGACTGGGGAGGAGTTCTTCTGAAATCAGTTGCTTCAGAAAATAATTATCTTCCCAGTAAATTCTCTGCTTATGGTATCCACAACTGAACTGGTTGCATTGCCTTCAGTACAGTACATTTTCTTGAAGGACCTTGAATACAATGGTTGGACTGTCAGAAACAATTAGATCAGTAGACAGCACAAACTTTACTGGAAATTATATCCAATGTGACATTTTTGTCTATGAAATGCAGCTTTAACGTACGGTGGACACAACTATCATGACAACTATATAAACCAGGTGATTCAACTTTTGCTGGTGAACAAGCAGCACACCAGAACCACCTCACAGCTCCATACCAGCAATGAAGTACCTTTCTTTACAGAGCGAGTTGGCATTTTACTTTTGTTTAAACATTTTTGGCTTAATTGACGTACTTATCCTTAACACATTAGCTGGTACAAGCCTTAAGTATTGCCAGTCCGATTTTTTCTAGATCGGAATGTATGAATTTGAATTAAGACGTTCCTCACCAACACCGTTCTTTGACAGAGTGTTCTGGGCTGTTCTTTTATGTGCCTCCTATTACTGGTCATAGGAAAGACTGACATTAGAAAACCTGAGTGTGTGGAAGAATGTGAGTTGACCTGTGACAAGGTGTTGAAAAGAGAAGAAACGAAACACAACAAAATATGTGAACAGCCTGAGAAACATGTGGGCTAAGCTGTGAGATTTTTGGTGAGGGAATTAAGTGTAATCGTACCCTTGCTATTCTGAGCAATAAGCTGGTATAATTCTGTAGTCACTAAACAGTGGAATCTCACGCCAAAACCTGATATGTGGTTTATGTTTATGCCTCTGAAAAGGAAAAAAAAATTACAGCCATTTGTCTTATAGTTTATTGAATGCACAAGGATCTTTCCAGTTTTTATCTGTGATTATTTCACTTCAACGTCAGACAAAAGATGACACCAGTGCAAGAAGTGTGCCCTAAAAAGCAGATGCAAATTTATATAGCCTTCAGATAAGCCATAATCATTGGCCAGTGCTGAGGTACAGGACCGTATCTATATCTCCTCTGTTCTAAGCTGTTAGCAGAAAAAGAACCCACAAATTTCGGGATTTCATTCCCTTTCCCCCAGAGCCTCACCCTCATCACCTGCTTCAACACCAAGGTCGCTTCCAGTCCTAGGCATATGAACATTCCTCACTAGCAGCCAACCTTCTGTATCCATTCAAACATGCCCTTTCCAACCAGGGACGCAGCATCGTACCGATGGAACCCAGAAGTAATCCGAGAGGAAAAGCCTTGTGGAAGGAACAGGAGGGTGGACCTGTGACAGCAAGGCTTCTTGACAGGGAAAGTTCTGTAACCATAGGGCTGCTAATTCCTGATAAAGGGACCTGCTGAAAGAAAATCTGTGGAATTAATCTGGTTTTTATCAACAAAGGATTTGCTCCTTACTGGTTCAAGATGAACTTAGTACACACACAGCCATTCTCATGCGGGAACAAAGACTTGCTAGTGTCTCCTTGTAGTGTTACAATATTCCTGGACTTTTGGACTGGGTAGCATTAATTATCTGGACCTTCCGTAAGTAGTGTGAGAACACTTTTGTCCTCTGATCTGCCTGCCTTGAGTCCCAACTGATCCTGCCAGAACTGCATCTTAACCAACCAGAGTGCTCTGCCTTGACCTGAAGAAGAAAAAAATATCTCATAGTTCCAAGGCACAGAAAAAAAAATCACCTATATCGTGGACCAGAGCTACAAAGGACCCTGGAGTACCCAGAGCAGATGACAGTAAACTATCTAAGGTGTCAAATCTATGTTCATCATCAGCTGTCTAGCAACATACAACCAAACACATGACTACACAGAACTGTGAATGGAAACAAGATGCCTTCCTTAGAAGGAAAAGCTTACTAACTGTTCTGGAAGGATTTTCTAGTTTCCTTTCCGTAAAATGTGTAATTCTACTGGAAAAGAACAAGAAACTCTTTCAAATTGGACCGGTGTCCAGAGCTCTCATGTTGAAAGCGTTCTCATGGCTGTCTGCATTGGACGTTTCGAAGCTGATCGGGCAACTCCTTAGGCTCACTAGAGGTTAGGGGTGCAGCCTCTGATGTCCTGAAAATGAGCTTTTGGAAATCATCAGGGCAGTTTGTTGCCTTTGGGAGACCTAGATTCCAAGGACAGAAAGGCCAAAGCGTATCCAACCGAAGTTGCAGCGAACTATCGCTTTCATTAAGATATGTCAGCTTCTGAGATACAAAATGCTGTGACGTTGGGTCTTGGCCCACCTCTTCACAAAATGACTCATAAACCCAGTCCGATGTCTGATGTGTGGCGAGGGAAGTCCTGTTTTTATCTCCCAGAAAGGTTTGTGAAGAGGTATGTCTGTGGTGGGGCAAAAAGGCCACCTTCAAGTACTGGAGGCTTGTTTTCATTGTCCCTTGATCCTTCCTGATTCTCATTCTGTCCCCTCAAATGCAAAGTGAGTTTGTTTTATCGAGAAGTATTTTGGAGATAAGACCAAAGGATGCTAGATCTGTGTTGTATCCGTGTTAAGCATTTGTGCTCCCTAGCCAAAACATCTTTCCAAAGCACCCAGGAAGGTTGAGTCTGGGACGGGCTCTGCCTTGGCAGTTATGTTGGGAGAGCTCCAGTAACTCCTCTTTCCTTCTTTCTGTTGACCTTTCCATCCTTTCTTCTTCAAGTAGCATCTATTGGCTCTTCCCATTTAGTTTTTCATATTTCTTGCGTTTTCTGTCAGAATTTCCATTGTGGGAATTTTACTTGTTGTTTTACGCACCAGATGAACAGGGCTCAACGCAAAATATTTTTCTTTAGTTGTAACTAAAACCGCTATTTGGCTTTCTTCCCGAAAACCAGAAAGACAATTATACTTAACTGTTTAGAGATTTATAAATACTGTACCAGAGTAGCCTCTGGGTAGTAACTTTAGATATCCAACTCAATAATTTTCTTTTATTGGATAGTGATTTAGATCTTATTTTGAGTCCTATATAATAAAAGCAGTACATTTCATTAAAAAACACTTACTAAACAATAAAGAAAAGTGATCTTACGGCTCCAAGCAGGTCTAAAGTACAGAAGAGGGGGGCTGTATAGTAACATTTTTTTCCATGGACGTTACAAGACAGATCACAGTACAGCAGGGTAGATGTATTTCAGCATAGTAACAATTGCAGCTGTTTTCTGAATGACTTCAACTTATGAGAATTTTCCCTAGGAACACTATTTCAACACATGAGAGATCTTTTTAGGGCCTTCATTTACAGTTCTTGTAATAGATCCTCCAACAAGAAAGAATAAAGAGAAGAAAATAAAGAGGGGATGAACTCCTGGGTAATACATCTCATACATGATGGCAGGATTCTTCTGGGGAAAATCCTATAAAATCAAGTAAACATACTCAGAATTTTACACGCTGACTTTCAAGTGTAACAGATTGCACAAGCTAAAATAACCTTGTATGAGTTTAGTTTCATTTGACCCAGTTCCTTTAAAAATCACTTGTGGCTTCATCATCATTTTTTGTGGTGCTGGCTTAAACTCCGATTGAAAGGGCAGAAACACTTAGCCCCGGAGTTCCGTTAGATTTATTTCATGATCTGTTGATTAATTCTTAATTTCTTTTGCAATTTTTGATGGATGTAGGCTAACAATCTGCTGCAAGAAATTTCCTATTGAAATGAATTTGAGATCTGTATTCCATTGTGTTTGCAGGTAATATATTCTTTTTCACCTCTACCAAGCAAGAATTCTTGATTGTTTTATCTCTGAAATGTTAGCAAGAGAGAACAACATGGTATTATCAGGATTGGAAAAGAGAGAGAATTCTTACAGAAGGGGAAAGAATAAACACTGTCTGAAATGCTTCATTAGCAAAAGTTTTGTGTCACTTTCAGAGATAACTGTATTGTAACGTTGTTACAGGCGTTTGTTATAAGTTCAAAACAATTCCCGAGGGAGGGGGTTGGGTGAATGTTGAATCTTATTTGTCTTATTTTATAGTAAAAGCTTGAAGTTTTTAAGTGAAGATCTCAGAATTTAGGGTTGGATATTCATAGACACAGTTACTTTTTAGGCTGCTATGGAATTCAGTATTCTGTGGCAACTCCAGTACTGTTTCCTATGCTTAACTTGTTATATATTACATGAAAATGTAGAGATGAAGAGCCTTACTTTCAAATACAGAAAATCAAACTCTACTTAAGCCAGCTAAATAATTTGAGAGTTTAAGGAGTTACTTAACCTCCTTAGGAAAGCATATAAGTAAATGTGGAATAGTAAATGTAGATGTAATATTAAAAATAAATAAATGAGTAGCGCTGGCAAAAAGTGAAAGATCTGGGGTAATTTTTTTAAGTGTCAAAGTGAGCTATGACACTAACTTTAATCTTTTCAGCACTTAGATTCCTGTGTGTCTTTGCAAATCAGTGTAATTTAGGCTGCAGAATGCTTGTTATACTTACAGATGGCTCATAATTTTCTAAATCACTTAGATATTGTGAAAAATGTTCTCCTAGACGATATCCATCCTACCAGTCACATTTGAAAAGATGTTTTGCGTTGACATCAGGGTTATGGGTTTGTCAGGGTTGATAATTTAGCATAGGGGTTACACCTGATTAAAGGTGGGTTTGTGCTGTGTGTTCCTGAGTGCTCCTTGTATTTTTTCCAGCATCAGTTGTTGTAAATGACAAACATAATAATCCAATGAACAAAATTTTCTACTTGCTTGGTTATAGTTTAACTAATTGAATTTTGAAATGTTGTAGTTCAGTTTCATCATTATTTTTCTAAACAGAGGCTGACCATCCTAAGTAATGAAGTTGTTAACTGAAAAATGAGATAAGGGTATCCTAACTTGCCAGCGCATGTCCCCCATCGCCATTTGCTCACAAAAAAATCCAATTTTTGAAGATTAGGTCACTGTGATAAATAACTCAGGATTACCTTTTTGCAACATGCACATGATTTCTTATCCTGCTGAACTAGATGGATCAGCTGATAGCTGTTATTTATTTTATGGTAGCACACTGGAGCTCTAGATGGGATTAAGAGCTTGTTGTCATAGTCCTGATATATACAGGAATAAAATACAGCCTTTGCCCTGGCAAGTTTACAATCTGATGCCTTGCTTGTTCCAAAACTTAAGTTATGTGCTCAATGTTATACAAGTTAATAAATCTCTCTGACTTCAATGAAACTATCCACCTGTGTAAAGTTAGATTATGTGCAAGTCTTTGCAAGATTTGGACTTAAATAAACTAAAGAGGCCGGGTGGGAGAGAGGCTGTTGACTTTGTTTTCTGTGCTGTGGAAGCCACCTCGGTTAGGACCCTGCTAGCCCGCCAGCCCACGCCAGGAACCCTCGGCAGAAACCTTCCCACCCAGCACCGGCTGCGATGCTTGTATTTTCCTCGCAGCTGAACACTAACGTTAGGGGCTGGGACTTACACACGTGGAAAAGAGTTTCCCGTCTCTCTCAAAGTTTCCTAGGAAGAGAGAAAAACCATTAAGAAAAGAGGTTTTCAGTTCTGTTGCTGCTAAAGTAAAAATGTGTTGGGGAATGGCTGCAGAGACAGACAGTTTCCCCGTGCTTGAGAAGTGCTGTAGGGTCCTAGCCCAAGCATCTTCGAGCTCTCACAACTGCCTCTTCCTCCTCTGCTTTCCAGATACCTTCTGCTTCAGCCAGAGAAAGATAAAACCCAGCCAAGGAGGTAGATAGTACAGTACATCAAGCACGTGATTTCACACTTAAACTATAAATATATTTAACCGTCCCAAGACTGTGATAAATTCTTGGTGACTCTATTTTATTATTATTTGCTGTTCAACACCTTGAAAGCAAACCCCCTATTATGAAGGTGTACTATTTTGTGCATTTCTGATGCTGAGGAATAAAAAAAAAAAACCCGCTGTTTTTATGAGCATTAATTATACACCAGGCAAGGAAGCAATTGCCTCTATGTTATGAAATATTAAATCAAAATGCTTCCTGTTCCCAGATGTCCCAGAGATAAATACAGCAGTATTTTGAAGCCCCACTTGGAGCTGTTTTGCCTGCAAATTTATAGTTTTGTCTCCATTTTCAGAAAACCCTGTTTTATGTGAAGTATAGCACTCTTGGTAGTTTTTAAGGAGCAAACTCCTCTGGAGTTGCCTATGTAGGCAACAACTCTTATGTAGATTGCACACAAGGGATCTGAAGTTGAAAGGCTCCTTTAAGATGACAAATGGGTTGAAAGTGTTATTGTCTTTGATTGCATGCCTTACATCATCTGTATGTAGGAATAAGAGCGCTATACTTTATCTTTAGCCATTTTATAAATATTTAAGTCCTTATAGTTGCCTAAAGATATTAAAGCATATTTTACAGTAGTTGGAATATAAATATTATATATAGCACAAGATACCAAAGTAGTTTAATGAATTCATAATTTTCTGTTCACTTTTATTGGAATGTGTTTTATGTTCCAAAACTTCCATTTAAAGAATAAGAGACCATTCTGCTCACAGACAAGATGTGAGCCAATAGTGGATGTTATCAAGGTTGCTTTAAATGATGATAGGGGGCTTCAATTAGCAAGAAGAAAGGGAACATGGGTATTAGAATGTACCATACCAACCTCTGTGTTTTAACTTTTAAAAAAGTGTTTTTGAAGAAACTGTTTGGGTTTTTAAGTCTTTAAAAAAGTGTAAGGTGGTTTGCTTCTCTGTATTTTTTAAAAGGTCTTAACTGCAGAAGGCGATACATATCTAGATCCAGTTATACAGGAGTAAATTTCTTTGAAATTTGAATTTTAGTTTCTAAAATAACTAGCCGTAAAATCTTGTGACGTTAAATGTATAAAAGGTCTGTATTTCATGGCTCCTTGACTAGAAAGGTGTGTTGAGGTTGCAATTGTGAATCTTTCAAATTCCCATCAAATAAAAAACCCAATTCTTTTTAATATTTCACAGTTTTGCTATTTCCCAGTAGGAGTCCATGCTGGGTAATGCTTGCTAATTACCCACAACAAAAGTAGACACACAATGCTGGTAAATTACCTGACCCTTTGCATTTTAATGAGACAACAAGGATTTCATGAAGTGATGTTGTTTCAGTGGTTAATGGTGTCAGCAATGTTGTAATTGTAGGCTGAGGCACATTAGCTGCACAACCACATGTAGGAAGGGTTTCTCTCGACAGGCCCTTTGGAGAATAGAACAGGGTATTATCATTAAGCCTATGTCATTTGCATGCTGCTAATCACTTACTTTATTATCTTGTGTATCCATTGTCTTTCTTTAATTGCTCTTTAAATGAAAATTAAAAATAGTTCCAATGCCCACGATACTTGTGATAGCATCTTGATTATGAAGATAACTTCAAGAAAATGGAACATATAGATAATATATTACAGGATTACAAGATAGTTTGAAAGTTATATACCATAGCAGGCAGCCTCATGAGCGTAATTCTGGTATCTTTCTTTGCTTCGGTACGTATTGTTTGTTTAATAAATGGTTATTTATATGCAAAAAGGTGGATGGTTTTTTTAAAGGACGTACATGGATTCAGAGATCAATGTCACTGGTTTTGCTTTAGTCTGCAAGAGACACAAAGCATCAATATCCAGCATTTTCCGCCAGTCTAATAACGTTATGAAAAACGAAAGCTAGGGTTTAGGTCTTTGTTCTTTCCAGTTAAATCCTAGTCTGTCATATCCACTGTAGAAAAGCAGAATCTAACACCTGCTCGAGAGCTGCAGAACTTCGACAGCTTTAGGGTAAAACTTACAAAATACTTGGCATTCTTTCGGCAAGGCAGACCTGTTGATTTTTATGTTTGACATGGTTAAATTTGAGGCAGCCCAGACTTTGCGTAGTAGAAAGTCTCTAAAAACTTGGTAGCTTCTGGTTATCAAGAACCTTCCAACCTTTCAGCATGTGCAGAGATGGATATGCAGGCTGAGCGGAGGCATGGCCTTCAGCTGAGAATCGGTACCGCTGTGCTCCCAATGATGCATTTTTGCAGCTTTTCTTTTTAACGTCTGAGCAAACCGAACCTGAAAAAGTAAATCTGTAAATATTGCAAATGCTATGGTAAGAATTTTTATTGAAGGAAGAGGGGTAAACTTTCTTCTTGACTATTCATTCTGATTTATTTTCATTCAACGCACCCTAATAAGATTATGGGTGCCGGGAATTTTCATACTGCTTTATCTGGATACAAGATTAAAATTATATAAAATTTCTGTAATGTCGTGGGAATACCTGATCTTTGGCAAACTTTCCTTAGGGCTTTAAAGTAGATCCTATGGAAGTATAGTTGAAATTGGACCTTTCATATTGACGTGAGGTTTGGTTGCTGGTTTAAATTTTGTATTCAACTTTAAATGTCAAATACTCTTTATACTAATACAGGAGCATGATTACTGGTTAGTAGTGAGAGGCAAAGTATCCCTACAGCCTAACAGCACATATATTTTCTGGAAGTTTGATTTGATGGAGTTTTTGCTTAAATGTATAGGCAGGATTATAATGTGATTGGATGTCCTTGTAGGATTTCCCGTTTCTGCGAAGTTTATGTCAGTCTGCTTGTTTTAACTTAGAAATGAGTCTCCAAGCGAGGGCAAAGGTAGCCAGACATTTTTTAAATCACTCCTCTGAAAAAAAAGAGAGATTTCACTGAAATCAGGCAGTGTTGTATGGGGGCTGAGGAAAAAAAACATCGGTAGAGTTGTTTCTTGTTTGTTTGAGGACAGATGGGTTGGATTAATAACGCTACGGTTACAGGAGGTGTTCTTAAGGACAATGTTCTATTAGTCACAAGTGTGAGCTTGCTCAGAAACAGTTTATGCTGTAACCAAAATTAAATTCAGAAAGGGTACTTGAACTATTTTGTTTATCATATTAAGCTGTGTATTTTAGAAGCTATATCCATTGTAAATCCTCAATAATTTGTCAATTTTTCCCATTGTAACTTTTCATGTAGGAAGAAGAGGTCTTCCTAGAACAGTAACTTCAAACTTTTCAGAAGTTTAGCTGTATAAAAAAAATCCCTGTTGAATTATGTAATCCACCCTGGCTTGAAACCAGTGTTTGACAAGCTGATTAAAATAATGTTTGGGTGAACTCCTTCCTGTAGGGCAAATATCAAAAAGATTTTTCCATATAACCAATTTAGCAACGTTGCTGTTCCCAGTGTAATAAACGTGCCTAAGCAAACAGATAAATCTCAGATACTCTGTTATATCCTAGTAGATTTCATTGCCTGCCCCTTGCTACCGCATCTTCTTTAGAGTTCATAAAAAGGGGGGTTTGCCACAAAATCTCGGGACAAGGCTCTTGAAGTATGCCATTCATGGAGATTTGAACAAAAAGTCTAATAAAACAGGATGAGTCATTCTGTCATTATAATGAGTTACTTCTCTTTCCAAGATTAATATTCAATAAGAAGGGGAAAAATTGTAAGCCAAAATAGTGCAAACTTAGCGATGGAAAGTTCATCTTTTCTTAAGAGCAGGCAGTACCTCATGGGTTTTGTATATACTTGTCTTTTTTTTTTTTGATACATTTGAACAAGCTTTCTGGTTATTTGCGCTGGTGACTATGCTTTGGATATTCTTCCCCCTAGAACGGCCATCAGAGGCATTAGTTACTTTCTGGCTTCTTGATTCTGGATCCTGTACTGATTGAAGCAGAGATTCCCAGACTTCACAGGTCGGGTACTACGAGTAGTATCACTGCTGTTCTTCAGGCAGTTGTGCCTACACAACCTTAGATATTATTAGCAGCTAATATATTGCTACTGGTACATCATTCAAGAATGCGTAATTAGAGAGCTACTTCAGATTTATCCTGATTCCTTAACTGTGCAAATTCTATTTAGAGTTGTTGTGTTTTGGTTTTTTGAATGTGGAAAAAGAGGAGTAGAAAGAAAAGGAAACCTTCATTGTCTGTTTATTTGCAGTGAGTGTCAAGAGTAATTGCAATAAATTAGACCATTTTAGTATTTGGTAGACCTATATTGAAACTGGACTAGAATGTGGCATAATGTATATGTGACATATAAAACCGGGATAATATACTGAACAGAACAGAGTACAAGGCCGGCTTGATGTGTTAGCCATTCCTGTGAACTTCAGTATCAAAAGGTTGACATTTCCTCTAATGGAAGTACTTTCTGGAGGTACTTGCCTTTCATTGTAACTTTATCGCACATGACAGGGATGGGTTTCATACTGGCCAGTAATACCGGTAATTCTGAAGTGTGAGTAATTGTGCTGATGCGACGATGCGTGTGTTTTGAAAATATACCCCAAACCCTAGGATGGTGTTTCCTTACTCCTGTTTCAAATGGGGCATCATACGTTATTTGCAAGGTTCAGATTAAACTGCAACAGAGGTGTCGTCAGCTATCTTTTTGGATCAGGAGAGTTTTGTTTGAAGTAGTATAGAAATACTCCTTAGGCAGGTATCATTCCCCACAGTGGTAACTGCCCTGAGTGTGCGTGATTTATTGTGCTTTCTGTGGAAGAGCTGGTTGAGTCAGTGCTGTGTAGACTGGCATAGTTCAAAGCAACTTGACACTCATTTTCATGCATGCTATCTACTAAGATGTCTTCAACAGGCTTGCTACTCTGAGGTTGTGTGTGTTACAGAAGACAGTATTCAAGTGACAAAGAGCATGACTGTTTTGCCCCCCTGGCTATTTATGGTGTTCCATTTGGAGTTCCAGTAAAAATTTTGGCTTTGCAGAGAACCTTTGTAGTGGTATGCTGAAAGCATGAACGCCAGAAGGAAATTCTCTGTTAAGCCTCTCTTTAAAAAATATATTCGCACATGAACACAAAATCCACGTTCCTTTACTCTGGGCATTTAATTGAGCCCTGAAGTTTGTAAATTACAAATGTAATCTTAGGGAATCACCTGCGTACTGTCACTTGACTATGGGCTTTTATGACAACGCGTCCACTGAAGAGTTGTGACGGGATGTGGTGAAATCTGGCAGGACTGGACACGGGCACCATATGCTCTCTAGTTGGCAGGCTTTGCCGAGTGTCGCCTTTTTTTGCAATGCAGAGTAAGATGGGAGAGGAGCTTTTGGACACTTGCAAATAGATTAGGCGGCAGGAAGCGTGCGGGAGGCTGATGGAGCATACCTGCCAGATAAATTAGTGGTGGTCTTGATCTGAATCCAACCTGTCTCAGAGCTCGGCTCTTGGAATCCAGTTCAGATTTCTTTGACCAAATGAGGTCTTAGCCTTCACAGTTAAATCTTTGATCCCAAGACAGCCTCGAATGTGGGATTTTTAGTTTTGACCCAGCCTATAGAGAACTTAATGACAGTTTACCATAGGGTTCCAGCTCGAATAATTTACAAGTCTGCTGGCACTATTTAGCCCACACAGACCATGAAGTCGACTGTAAGTCAGTCCAAGTCGATGGAAAAACAATATTGCTGGAACAGAGTGACAGATGTTGATTATCACAAAATGTCTGTTTAAGCATTTTGTATGGTTCCATTTCCTCACTGCATACACCTGAAATTTTTGTAGAAGTTACAAAGTAATTGTACTTGAAGCCGTGGAATCATCTGCTAAAGAAATTGTCGGAATACATATTGCAAAAAATGACTGCTGTGGTTATTACTGTTGCTGCTCAGGGGAGCTATTCAGATGCCTCATTTATTGGAGCTTAATAGATTAAAAGTCCAAATTGAGTCTCATGATATAAACCTAATCAAATTCTAATCTGCATAATTTTCCTATAAGCAGCAATGGGAAATTTGTTTAATTTATGTTTCAGCAGTTGCCAATCATGTGTTGGACAACATTGTTACTTTTATTTCTCAAAATATTTTTATTGATTGCTTGCTATGACATCTGCTTTGCTCTTCCTTTTTCACTAAGGAAAAATTTACTTTATTTGATGTAATGTAGATATAATGACATAATGTAGAGTCTCGCCTAACATGACGCTATATAATTTTTAGTGGTGAGCTTTCCGTTTTATTTGTAGTTATTGAATACCTGTCTCTCCGAACTAGGTAATAGCTTAATTTGTTTGATAAGTTTTATTCGGCATATTTATTTATTTTTGCCTGAGATCTAAATATTCAAGGTTGATTAATGATTAAACTGAAAAGAATTTAGCATCATTTTATAGTAAATTTTTTCAGCTGCAAACCTGGGCTACACTTAGATGCTACCAACTTTGTGCCCTAGAAGTACCTCGGGTAGAAAACTATTAAATGGTAAATGGAGAGCAGGGACAGTTCAGAAATGAAGTTTGTGATGAAAGTGGCTAAAAACCACAAGAATTACAACTTCTGATGTTATTCTGAATTACTTAAATTCAGAACTTAAGTATTCCATAATAATTGCTGAATGAACACGTGTTACAATTTCTTCTCTCTCGTTCCAAATATTTGTACAAGTCTAGTGGTTTGTTCTGAGCAAAATAAGAAAAAGCAAAGGGGAAAACAAAGTCTGTGAGAAGTAGCCAACTGGCTCTCTAGCACCTGGGCAATAATATTAGGAGCAGGTGCTATACCTAGAGGTGCAATCCACCAGAAAAAATGAATAGTCACTTGCCACCAAGGGATAAATTTCCTCTAGAAAAACAAAGTGAGAGAAGTAAATTCTTTCCTAACAGGAGTAGGCTTTGGAAAAGCAGGTTCCTGACAAGAAAGAAAGGGGGTGGGGGTGGAAGCAGATGGAAAACCAGTGATGACATTACGATTACAAAGCAAAACAAGAATTTAACAAATCCAAAGCACATGGTGTATTGGAAGGAGTTAAAATAGTCTCTAACCGGTTTGTAAAAACATAGCATAAAACTAATGTGAAGACATCCCAAGCGATAAAGTAAGTCTGAAGTAGTTTAGAAACTGTTGTCCTCTCCATTCTAGAAGTCTTTTGTATTTTACTGTGAATTAGAGAATTACCCATCTGTTCCTCTGTTTCTGGACATGGCTTAGAAAAGAGATGCTTAGACAGTTACAAGATGGTGCTATCAGGCAATAAACTGCTGGTGGCCTGTCCCTTCTTCTTGCACAATGGAGAACCTGCAGAGTGTCTCAGTTTAATATTTAATCATTTAAATGTTTGTGCCCAGAGCATCTCTGAAGATGCTGCAACCTCTGAGAGAGCTGGGAGCTTAGGCAGTCACATCTGCTCTCCCACGTTCCTTTTCCAGGGCTTTAGCGATAATCTCCAAGAGATTAGTAGATCTGCAGGCACAAATTACAGTAAAAGACAGAACTGAAACCAGAATTTGGGATTTCCAGGTTCTGAGGCCAGAGTACGACTCTCAGTCTCTAGACCACATGGGACACTGACGCTGGAATTGTTTCTAAATTGAATGGCTGTAACAGATTCCCATGAATGTCAGCAGCTCTTTAGCTGGATGACTGCTGCTGAACTTTCCAGGTATACCCAAGTGGCTGTACTTTGGAGAATAACAGGTATAGTCTATCATTCAATTGAATTCACTGGAATATTAATGGACATTGTCAGCAAACAGTAGCAAAGGGATGTAGCTGTGAGGTCCTTTTGTAAAAGAATTATTTCTTTTCGGCTGGCTCTGCTTAATGAAAATCCTTGTCCCGTATTCCTGCGTGGTAACTTGTCGGGGGTGTCTTTGGCAGTTCACCACCTGTGCGCTATTCGTACAGGCTCAAAATATGATCGTTGTTTCATGCTTCTTGGATGAGCCAGAGCTAGTTAATAGCATATATGCTTTTAAAATTATATTCCTGAGGACTTTTGTGCATATGTTACCCAGTGAATCCCATGGCACCTTTCCCTAGAACAGCATTATTTAAAGGGCACTATCAATTTACACGGCACTTTAATGACAAGGCGACAACCTTTAGGTCTTCAAAGTGGATTTTGAGTTGGGGAACTGCGATCTGCCTGCGTAGAGTGCCAGTTCAGTATAACATACCTCTTTGAAAGGGAAGGGAGGCAAGAGGAAAGGGGCGGGGGGAAGAGGATCATAAAGGATCCATTACGATCCTTTAGAATGGAAGGTATTATATAAATGTGACACAAAAATCCGCTTTGAGAATATGCCCGTCTGGGTGAAGTCAGTGGAACAGCAGCAGTGCGCATCTGAGAGCCAAATTTGTTTCTACATTAAAACCCCAGTAAGCCTTTACTGGCCCCTCAGCAAACTAAAAGGATATATTTACTGCTCTGTAGAGCAAACCTTCCCACATTTCATGGGACATTACTCAGTCAAGTGAATTGCACAGGAGCAAAAATCGGTGGTTTATGGCCAGCACAATCAGCAGAGCACTTGGCCATCAGGCCAGTTGCTCCAAACCGCGCACAAGCAGGGAAAACCACAATTATTGCTGTGCTTTCGGTGGGCAGAAGGCACGTTAAGCCATGCCAGCCTTCCTTAATTTTTAACTTCATCACAGTGCCGCTGTGGCTCCCAGAATACCTGCGTGTTACTGCTGAGCCCCAGGCAGTGCCCTGCTGGGTGCCTGGGGGGACCATGGGTCAGCCTGGCCCCGCAGAAGCCCAGCACTGCTCATCACTTTGTCGGTCGTGTTTCATAGGAGACAAGGAGGGCTCATAGCCAGCTGGCCCTGCTGAGCTCTGAGCACCTGGACCCCCAGAAACTCTTGGAAAAAAGAGCTTGCTTTCTTGTGGGAAGGAACTTTCCCCAAGGTTCTCCTTCCACAAAGATGAGAACATCTTAAAGAGTTAGGGTCTTGCCTCTATTGCAGTTGTTTGGTTGGTTCACCTACTTCTGTGAGCAGTAGTGTCCCAGAGGGAGCTGGGGAATATTTCTTTGCGCAGAATCAAGACGTGGAACCCAGCTGCTTTCTGCAGAGAACTGCAGGAGGCTCAAACTCCTTCAGAGCTGAGTCAGGGGATGGGAGTCCCCACCTCTCAAAGAGGGAGGCTGCTGGTGGCAGGGTGACTCCCGACTGCCAGTCCTCACTGATTTTGAGCACTTCGGGAGCCCAGAGCTCGTGTTCCTCTCAGAGGCCTGGTATATTTAATCCACTGCTTGGCAGCATCTTGTTTCAGAGAGGGACAGGGGCTTCCTACCTCCTGTTGAAGTTCAAGCCATTTCCCCAGTTTGATGTGGGAGAACTTTTCGCTCTCTACAACTACCTGAAGGGAGGTTGCAGTGAGGTGGGTGTTGGTCTCTTCTCCCAAGTAGCAAGCAGTAGGACAAGAGGGAGCGGCCTCAAGTTCTGCTATGGGATGTTTAGATTGGATATGAGGAAAAATGTCTTCACTAAAAGGGTGACCAGGCATTGGAACAGGCTGCCCAGGGAGGTGGTGGAGTCAAAATCTCTGGAGGTATTTAAAAGCCATGTAGATGTGGCACTTAGGGATGTAGTTTAGTGGTGGCCTTGGCAATGCTGGGTTAACAGTTGGACTTGATGATCTTAAAGGTTTTTTCCAATGTAAATGATTCTGTGATTCCGTGTTGTGTTGTTGATGGCTGTAGCCAATGGTGGTGGGTTGACCCTGGCTGGCAAGTAAACCCCTACCCAGCCTCTTGCTCACTTTCCCCACAGCAGAATGAGGGAAAGAAGCAGAAGGGTGAGAGTGATAAAAACCCTCGTGGACTGAAGGACAGTTTACTAAGTGAAGAGAAAAACCAAACCAAACCACAAAAAAGCAAAACGCGAGTGATACAAAGGCGCTCGCTCACCCCGTCGGGCAATTGGGTGTGGGGTCCGGTGGCTGCAGGACCTGGCGCAGCTGTGCTGCACCTTACCTCCTCACTGCTGGCCAAGAGAATTCCCTTCTCCAGAAGCCCCCCGCTGTCTCTGGATTTCCTTCCACAGGGACCGTGCTCAGCCTTGCGCGGGCCACGGGAATTTGTCGAGGTTGATCCTGTTAAGCAATTGGAGCCACAGCTCCCTCAGTTCTTTGTTGAACAAGGAGACAGTGTAGTTATAAGATCACAACTATCAGCCCTGTTTTACTATTTTTATGAGCGTTAATGGAACAAGGTTTGGGGACTGAAGGAGAAAATGGAATATGAAAAGGGAAATGAAAAGAGGCTGTGAGGAAAGCATGTCATTTCTAAATGAATGGTCTGTGCAGAGGAATTGAATCTTTTCACAGCTGAAAATGGATCTTAAATCTGATGCCTTAGCTTGTTTCAGCTTCTGTAATGAAATAGTTTCCCTAATACCCTGTGACCTGAATTTCTCCCTGCTTTATGGGTGCTATTCCTTGACGTACAAACCTGTATTTTCTCAAGTCAGCATTTGATGATGGATGTCAAAATACAGGTCATGTATTATGCATATAGCATTACCGATTTAAGGTGTTTACTTGTCAAGTTGAAGAAATTCAGAAATGTCACATTCACTGAATCTGCACAGCTGTCACTTGTAGTTTTTCATGCCTTTAAATGAAAGTTCTGATAAAGCAGGTTAGTTTTTCAGCACTTTTTTTTTTTTTTTTTAATCTCTTCTGGAAGAAAAAAATAGAGGGCCCATGTATAGAATTTACATTGTGACTTGGGAGCAGGAGCGTGGCCTGAAGGTGTACAATGCCTTGTGACTCCACACACAGGGACACAAAATCCCCAAGTACTCCAGTTTTCCTTTTCCTGAAAATATTCACAGATGTTTACATTTTTAAAAGTGGATTTGTAGAAGTGTCTGAATGAAGTACAGGCAAGGAAATTAAATTAAAATAGCAGATATTTCTCACATCTTCCAAGAACATAGGATGAAAAATATTAAGGCACGAGTCTATTTTCCATTCAAGGAGAAAACAAAATCCCTTTAACATGCTTCCTGCATTTCAGACTGAATGCACTATGTGTGCAGTGTGCAATTACAGAGCTCCTGACAGTCTGTGTCTAAAAGAAATGCCACATTTGCTTCAATCTTCTAACACCATCCTAGGAAGACAAATATTTGAAGGGTTAGAGAGGGGTGGCTACAAATAGCCTTTGATGGAGAGTGTGTGTGTGCGTGTGTGCACATTGCAGCAGAGGGAGGGCAGGAAGGACTTGCACATTTAGATGTGGTTATGCCAACTCTCTTCAGTTTGCTTTTAGTTGGTAGGGAAATACGGGTGTGCTCTTACCATCTGAAGAGCCTGATTTACTAAAAGATGTGTTAGGGAGTGAATCCTGAGATGAGGAGAGAAGAGCCTTCAGGAAGGAGAGAGAAGCAGGACCCCTAGGGATGCTCCCAGCAGCGCAACCCCTAGGCTGCATGGGCACAAGATTAGTGTTCTCTGCTCTCACAGAAGTGAGTGTAAAAAGTCTTACTGTTGCCATTTTGGCTTGTGATTCTGCAGAGGACACGCTGGGCCTGCCACTTTAACTGCTCAAGGAGTCTACAGCTACTTGAGCTTTTTTTTTTTAATGTGCTGTGACAAAAGCTTTGCCTTTCGTGTAGCATATGAGAACGCAAAACTCTGGAGCCTGCTGCAGGAGGAGGTGTCACGCTGATACCCACCTGCCCTCGGACAGCATTCCCTCCCTTTGGACTCCCACTTTGATTTTCCCCGCTGTTGTGAGAGCGCCACGGTTACCTTTGACTCATTAGGCGGTGCCTGAAGGAGGTCCGTTACGACTCGCTTGTGAGTCTGAGAAATCCTAGGCTGTGCCGTGCAGAAGTAAGCATTCGGAGAGCCAATACGGCCGTCAGCCGCAGTGCCGGACACATGGGAACATCTGCAAACCAATACCAGTTGGGAATGCAACTCGCTGTCACCGTGCCGCTCTTATTGAATTCGTTTCAGCACAAGTAGTATTAAATGACCGACTGTTAACGTCGGCAGCATTTCCAATTGTCTCTGAGAAATCTGCTTTCCAAAGGTTTTCTATGCGCTGGTAATATTAAATAGAATCGCTTTGCTGATGCGGGTTTGCCTATGGCGATGTTTTTGCCTTGCAAGCCTGCTGAAGATACCCTGTCCACTTCTCTCCTAAGGAATTTTCTGGCAGACTTTTCACTCCCTTTTTACTTATTCTATCCTTACAATCCTCATGTTGTGTCTAGCTTTCATGTGATGGAAGGAAATTCGTACTGGTACCCTTGAAGTAACTCTCTCTTCTCAGTGATTCTGGTCTTCCTACCTATATATTCTATATGTGATATAGATGAGACATAGGGAGAAATTAACTGAATATCAAATAAAAATTTAAATCCCATTCAATCAAGAAGTCCAGATCTAGTGGTCCTTATAGTTTGTCTTGTTAGGGAGAGTTTGAGAGTGTTGGTAATTATCACTGGAAGAGAACCATAAATCCCTCAGACATATCAAACCAGCACCACACGTTAAGAACCGCAGTTTAGAAATTTCTTGGTTTGTAAATTAGTCCCCAAACTGAAGAAAGGTAAAGTAGATAGTATGAGATAATCCTCTTCTGAATTCAGTAGCAGTCAAATGTATCAATGAATTTAATGCAGTGAGTTTCCACAGTGCAAGAAGATAATGCAGTTGCGTCAGGAATTAATTTGGCAGCAACTAATTTAGAATGGGTAAATGGAGAATTCAAAACTCTTTCAGACCAGTAATGACAGAGGATCAAAAGTCAGTCCCTGATTTTCAGGTGTGAAGTCAAAAGAACTCAGGCATAATGTGGCAAAAAACCCAGAATGCTTTCTCAGAAATGTGTGTTTTAAAGTGAGCTTGGCTCAATCCTCTTCCTAGCAGCCAAATATTTGCTTAGAAGTGTTGCCTTGACATTGGTCTACATGAAACCCTAACGTCAAACTCTGGCTTCACCGTCACTTTTGCAGCAATGACATTAAATGAACATTCATATGATTCCTGCAGCTGTAACGGACAAGGGAGATGGAACACGTTAGTCTCAACTGTGAATTTCCAGTCCAACTGTTGCATGGGCTTTTGTATAACTGCATATTTTTCAGTATTACAATCCAACTCCAAAAGGCTTTGCCTGGGTAGTTTTTATTAAAAAAAATAATAATCAAAAAAATTAAAAACGCTCAGTGTCAAGAGCTCCATTTCAAACTGTGTAGAGAATCAGGCTGAATACACCAGTTTCTTTAGAGGTGAACCTTGCTGCTCTCCAGATCTGGTTTTTCTTTGAGTGCCTGCCAATGTTTCCTCTCCCACCTTGGTTTCCTTTACATCCCCAAAGGTATAAGAATCTTTCTGGTTTCTTTTCAAGCATTCCTCTCATGCACCATTTGAAAACCTGTGTCTTTTTCCTTCCATCCTATCTTTTTTTTGTCCCCCTATTAGAATGGGCCCTTCCATCCCAGTATTCCTATAACTGTAATCCTCCTAAAAATTCAAATTATGAAAGGTACACCTGAAAAGAAACAAAAACAACCCACAACTCTGTGGGTTGTATTGCTCCTAGATACCAGTTAGAAAATTTTAAATCCTGCATGTTGGTCAAACCTAAAACTTGCTAATGGAAGCAATTTATTCCTTCTGGTTGTACTACTGTTTACGAACAGTACTCTTTAAAATGTTAATCGAGGTTTAAGGAAAGGTGTTTGTTTCAGGATTGTTTGAAATACTAATAGGACAAAAGTAAACCTCTCTAACACTGAAGCCTTGAATTTTTTATTGATATTTAAATAAGCATTGCTCTTTCCATTTTGCTTGTTTTGATGCAAAGGCTACCTAGGATAACAAAATACATTTCAGTTACCAAATTTCTTACAGTAGAAATGACCTCCATGTGTGTGAATGATTATATTATTAAGAAATAATTGTTGAAATTTAAGTAATTTTTTTTTTTTAATGACAACTTTTTTTTACCATACTTTTCTGGAAAAAAAAAAAGAAAATTAGAGATGGGGAATTCCCGGTTGGTGGGGATTTTTTTTAGATGATGTTTGTCCTGTGTAAACTTTGTCTTTTTCTTTTTTTCTTTTCTTTTAGGCTTTACACCACCCGGGATGGATAGGTCCTCTCCAGACAACAGTCCAGTCCATGGCCTGTTACGTCAACCCTCCATTACAACAGGAGCCAACATCCCCATTATAACAGAGCTAGGTAAGGAAAGCTGGCATTCATCCTTCCATGTACGTCCCCCGATCTTTTTCCTACTTCCCTTGTTATGCAGTCTCAGGAAAATTAACTGTACTGTATCTTACGCTGCTATGTTTTCTCTTCTGATAACTGTTTTGAATTACTCCTTCTAAAGAAAGATTAGTAACAGTTGTTTCACTTTATACGAATAACTGAAATATATTTCTCTCTTCCCTTTGGGCTTTCTCCATTTTCTTAAATAAACACTCTATCAGACAAGATGCTTTTTACATAGTGTAACAAATAAGCAGGGGTCTTTGGGCTAAGGTTAGAAAAGAAAAAAACCCAACGCAGTAAGTATGAGCAGACATTTCCTGTGCATTTAATCAATAGTAAGAGGCCATTTGTTTATTTCTTCATGGTCCAGAACTGTTTAATCATGTGTAACCAAACTCTGTATAATAGTATGAGACATTTTACTCCTGAGAATACAATGATGGTAGGTAACCAGGCTCTGATTTCCACTCTAGCTGTGGGTATTTATGTTGTCAAGTGGTGTGATGTGAAGTGCAGAAGCTGTTCTGTTTTTTTCATGGCAAATACAAACTTGATTTGTGGTCCTTTGTCCTTTTATTTTCTTTTTCAGTTTTATTTTTTAGAGCCTTACCTGTCTTTTTCCCTTACTTTATTCTCTTTCTGTACTTTCTTTTCCCCCTAAATACTTTACTTATTAGCTAAGCCTGGCAAACTTCTGCCTTTGGTTTCAATCAGTCAGGAAAAAAACAGTGGAACCCACATTCTAATGATAACTGAACTGGGTAAGAAGTGCCTTTTTCCTTCACATCACTGTCTTATTTTCTGTTGTTGTTGTTCTTACTGTCATCAGCTTTTCCTTTATTTATCTGGCTGTATCAGAGGGGCTACCCTCATGGCACTGCTTTGAGTGTGTTTTATTTGTGGTTCTGGTTGAAATTGACTGTCTTGTTCTGGCCTTTCTTAATGATTTTTTTTTTATATATTTTTTTTATTTTTTTCCCCCCACGCAGCATCAGTAAACCTTTGATCACACTCGTCTGACCTGCCGGCTGTTTTCATAGCACCTTCTCACCGACTCATTTTCTTTGGCCTGGGTCCCCACCTCCCGGGCCCTCCCTCCCCCACCCCCAATTTTTCTCTCCTTTTCTCTCTCTATTTCTCTTTCTCTTTTTTTGTTACTTCAGCCTCTTGTCAATTTGGCGGACATGCCTTAGCAGCTCTCACAGGAAGTCCAAGAAGAAGTGAAAAAAATCAGGAAAAAAAAAAAAAACAAAACCCAACCAAAACCCCAGCATCATACTTTCCCTTAAGCTATTTGTTTATATTGGGGAGTAGGCCTTTTCCTCAGAAGCTCGGCTTTTGAAGCTGTAAAAAAGCAGCCAAGCTTCTGTGTTGCTCCTTCTCAGTAAAGAGAGCTCTAGCGGTGGCCGCGGAGCGATTCCCGCGGCGCAGCACCAGGCGTTCCAGCCCCCCTCCCCTGCCGGCAGCCCCTCCCTACGACCCTAGCCTGCTACCTGGCATCAGGAAGATAAAGACATTGAGGCTAAAGCCACCCTCGCAGAATTCACGTTAGATCTGTAGCACCTTGGAAACCGATGCCGTGCGTGGCTGGTGTCAGTCGGGCCTGAGTCTGCCAGGTGCGGATGGAAAAAGATCGCTACGTTCCGTAGTGCCTGCTCTCAACTACCAAATTAAACCGAGGCACAAAGTCTTCAAAAAGTCCATTTTGAAATGATACATCAGGCTTTCAAATGCTGTTTGGCTCAAGAATCTGGAGAATAAGTTGGTAGGGATTGTACAAAGAAAGGCATATTGTGGGTATCGGTGTTTTCTAAGATGGAGTTCTTCCGACCGCCTGGGCGGAACACTTCTCTCTTTGCCGTGCTGAGGTGTTGCGTTGTCGTGATTGCATCAGGGAGTGGGAAGGCTGGAATTTTCAATCCTACTTCAGCTCAGGTCCTGACCGAACGATCACGGCCAAGGACTGGCTCAACAGGGCTGTAAATGGAGGATAAGGATTCTCATCTTTTTTAGACAGCTGTTGTGAAGCTTTATCCATAGTTATTCATGGTCCATAATCTAAGTGTAGCAAGCACAGTAGTATACACAGGTTGGAAAAGGAGTGAATGGAAAATAGGACTATATAGGAAGGAAGATCAGAATAGCAGGCAGAAGAATTTCTAACCTAAGAAGTCCAGAGCCAAAAGCTGATCAGGTTAACAGCAGCTCTGACATCGCTTTCAGAGCTGGCTGGGCTGGCTCAGGAGATGTGTTCACATGGGGAATAGGGTTGTGTGCAGTTTCAAACGCTGAAAAAGTTCTTAATTTTCCTTCCTTGCATGGGAACTGAAATTAATTTGTCATTTAGAAAGTTAAAGGGTATTTTGATGGCACAGCTAAGCGGTCTGTGCTTTCATGCCTGTGGAGGACTAATATGGAAATGAAATATTTCATGAAATGTGATCCACTTGATACACTGATCTCAAGGAAACAAATATTTTTAGTGGAATGAGGTGGAGGCAGAGAGCTTAATGGTGACAATGAAATGCCAGAGAAAGTCTAAATGACAAATATTACTTTATTTGGGCTTTTTCTTTAAAACAGCCTGATACAGCTTCTTTTTCACACTGGCTAATATAGAATTTGTGGCCGAGGAAGTGAAGTTATGGAGACAAATATTTGAACAAAAGGCAGTGCTGCAAGAGAATAGCTGGAGTATTGCTCATTCATTCAGATAGATGCATGTTAAAGGGACAGTTTATCCTCTTTTGAGCCGTAAGTGCATTAACACCACTCCAGTAAGAATCACAGCAGCACATCCAACAGATGCCTGTGGGCTATATCAGAGTTTTATGGACAGCCTTTATTTTACAACGGCGTTCTGACTTGGTATCTTGTGATAACATTTCACTGTACATGCATACAGCCGTAGCCACTGTACCCGACCAACACCGAGATTGTCTCGACATTATGTATCTCATTTTGAGCGCAGGCAGCGGGTGCCACGAAGCTACTTTCACGGCAAAGGGATAGTCACCTCTCAAGAACGAGAGTCACCTCTTATGAGCAAGATAATGACCGACAGGTTTTTAAATGCGCATTTTCACATCCATCTATCTTGATTTCATTTTCAGTGACGTCAAAGACACAAGTCTGTGTTTCCAGACATATGCCGTTTCTTTTTCTTTCTGACTGTGTAATGTGTAAGGTCACATGCTGGTGACCCCGAAGCACCTTATGATTTTATTATTTTTGTTGTTTTCAGTAAATGATTCAAATGTTCAGTTCTTGGACCAAGATGACGATGATGATCCCGACACAGAACTGTATCTCACGCAGCCCTTTGCCTGTGGAACCGCGTTTGCTGTCAGTGTGCTGGACTCTCTCATGAGCGCAGTAAGCAAACAAAACCTTTTTCATGCCCTTCCATTGGACTTATTGTGAAAGAGTACGAAAGTGTGGTCCGTTTTCCACAGGTAGTCAGGAGAAGACACTTTTCTCCTAGACATCAAGAGAATTTCAGAGCCTAAACAAGGTTATTTTTTAGTTGGACACAGAGTCCTTAAAAGAACGGAGATATCTAGGACTGCCACGAGTCCACAGTTTTAAAAGCAATGAGTTGCGTGTCAGGCGTTAATGATAACATTTTCCAAAAATTGTTGTATCTCCCTCCTGAAACCCAGACCCGAATTCAGCATCAATCGTGCTTTAAGCTTTTAATTTCCTGTAGCCATGAACAGTGCTCTGAGTGTGAGTGCTGGGGGACACTGCTAGAACGATATGAAAGCCATTGCATGCATCACGTGAACTCTACTTGTGTGAAGAGAGGTCATCATCTCTTTTTCACATGAGTTGTCTTGTGAATCAAAACATAAGTGCGTGCCAGAAACTACAGATGGTGGCCTTTGGTTATGTCTACGTTCGGGTTTTTGGTTTGCAGCCGTAGTACCGTGTTGAAGCAAACGCCTCGGTCGTACCCCTTGTCATCCCCCCTTGCTTCCTATCGGCTAGGTTTTCAGACCACTCGTGCTCTGTGTGAGCTGTACTTCTTTCGGAGGGACCTTAAACTCTGCTAGATGTCGCAAGGACACAGTCGTATTAAAATCTGAGCATAGGCTTTCTGAGCTCCCTGCGGAATGAAGTTCCACAGTGCTGGGAATCATCTCTTATAAACCCCACGTAAGATTAGAAATGACCGAACGGGTTTTCTTAAAGGAGCCGAGTCTGACCTTCACCTAAACTTAGAATGAAGCTTTTCGCTTTTAAGAAAAAATCACAGTGATCTTTATTATTTCATATTTTATTCATATTTCTTGTTTATGTATCTGTATTTCATATTTTTATTCCCTGCTATATTCCTCATATGTTCCATCCACAGATGAATAATATCAGTCTATGCTGATAAAATTTTATTCTAATGCAACCTAGGAGTTTGCAATAAACTCAGAAAATACTTATTGGCCATATTTTGCAGGCGTGGCAAATTCAGAAAGCCCAAGCAAGCACACTTAAACTCTGTACTTTCTCTAATTAAAATCTCGATGTATAAAATATTTAGCATTTTCACATTACAAATGGGAATAATTTAACACAAAGGTTCCAAACTGTTGTACTGAGAGCTGTTTATCTACTCACATTATTGTCTAAATCAATGTCCCTGAATGAATCGTTCGGTAGGGCACTTCCAGCATCTTGGAGAAAGTAGCGTTAATTCTTCTGATGGCCACTGGCATCACCACAGAAAGCGAGCCAAGCATTGCGGGCACCATGGCTTTCTTGTGCAAAGGTGTATCGCATAAATAATAGCGAGGCAATAAGAAGTATGTAGAACATGACTGTTCAGAAATTTTTACTTGGAACTCTTCATATAATCCTCATGATAACTGTAGTTATTGCTAGCCTTTATTAACTTTTAGGTTTTGACAACATGCCCCTCCGTTTCTGCAGTTCCTTTCTTCAACAGGGTCTTTGTTTTTTTCAAACATTTTTCACATCTAAGCAGTCATATTACGTGTCAGGGAATGTGCAGCCTGAAGTCCGAGAGGTAAATGTGATAACAAGAGTAGAAAATTCTAAATTAAAAAAAAAAAAACAACTAATCAAGAAGACAAGCCAAGGATTCAGTCAGTCAGAGTTGTTCACCATCCTGTCTTTGCTTTCACCGCTTTCCTGATCGGTGGCAGCGTTATTTTCTCTTTAATTCCTCAAAGGCCTAGTAAAGAGTTGGAAAAGTACAATTCTTTCTGACCCTTCAGAAAGTGTAAGATGTGTGAGATGTTTTTCCTTTACTATCCCTATTCTCATGGGAAGCATGTATACTCCTTTCACTTCTTCTCCAAGGAAAAGAGTGTTTCTCACACAAACTAATCTACTCGCACTATATTATCTTTTTATATATATATATATAGAGAGAGAGTACACTTGTTTTTAAGGGACAGCTTCTATTTATTCTGCCTAACTTCAAACCATTACTGACCAACCAAACCCAAAATCCTAACTACGTTGTGAGATTGGCAGTCATTCCTTCATCCTTTTAATTGCACAGGAATTCTGCAAGAAGGAAATAATTCACGCTGTGCCAGCCTGTGCCAGCTCACTTTGAGACAGGGATATAGTTCATTACTTGATCCACTTAATGATTCAGGGTTGGTTTTTTTTTATTGCTTAATTTTTATAGAAAAAATTAGAGCCTATGATCTCTGATGATATATCTGGAAAGCAAATTCCTTATACGGTCTTCAGTACAAACATATAGTGCATGGACTGCTCCATTAAGGATGAATCTCTTCTCACAGTAGCAGGGTTTTGTAGTAAAACAGGTGTAAGAAGGATTAGAAAGTAGAATAATACCCATGCATACAGTATTCTTTCTGACCCGCAAGTGTTTTGAAATATACATATAGATGTATGTATATAGAAAAATAGGTGCAAAATATATTTAAATAATGTGCTCAAATATTCAGTTATTGAATAATAATAATTCAACAGAATTTATCAGTGTTACATTATTATTTTCTTTTATATATTTTTAATGATATGGAAGTAGTGGACTAAACCCTACTCCTGAATCACAGATTAGAAAATGCATTCTCACTTTCTGATTCAAATCTAGATGCCGAAGATCGTTACATCCTACTAGTTTAGCGTTATTTCCTATACGATGCCAATATTAGATCATTTAGATTTGAAATCATCTGATTTTTTTTTTTATTTCACGGATAAAAGACTTAACGAAGTTTACTTTTCAAGATGCTGTCTACGGGCTATCTGCACGCGGTTTGGCCTCTGCAGCAGAGGCAGTATATTCCACGAGGCTATGATTCGCAGCGTGGCAGTTTGAAGATCATTGCTCAGAAGAGAGCGATGAGCTCAGCACCTGCATCGCCTGGTTGATGAGCTGGTAACTGTGGGCTCTCCAGGCTTCGGTGAAAATGCTTATGAAGACAGTAGGCACAGTTCATGTCTTAAGTGTGGCAGTGGCTACTTTTACATTGCACCAGCTAATCATTATTGGGTCTTTGAAGAGACATCTACTGCCGTCAAAGACTCGAAGGATATTTTACTATTTGTTTTGTCGTAACATATGCATAGCCAGGGAAAGAATATATGTAGTCTGTCAGTCTCAAGGTGGCGCCGCCCCTGAAAGGCAAAGCACATTTCATCACCAGATTGAATGTGACTGAAAAACATGGGATTGGAAGCGTCTTTTAGGTGATGTGGATGTTTTGTAAAAAGATTATCTGCAGGTATAAAAAAGTTATGTGGCATAAGATAGCTTAAGAGAAGCAAATTTTTGAGGAGAAGAATTTTTTTCCTTTTCTGGGTCTTGATGGGATAGATGTTCCAGCAAATCCTGTACGTGCGAGGAAACCAGTTTTATCAACAAAAATTGTTTACCTTCAAAGGTTTGAACAGTTGGCCTGAGAGCCAAAGCTTTCTGTTATTCCTTTTGGCACTGAAGCTATGAGAACTACAGAAGTTCTGGCAGGTTGGCATCCCTCCCATACATACCGCTGACAACAGACTTGATATACTGTCAGAGTGGTGCCGTTTAGAGGCAAGGATCTCCAGAACCAGATTATAGCGTTTAACATTCGATATCCTAGAATTTATTTCCTTGTGCTAGAACGTTAGGTCTTGATTTTTGTTCTATAATGCTAAATTCTACTTTTTCTTCATATGAATGGAAGCACAGAATGGAAGACAATAGTTAAAACAGTTAAAAATAGCTTTCCAGTATATCCCTTATTCAAGAGTTCTCCCTCAGGGATCCTCGCAGTCTTATTTATACAGAAAATAAACTGTTCTAATCTATGATATGGACAGTTTGAAACACAAGGCTATTTTTTGTGCAAGTCTGTTCAGGGGACTGGCAAGCAGCATCTTGTATAACCTAAAGAGTCCCAAACTTCTTTAAAGATTGGACAATATTTGAAGAATCAATTGATTTTTAAAGTGTGAAACACTGTTATTTATTTTCTGCTGTTGATTCTGTCTCAAAGGCCCTTTTGTTATTGGTATAAGTTACTGATGTTAGCTCAGTGGTTCCTCAGGTTTGGCTATATATTATTCATTCAACAGAATTCCTCTAACTGAAAAAGAAAAGCAAGGTCAAATATTTATTTGAAAGCGGTGTTAAAAACTGCATGCAGTGGAGGAGTTTTCTTAAAAGAAATCCATAAACCCCCACTAGTAAACACACAAAAAATGCCAGATATGAATTGGAAAATGACAATTTCAGAGTAATTATAAATGAAAGGCAAAGCGCTATTAAAGTTAAAGCAATGTTATTAAAAGATGCGCTAATTTTCAGTTAAATTTTCTGTAAAAGACCAATTAGTTTAAAAGGCTTGACAGCATTAACTGCAAAACATAAGCACTCTGGTAATTATACTTTAAAAAATGATTGAACAAACAGGAAAGCATCCCCGAAATGTTTGCAAGAGCTGCACTAGGATTCCGGAGCGTAGGCTAGGTGGCACTGCTAGCTCAGATATCTCCGTCAGAAATTCGTGGCTGTTTCCCCAGTTTCAGTGTCTATGATGCGTTTCCTTTTTGCTGTGTTTAGACTACACCTATTCCATATGCCCATTCTGGGTGCTGATTGCAGCGATGCCGTACAGATGTCCAGCATGGGGTTCTGTTAATGGCAGTAGCAAACAAATATTTCTTCATTTCACTGATTTTACAGTCAACAAAAGGGATTCATTACTGTCACTGGAAAGTGTCTTGTTAGTTTAAGTACAGCAGCACCTTTCCAAACACATTCTGTAGGCTGGTTTCTTATAGGTACTGGCATATCCAGGCCGTGTACCCTCCCACAGAGCAAGTAGAGCACTCTCTCATTAATTTCAGTGTATTATTATTCCAAAGGAAAGGGGTGTCAGCTAGTTCAGCTTTCCAGTGTCCCCCAGTTCCGAAGTGGCAAGAGGTAATGAGAGGAGTCAGAAGTGTGAATGGTTGGGTTTTTCCCTACAAGTGTTAAATATGTTAGTACAGGAGGAAGCGACCCTATGTAGCAGAAGGTGACAAGTTACAGCTTCCTATTCACCCGTTCGTTCTTGCTCATGGTTGGGCCTCTTCTGGTCGGTTGCAATGCCAGGGCCGCCCATCCTGAAAGTTGGAATCTTTTCACTCATGGATGGCAAAACCCCAAAAACCATCATTTGGCTGCACTCATCCATCTGATTAAATGGTGACACCCACATCAGTCATGGTGTGAAACCCAAATTAAGCCATTGTTCCAAGATAAATGTTGCCTCCTTTGCTAATAAGTGTCTTAGCTTTGCCTTAACATTTGTCTAGCAGTGGGAGGCCTTTCTCCGGTGACAGCATTCTGTTCCACCGACAATAGATCTGATTCTTTTCTCATTTGCATCAGATTCATAGTAGTGTGTGGCTCCCAGAGTTACTCCTGGTTAGCACATGACATAAGTCAGAATTGGGCCCATTATGTCTTCATTGCACTGGAACTTGGGGAGTGGGGTGGGGTGGTGTATTGTATTTTATTTTATTTTATTTGTATTAATGAATTTGTGACAGGTGCCTGACTTGATACATGATTTTACTACTGCTTTCATTTCTTGATTTAATATGAGATCTGTACTAAAATGAGCGATATGGCCGTGGAATAATTTCTTGGTAGATCATGCTCAAGTGAGCTACAACTGAATTTACAGTAAGGGGTAATTGTGCACTTGCACAGTACAAAATTCAGATGAGCTAACAGTATATGTGTTTAAAGCTTGCATTCTGGCTATAGTTGCTATAATTTGAACTGCACAATAAAGAGAGAGAGAGAGAAAAAGAATTGGAAACCAGTGAAGATTGGCCTAATGATACCTCCTAAAGAACAATAAAATTATTCGTACAATTTTAGACTTTTGTATGTTCTACCAATCACTGCAAATCAGCAGTCTATAAGAAGAGGCTATTTTACCTGAACCAGCATCTATCAGTCTTAGCACAGGTGAACGTCTTTTACCATAGTTGGCTTCATTGTAAACCAGACTTGAAAAATCTACCAGTACAGACAGCTTTACTTTTGTTTCATGTTCTTCGATCTTGATTTATAGAGGTAAAACTGAGAATGGCATTTTTGAGTAATACTAAATATCACTACTTACAAAAGAAAAAGGAATAAAAAATTCTGAATAAAAGAGTGGGGAAGGCATGTGAGAAGATACTGTTGCCAAAAGTGGCCCACTTTCGTGAAGATGTGTGCTTAAAGTGCTATGCAGAATATATCGAAGCATGTTCTTACTGGAAGGGCTTTTCCAGCTTTTACAGTCGCAGTGTCTTCAACCTTTAGATCTGGCAGAATTTGGCTTTATATCCATGAAACTGCTGTCAAGTAACATAGCTGCCTAACTGCAGCTAGGAATCGTACTAATTAGTTTAGTTCTGAGTGGTATGTAGTATATACTGACAAAGGCTAAGAAAAGAGACTCAATTCAATGCCGATTTTTTTTTTTTATCCTGTGTACTTCCAACTTCCAGTTAGAAAAGCATAGCACGGTGGGAAGAGTTGCCAAAGAGGGCAACTCTGATTCTCACCTCAGGGACATCAAGGAAGAAGTAATTGAAGAATAAACAATCACGCCTGAATGTCTTCTCTCTCTCACCATGGCAATTCCTATTAAACATCATATAATCACTCCAGACTTACATTCCTGCAAGGGGTCACATTGATTTTTCTATATGTTAAGAAAGGTTTGAGTATTACACTTGAATTGTTAACAGTGCATCCACATATGTAAGAGCTGATTTGAGATTAGCTCTTGTTTTAGACGGATTGAATCTTCCCGAACCCCTGCTAATGCCAGGCAACTCCTTACAGTACACTTTGTATTTAAATATGTAGTGCCCCACCCAGGTGATATTTAAAATAACTGGAGTTGATGAGATGCAAATACTTGCTTTAGGGCATGTATAACAATAACAATGTGTTCCTCTCGTTTTAATTTAGTCAACAGGTGAGTGGCATATATGCCTATGTAAATAAGCAGAGAAGCTTGAAGTTATGAAACTTCAATGTAACAATGAAAAACCTTGCCGCGTAGAATTCATTTTCTCCTGTTTTATCTGTCATCTCGAGTGAACAATAAAACTGAAGTTTCATTGTACAAAGAAAGAATATCAAAGTAACATGGATAGGAAGCCAGTTCTGCTTTTTGATCTCAGGATAAAGTATTTCATCCTGTACCTCAGTTTACCCGTGTATTAAATACAATTGCATTATGTGGCTAGAGCAATGAATTTCATTGAAGGGTAGTATTTAAGAACTATTACCTTTGACCAACAAGCACTGTTTGAGAATTCAGTATTTGTTTTTACCTGGTTGGATTACAGACATTTGTTCCAAGCCCTAAATTGAACAACAGTCACTAATCTAGTAAAGGAATCCACAAACCCAGTAACGTCAGGCCTGTGTACTCCACAGCGAGCTCATTATCTTCTCGTGTGTCCCCCATGCTTGCAAACCTTCTGAAAACGCAGGCGTTAGCGACATTGTAAGTGACGGTGTCTCCCTTTTTTTGTTCAACAATTTTTTTTTGCACAGTACATTGCAGATATTTAGCTGAGTATCTCCGAACTATACCAGTATACTTTTAACTGAACTTGAAAGTCATTCATCTGGCATTAAATTAATATTTAAAATACCCATTGTTTGCCTGACAGACCAGCAATGCTACAGATGCTGGCAAAATGTCAGTGTGGAGTAAATCTCCCCTAATAAACCACACTTACCCTATACCCTAGAGTTTTTTAAGAGGACCACCAGGATCCCAAACTCATCATACATTTATCTGGAATGAACTCAAGATGTTTAATTGATACATGCTTATGTCTGAACACTGTCAAGTCTCGTAATAAGATGTTTAGTACAATACATCGGTTAGACTGCTAGAGTCCAGCCACGGTAATAAGTAATGACATTTGCAGCACAAAGGCAGCTCCCCAACGAATTGGTGACAAGAGTAAAAAGGCAATCTAGCCTGTGTAAGCTTTAAATGTGGTCTGAATTTTACAATTACATGTCCTAAAGCCCATTATTAGACATGAAGGCAATGAGAAGGAAAGCAGTCATTGCATCACTACTAACACCAATTATAGGAAACATAAATCATTCAAATTTTTGTACTTTAATAAAAATCAGCCTGAATTGGTGTTTAAAAGGAAGGATCCAGTATAGGAGCCTAATGGGATAGAAGAAAATAGAGTAATTGGAGGCTGCTGTCTTTTCACTTTCTATATAAAATTATTTGAAGAGACAGGCAAGAACTTTAAACAGCAGAAACCCAGAAAAGTTGTAATTTGGATGTCTTCAGTTGTGACTTTAATGGTGTTTGCTTAAAGAGCTTTCTTTTATCTCTGCAGACATACTTCAATGACAATATCCTCACACTGATACGGACATTGGTAACAGGAGGAGCCACACCAGAGCTGGAAGCACTGATTGCCGAGGAAAATGCGTTGAGAGGAGGTTACAGCACGCCCCAGACACTTGCAAACAGGGACAGGTGTCGAGTTGCTCAGTTGGCTTTGTATGATGGGCCGTTCGCAGACCTAGGGGTAAGATCACCACGGGGGGAATGCGGGACCAAGGCTGGTCTGCAATCTGTTTGTTTTCTCTCGGACGGAATTAAAAGTCTCCCTTCATTAGAGTGTAATTTCTATCATTTAATTGAATAGAGCTTGCGGGTCGTTGGACAGTGAACAGCACAGGGTGCCAGGTTTGCCCTTGCCCTTTGGTCCCACTCCTTGCCTGGGTGTTTCACACGGAAAATCCCGTGGTGGCTTTTAGTTGTCAGCTAACGAGATGGATGAGCTGGCCTGGATGGTATAACCCTTCTAACAGTAATCTATTGTAAACATGAGCAATATCTATACTTTGCTTGGGTTTTGATAAGCCTATTTATTCTTTCCACAGAACTTCCAGTTCTTGCTTAAAATATGCTAATTAACTTGAAAACAAAGCCATAAGGTTTGTTTTCTGCTGTTTCTGGATGAACTGAAATTCTCGCAAAATCCTAATTTTCTGATATTTTGGCTCCACTAACCTAAGAGCGAAGGAAAGAATAAAAGCAAAAGCAAAACCAAATAAACAAACGATCTTTGGATGCATTCAGATAAAGAAGTATCTAGAAATATTTTCTGGACCAAGTCTTGTAATCTTGAGGTGAATCCCAAAGCACCCACTTCGCTTTGATGATGATGTAGGGTTTGCTCTTTCTTAAATTAACCTTGTGTTCATCAGCTCTGTTCAGAAAGAATGGAGCGACCTTCTCCACAGGAACGACAGGGAATCACCATTTCAGGATTAAGGGCGATGAGGGTACACAGACAGAAGTAAGCAGCCGTTCAGTTCATGTAGAAGTCTGTTCATAGTGGAGACTAACAGCTCATCAAAAGACTTGGCTATGCAGCATAACGTTTTCAGAAATAAGCCAAGCAACACCCATCCTTCAAATGCTCTTTGCCAGAGCCTCAGTTGCAGTACATCAGTGAAGGCAGAAGGCATTAACACTCATCGTGACTTAAGAATCAATATTTTCGAGATGCAAATTATCAAATCTAAACTTTTTTTTTTCGGCTAATCAGAACATTTTATATTTTTTACGAAAATTGGCATACGTTTCATCATTATTTTACAGTGGGTGATATTTTATTACCCTTTTTACGCCTCAGAACTCTGATTTCTGTCGTGCTCCCGGTGAATTTATTTGTCTAGATGACAGTATGGCTACTGCCAGAAAAGTGTCAAAAATGCTAACAATTGTAACACCACAGTTAATGGAATTTGTAGAATATGCATTGTTTGGTACCAAACTTTATATTTCCAGCTTAAAGCAAATCACTCACTTTTCCCAATTTACCATCTTTTCATGGACCGAGGCTCTCCAAAATAACGATCACCTTCCATAATTACTTATTTGAAATAAAACATTTAGATAATTCATTTCCTTAGGTAAAAGATTCTTGTTTGTGACAAGCAACGGACTGTCTATGCATTGTCGTTTTTGTACAGGCTTATACGGAAAATCCTGTTCCCTGACATTGTGTTAACAGAGAAAAGAAAGGAAAAAAATATGCTGTTCTCTCTTCCCCACCCCCCGACCCTCCTTTCTTTCTCCTAGGATGGAGGTTGTTATGGAGATCTATTTTGTAAAGCACTGAAAACATACAATATGCTTTGCTTTGGAATTTATCGATTGAGGGATGCACATCTAAGTACTCCCAGCCAATGCACTAAACGGTAAGTCCAGTCTTTCAGAACATGTCTGCTCCACTGGTTTTCAGTTGTCTGGGTGAGGGAGATCCCAGTGCCTGGGGATCTAAAGGGGATCTAAACCCTAAAATCTCAATGTAAAAAAGAGCTTTCTCCATATTTGACATAACTTTGCCACAAAGGTAACTCTTTGAGAACTTCACGATGACTCTTTTGCTGAGTTTAAATCACAGGCTGGATATTGTAGCATAAGTTTTCAGCTAATTTTGATCAAAAATTTTTAAAGTAAATTTTCAGAATGTATCTTTACATTGTTTGATTTCTGATGATCCACTGCTTGCATACAAGGCAAGGGCTTCAGTTTGCTCATATCCGTCAGCTGATAAGTTACTGGATCATAATTTAGAATATAGCAGCTACACTGTCTTTTTTCTGAATGCTCAGGAAATACTCCTGTGGGCTTCCCATTGGTACTGGCTGTAGCTAATCATTATTTCTTCCAGTAAATGGAAGCCCTTCTCTTGGTAGGCTGTGTTTTAACTTCAGCAGCACCAAGGCTGACCTCAGTGCTGTAAATAGAGCAGGCACGTTTCCATCTTTGCAAACTGAAGGCCATTTAGCAGCTTACTTGAAATGTGTCTTAATTAAGTGCCTACTAGAAATACATGCACAGACCCGTACCAGAACTATCACAAATCTACCATCTGTTACTGTTTCATTCTCTGCAAAAAGCATCTTTATTGGGCGAATGTGGCAATAAACAACCCTGCAGCCCACCAAAGCGGTTTCTTCTGTAAGGATTTGGACAAATTGGGTAGAAAAAATGATTTTCAGTTTAGATTTACACTGTACTCGCTATATGTGGGATTATTTGTCGGATTAATAAGTGAATTCTGTCCCTGAGGCAGCTAAGCAGATTTCTTATGAACACTGAATTAATTTGAAAAGAAAGTGTGAGCTTCGTGATCAATTTTTACTCGTTTCTTGCTTGGACAGAAAATGCCTATTGGCTTGCTCAACTATGTTTTTCACAGGCATGAAAGAATTTAGCAGCAGGGTCTATAAGCCCTTCCTACCTTGGAAGGGGGGGTTAGGGGAAGGTGGGGCTCTTGAAATTTGTTAGAGTGTTTATTTCAGGTCTGGGATGTATACTTAGCAATGCTGGATTCTTAGATGTGCAGATTTCTCTTTATAAATGCTCTTTGAGGCCATGAATGTACATGTGGAATGAATGAACAAAATTAACCTCGCTGCAAATTTGCTGATACGTTTTCTGTAACTTGATTTATGTACAGTCACAATCCAGACAAATAATTATATCCCTTGCTCTATTGACAATATTTAAATATTTAATAAATATGTAGTAAATATGTATTTAAATAGAAGCGCATCTAAAATCTTCCTCGCCCTGCTTTTCGGCCATTCTTTTAAATATGTTGCGGGTGAGTAGGTTACTGGGTTTTGTGAATATGTGAATTTCATTGCATTGCGGTGCAGCTAGGGAAAGGAGGGTGATTGGTAAGGTGTCTGCTCTGAAAAATCATGACGTGATTCGTTTGAAGAACATCCTACTCAGACAGTATGTCTGTGTGACAGAACATCGAAAAAGTGATATCTGATGTAAGAAGGTCCTGGTTCATAGTGGGCATTATGTGAGCTAAAATTAGATATGCACTGAAGGAAACAGAGGTGCAAAAATCTGGGTAAATGTTCATGAGATAACAAGTCTAGAAGAAATGTTTTAGTACAAATCTAAACGTGTTTTCTCTTTCTTTCTTTCTTTCTTCCTTTCTTTCTTTCTTCCTTTCTTTTTTTCTTCCTTTCTTTCCAGTTATGTTATCACAAACCCACCATATGAATTTGAGCTTGTGCCGACAGACTTGATCTTCTGTTTGATGCAATTTGACCACAACGCTGGCCAGTCCCGGGCCAGTCTTTCTCATTCCTCCCATTCCTCCTATTCTTCCAGCAAGAAGAGCTCATCAGTTCACTCCATCCCATCAACAGCAAACCGACCGAACCGCACCAAGACCAGGGATTCCCGGGAAAAACAGAAGTATGTGCAGGAAGATAGACTTTGATATGTGTACCTGCTCCCACTGTGTGTGAACTTGCATTCACCACCCATTCTCCCCAGTTAATGTTTCCAGCAGTAATGTTCCCTGTTTTCCCCTGGAGTTCTCCCTTTTTGTACACATATTTTGCATATGTATGACAGTGTGCATGTGATTGTCATTTTTATTTCACCACCATAAAACCCTTAAGCACAACAGCAACAAAGCAGACGGACCAAAAGTTATTTATGATGCTAGGGGAGAAAAAAGAAAAAAATTCTAAACCCATAGGCACACTGAAAACATAAATAACTCACTGCAGTTACTCTACATATCAGGAACTAGAGTATATTTAACGTGAACACTTGCTCTTGATGTCAGAGTTACACAAAGAAAGTCATTTAGTGCAGAAGTGTTGATGTATGTTGCGGTAGGTTTTTTTTATATTAATATTTACAGGAGTTTTTGCATTTATTTGAAGCTTATACAAATAACCCGTTGGGGAAAAAAAAAAAAAGATTAAAAAAAAAAAAAAAAGACAAAAAAAAAACAAAATACCAAAAAAATTCCCTACTGATTTTTCACACTCAAAGCTTATATTGTATAGGGCTTACACTCTTTGTATAGATTATTGCTATGCACCTGCTTTATACCAAAGCAACATCAGGGACTTTTCTGCTTGTTTAAGGACTTTCTCTAAAATACTAGCCTTTCGGAGATAGTGTCTTTTCCCTTTAACACTGAAATTGTCTGGGCATGGAGTTGTAAAACTCCAATGGTTTAATTTAAGTTTAGAAAGAGTCTAATTGCATATTAAATTATTATTCTGTCTATTTATACTGCCACATGAATAGCTATATTTTCTTTCACTTTTGACATTTGGGATAAAAAGCCATATGTATCATAAATATTGGATGTAAGTCATTAAAAACTGCCTTCCTGGGACTTTTACATCTTTAAAAGGTGAATTAGTCACCTTATGTACAGAATAAATAATGTTCAGAAAAGAGCAAGCATTTTTCTATGCTTAAGTATCAGATCTCGAGGGACTTTGTTCCTTTCCCCAGATGGTAGTTTAACTTTTCCAAGTTAGTGGTGGTATAAATCTTCCAACAAGAGGCCTAATATGCGAAGAGCCTCCAGAAATGCTCCTCCATGTTCTAGCTGGTTCTTTTCAACAGGTGCACACCAGTACGCAGGAATACGGGGACGACAACTGAGTGCCTTTAGGGTCTCTCCCATTTGGGAAGAAAAGGTGCTGTGCCCTAGACAGCTAAGGAGCAGAACAAGAGGACCGGGGTGGAAATACTCCCTGTGTTGAGGCATCTTGTCCTAGGCACTTGCCAGAGTCTGGTTCTTGCAGATTCTCACCAGCAACACGCCTAGCCAAACAAAAATGGTGGCAGGGAATTACAGATAGTAGTGGAAAGGAACGTGTCAGAGACAACCATAGAAATGATACTTCAAGCTTGGGTTTTTTTGGTTTTTATTATTATTATTTCAAATGCCAATCTTTTGAATGATAGCACTAGTCCTAGGCGGCATGAAGAGTTTCCCAGGGTAGGGAGGCCAGAAACACCTATCACCTTCCCCGGCTACCCAGCAAGAAAGCATGCAGCCAGGAAAAGAAATATTTGGATGTGGAAGTGATTAGCGTTGTAACTGCCAACCCAGACAAGGTGCTTTTATGGTTAGTGTTGTTTTCTACCTTCCCCTTCCCCAAGCATGATGATTTTGAAGATTTGCTTGCTGTGTGAATTGACAATGAAGCCAAGCACTTTTACTGACAAACCCTGGAACCATCTAAGTGGGCTACAGAGAGTACCACTGTGCAGTGTTAAGCGTAACGATTGGAATACAGTATATATATATATATATATATATATATATATATATCTCTGTGTGCATTCAAATGCAGCTGTAAGTCCTATCAGTGAAATACGTTGCAAATTATGGATGCTCCCCTACAAATGAGTCTATTACAGTTGCTCTTCATCATAAAGACAAATTCATGTGTTTGTTTCTTTTGCAAAGAAAGTTATCACGTTTTGCCCTAAGAATATTTATTACTACAAGGATGTGCCAGTTAAAGTGCTCAACAGGAAATATGACAGTTTAAAAGCATTGTAAAACTTACATAGCTTACTTCTTTTTCTAAAGTGCAACAAGGATGAATAGAATGGGCCAAGGTATGACAATTAATGGTTCTGCATGACCTAGCGACTGCTGTGGGTTTCCTTCTATAACTTTGTCCTTGTGAAAACTTGTGAAATTAAAAAAAAAAATAGTTACAAACTTTATTCAGTTACTGGTTTGTTTGTTTGGTTGGTTGTTTTGTTGGTTTTCTTTTGCCTTTTTTTTCCCTCCGAACCAGAAGTAAAACTGGCTGCTGCTGCTGCTGCTGTTGCTCAACCCTCTTTTCTTTTTTATCCTCTCATCTGCTTGCCTTTCTAATTGCACGTGTCCTTTCGTGAACACCCAGGTTCCTGCTCCGTGAAGATGCCTACCCTGGTGCAGACATGACTTTAATTTCCCATTCCTCATTCCAATTCCTTCCCTCCCTGCCCCTCCCTACTCCCCTGTCCCCTGTGTATGTTCATGAGCATCTTTTTATGTTGGCAATATTGACTGGAGATAGTCGAGAGCGGTTATGCATTTTGGAAGAATGTTAATGGCTTTGACACCAAAATGCTTTTCCATTAATGTTTTATCTGTTTTCCATTTAGCAGAGGAAGGAAGGGTGTTAATATGAAGCCACTTGTCACATACTACATAATGATTTTATCCAAAAAAAAATAGTATTTGTGTAACTGTGCGGCTCAAATAGAAAAAATATAAGCAGCATACCTTAGAGAGGCAACTTGTCTGTTTTGTGAGCAGCAGAAAAGTAATATCTAATATGGATGCAAATCATCTGAATTCTTCAAATCATATCGGTCTTAATTCTCCTCTGTCTTCTGTCTGAAAGTTGGAAGTCGTAAAGATTTTTACTTTTAGTTATACCATGTGCAATTTTCACTGCTAACTACAGTCAAATTGATCAGATAGATAGTTTATATTACAGTGATGAAGGTCTTCTGATTGGTATGGATATACTGATGACACGGGGAGGTGGGCCATGACCAGTACAAGAATGTTGAAATCAACTATGTTATGCTGTCAAAATTTTTTATGTTGAAAAGTAACAGGCATCCCCCGTTTCTTCAGAAACCCATCCCAAGTCAAACATTCTTAGTAACTACCCTGATGAGTTTCTGAAAGTGGAAAAGCACTGCTGATGACAGAAGATGACCTTTTCGAGCTTCTATCAGTCCCAGTGTGATTTCAACAGTGGAAACTAGGTTCTTGGGGACTTTATTGATCTGAGCGTTGACACAAACCCATATCTAGCAGACCTGCAGGTTCTTGGCATGAGTTCCCACGGGCCTGGACTGGCAGTCAGGCATTTCCCAGTGAAATTCCCCTTATCAAAAGTAAGAATTTTGCTAGTTTAAAAAAATAAAAAAATCACCAAGAGCAAGTCCAGAATAGCATTTTTGTCCCAAAACTTTAGTTGCCTTGGAGTAAGATAAAGACCTTCACAGAAAGTAAGAATAGTTTCTTCTCTCTCACCCTGCAAATTGCTTGCTGCCTGCTACATGTAAAATATTCATCTGCCAAAGAAAGTATTTCTGAGCAGGTGGGTGGAGAAACTTTCATTACTTTTTTCTCATACAAGATGAAATTGCATGGGAGAATTTTCAGCTTAGCTAGAAACGAGCTGCGTGTGTGGAGGTGGGGAAGCACAAAACCACATGCATACAGACTCCTTTGAAACTGCAAGTGTTGCAAAAGAAAAAGAAAAAAAAAAGCATGTTTAAAACAATTGTAAGGTAACCTGGGATTATGGTGAGAATACAGATTTAGCAAAATCCTCGTATCATGTTTAGCCAGTACTTTTTTTGCCTCTGCTCAGAAGAGGGGGGGGTTTCACAGTGACATTTATTCAAACGTGATTACTCAGTCCAGAATTAATGACAGAAATTTTAAAGCACCAGGACAATAAATCTGTTGGAGAGAATTGCTAGAGTTTTATACAAGTTGAAGAAATCTGTATTTTGATCATTTTTATTTAATTATGTCTCTTTTTATGCTGCAGGGAACAGTCTTACAAGATAGTAATTTTTATTTATTTGTTACAAGAGCATGCAGCCTTTAAAAGGTTCATGGATGCACTGGGATGCTGGTAGCCCATTGCAAACACAGGTGGTTGAGTGGAAAGTATTTTCTGCTTTCTGATACATGAAGCTACTTAGCTGTTCCAACATCTCTCAGGTGAGGCTGTTAAAAACAAACCCACCAAAAAGTGTAGGAAGATCAGGGACTATCCTGAGTAACTCTTAAAAAAAAAAAAAAAAAAAAAAAAAAAGGAAACTATGCCTGTTCTCACTATAACATAGAAACGCATATAGTAAGGATTACTGTGCATATGCCAAAAGGGAGAGAAACAGACAACATGACAGAGAACTAAAAAAAACCTAATATAACAATATATAAAGAAGGCTTAAAAAGGGGGTTTCTGGACTGATTTAGAGGAAAGAGTAAGTAAGTAAGTAGCTTGTTTAAGATAGATATGTAAAAATCTGTGCTAAGACTTTGGAAGATGTATCAAAGTCAGCCTGTGAGCATATCAAAAAAGATTGAAAAGCATGGAAGGGATTCAAGAAGGACATTTAGTAACTGGGAGCAGACTATCTTAGTGGCCAAGAGAAAAGATGAGGAGTGTCAAGCTCACATTTCAAAGGTAAGTATAGAGGTCAGTGGACTTCCACAGGAAATTCGTCATTATGCGGTCAAAGACAATTTTAACAGCAGAAAAGGCACAGGAAAGGTATGAAGCCGGGTCCAAGCATTTTGTGCTGGATGTGATAATGCCTGGATCAAGGTTTCAGCACTGGCAAAAAGAAATTTCAACAGCAAAAGAAATTAGAACCTACCAGGTCCTGCATTTATTTAGTTTCTGTATTTATATAACAGGGCAGGTAAAGGCAAAAAGAGACTTGATGGTGTCTTTCTAAAGATCAGCTCCCTGGATATGACTTTTACTGTGAAGATTAACATATAAATAATTGCCTTGTTTGGAAAATTCCAGGGAAAGCAGGGGAGATGGCAGTGCTTTACACTGGCTGCTGAAAAACAGAGTGCAGTTCATCCCTGCTCCTTAGCACTCACCCAGTGAGTGCTCCTTTCTTGCTAGGAGATGATTGAATTACCTTGCACCAAGTCCTGTTTGTAAGGAAAGTTTGTGCACCATGCATTAAAAAAGCAGGTAGAGATAAAAGTTCACAGTGCTTAACTTGCCTCAAAATCATTTTAAACACAAACCATTAGAAAACTGTTAGTTTGAAATTGTTTATGTGATCTTGCAAGGCTTCTAAAACATGATAACCATCACACTTTACACCTCTCTGAAAGGTTAGTTTAATCGTAGATCACATAAAATTGGTTTCCACAAATGCATAATGGTTCATGTGTCACACTGGAACTAAATGGTTTTTTAAATGGAGCTGAAATTATTTTGATGTGTACACATTCCCAGATTTTTTTTTTTCTCCTACAACCTTTCTTAAACCAGCCCCCATCAGGAACCATTCCCTTAAAGTCTCATTAATAATTCAGATGCTCTGATTACTTTAAAAGATCTATGGAATTGAGGCTTTTTTTTTTTTTTTTTTTAACTGCTTGACAAAAAGATAAATGAATGTAGAAAGAAGCAGTAGGAGTCTGGCAAGCTGTAGATCATCTCTGAACAGATTGTAACTTTATCATTCTGTCAGGAAGAATAATTTAAAGCACTTAATCAGTTAGCGTCAGTGTGCAGGATGTAACATTATGAATTCCTATCGTCCAATCTGTTCAAATCAAAGGGAACTTAATTATAATAGGTGAGAGAGAGAGAGAGAGAGAGAGGGGAGATTGAACATTGTTCAGACCCAGACAACTTTAAGGGGGCAGGGAACTATTTACCCTGGTCACAAATGAGTAGAATATTTTAAAAAGCAAAATACATTTTAGAAAAAGGACAAGAAAAACACTGCAGTAGAGCTGTTTACCTTCACTAATAAGCCACTAACATTTAATACATTCCTTTTCTTCAATTTAAATTTTTTAAAAAGCTGAAGCACAGGTCACATATATCGGGGGGGGGGGGGGGGGGGGGGGGG
>JAVJGI010000065.1:45527738-45588411 GCA_035590275.1 Ibycter americanus
GATGGATGGATTAATCCCTCTTGAGTTTGGGGTTGGTTGTTGGGGAGTGGGGATGCTGCATGTAGATGCTGAAAGGCTGTATCAATTATAAGTGTTTAAAAACCATATTCATGAAAGTACCTGAGAAGTCCAGTAATTCTGGAAATCAACCCCTTTCTTTAGAGGCCCTACCTTTGAAGCCCGTCGCTTAGCATTTCTGGCCAGATAGTTGTCCTTTATTCGTCCAGGTCTCCCAGTTTCTATTCTCTGCTTCCCCTCCTGAGCTTTTGTGCGCAATCCTTGGGTTTCTGAGGTTAATTTGACTTTGCTTGTATTTATGTATTTAAAGTGAGAACTCCTTCCACTGCTGCCCTGATTCCAGCCCAGCTACAGCAGCATTTCAGTGTTGTCTCACGTAAAGGAGACACTAGAGCTTCTGAAACATTCCCCATTGGAAAGAGCAGTGCATACATGTTAAAAGCAGCAGCTGTGATGTGGCACACATTAAACCTTGTATGTAATTAATAACAATGTCCCAGCTGCAGGATCGCATCCCCAGAACCATGTGTGCCGGCTGCTCTGCACCCTCACCTCTGGAATTTGGGGAAGGAGCGTGAGAATTGAGACCACTGTTCAACAACTGCTTGTCAAAGCACAAACACCTAATGGCCATAAGCCACTCTGAGACCAGGGGTTTCTTAGTCTTTGAATGGAGCTATCTAAAGTTGCACACCTTAATGAAGAAATGACAGCAGTAATTGCTCTCTAAAGGGCTTAAGAAAATTCTTCTGTTTTTTTCTTTTGTGACTTTTAAGAAGTTTTTGTCCACAATCACCTATGATCAATGCCATATGGTGGTCACAATCATAAGCAGCTAGGGAATGGCTGCACTGCTGCAGCCGGCTCACCAGCCTCACTCCCAGCGCACCTTAAATCAACACCATAAAATTCTTCCTATGTTCATGGCACCAGACACTGCCCCATGATGTAAAAGGAACAGCTTCCCCTCTAAGCTTCCTTTAAGTCCTTGCTTCCTTTGCCTTGCTGCCACATATCGCTACCAATGCCCTCGGGATTACCTTGAGCCCCTCACAGAGCCACCTGCAGTAGCAGGGATGGTCCCTATCCCATCCCAAACTGGTGCCCAAGCAGCCGGGTCGCTAAGTAGCAATGGAACGGCCACCGCATGCAGCAAGTCTGCCCTCTGGCACCACGAATGCACAGCTGATTTATTCTAGCACCAACTGCAGAAAGTTCTTCTTTATGTTCGCCTCCGTGATTTCTGAGGCAGTGGTAGCGACCATCGCAAGGCTGGGATGGTTCGGAGAAACCTCCGACTCTTTAGGTGCTCCTCTGTATGTGGACTGACCCGCTCTTCTCTGCATTACCCTGAACCCACCCGCTCTCCCCGGCTTCTCAGTTTAGCCTTTCATTTGTATAATATTTTTTTTTCAATAAATGAATCAGAGGGTGTTCACAGAAGCATTAAAAAAACAAAAAAAGAGCTCTCTTGCATTCAACAAGCAAACTAGCATATTGACAGTTTTCTTTAGCTGCTACTATCAAATCTGCAAACATGTCATCCTCCTTTCATGAAAAGTACTTTCAGAGGTATTAATCTAATGCACTGTACTGCTAGTAATTAGTCAAAGTCACCTTCTATTGATTGCCTTTTCTCTATAAACTTTACTGACTGCTCCCCCTTCCCTTTTTTTTTCTTTTTTTTTAATATTTATGTCTATGTGTGCTTCACTAATTAAAACTCTTATTTTCCCTCCTTATTCTGTCTCTACCCGTTTTGCTCCTTAGCAGAAAAGAAATGGTTTACAGATGAGCCGGATAATGCCTATCCCAGAAACATTCAAATCAAGCCCATGAGCACTCACATGGCCAATCAGATCAATCAATATAAATCGACAAGCAGCTTGATACCACCAATCAGAGAAGTTGAAGATGAATGTTGACTCCTTCGAGGCCAGAACTATTTTTTTAAAGCCTGACAAACTTCATGAATGGTGATGTGACATTTATTCCTCTTACATGCTGAACCACTGATGGAGAAGTTAAGAGGGGCAAGCTTAATGGGAAAAATAAAGTAGACAGATCTTTGTTTGTCTGCCTTTAATATTGCTTCCACGTATTTTGGAAACTTTCATTTATAAATGAACATAATCAAAACTAGTCATGTATAGCCTCTAGCGTTTTAAATTATTTTTATTTATTAGAAAAAATATATTTTTCTTTTTTTTCATTGTCAAGTATTTTCCCTTAAAAAAAAAAACCCTGCTTATGTGGCCAGACTCCTAAGAATTTGAAAAAAAAAAACCAAACCTCAGTCTTTGGCTTAAAGGAGAATGATGGTCACAGTTACAAGGACATGTAATTAAGGGAGACAAATGATATATTTACAAAAAAGAAAAAAAAAGGTCCAACTTGTATTTTAGTAAATCAAAAAAAAAGAAGAAAAAAAAAAAAAAGAACCGTTCACCAAAATGTTTCTTTACTGGAGGATGTGTATTTTGTTCAGCATTGACACCAGCTCTTAATAAACTGAACTTATTTATTTTCAAAGTTGAAAGTCATATTTTTGTACATGTAACATTCTTCTGACGTATTAGTTGTTTTATTACCATATACGGATCATCTTAATTGCCGGTTATGTTAAGGTCCAATACCCCCCACACACACACTGTGTCCTGCTCCCTGACTCTGCCCGTTTGCGCACGCACACACACACACACACACAGAGCAGCCCAGCAGCCTTGATAACTTTCTGTGACACTAACGTAGTGATGGCCACGACCCTAAACTGAGGGCCATGTAGGGCAGGTGCTCACAGGCAGCACTTGCTCTAAACTGCAAATCTGGCAATTCTACTCCGTTTCCCATTAGCCATCAGCAGCTGCTAATTGCAGGAAGGCAAGCTTGGCAAGGCTGCTTCTTTCGCCAAGTGCTTTGAGCCAGAGTGCATAAATAGTGCATGAAATCAGAAGTTACAAACCCTCTCACCTACCGTGTTTTGTTGAGTCCTTGCTGCCAAAGTGCTGATGGCCTTCCATCAGTCTCGTTCAGTTGGTTCAGATGCTTCCTGCTGTGTCTAGAGGTTTAGTTCCAGATCTTTGCACTTTGGTGCTTGCTCGTACCTTGGGAAGAGGCACACTGACTCTCCTTTGGGGAGTTCAGCTCAGGCTGAAAACTGGTTTAGCCTCAGCTCTATAATCTCACAACATCCTGGTCTAAGTTAATTCCTGCACCAAGCAACTTTATATTTTAGCAGTTGTTTTTAATTATTATTTTTTTCTGTAATTTATTTTCAATTTGCTGGGACACCACACATAGAAGTACAGTACTAACCAAATCAAACTAAAAGTAATGAATGTATTTATTATGATAACTTACAAAAGGCCTTGGACAGGTGCCTTTTGTGTCAGCAGATTCACAAAGTTGCCAACAAGCTTTATAGCCATCAGACAAAAATGTGATGTTTCCTATCTGTGCTGCAGTAGCTATCCACCCAAGCATTTGATGTTCTAAATGATTTAGTAACTCTATCTCAAATTAGCAACATCAGACACAATTGTGTGAAGAGAAAGAAAGAAAAAAAAAAAAAAAAAAGAAAAAAGGCTGTGCTAATAAAGATTAAAACAAAAAATATAGAACCCAGTCATCAGGAAAGGAGATTTTCATTGTGCAAGTTAACTTTAGGCTTTGTAATTTTGCAGAATTGTTAAACGCCACAATAAAATATACTGTGGTACTTTTATCATTAGAGAAATATCAGTGAATCAAACAAATACAAAGCAGGTGAATTTATTGTGAAAACAATGATGTCCACTATATAATCCAACATTTAAGCTAAACTATCTCAGCTTTAATGTTTGTCCACTGGCTGCAGTACAAATATAACCATACTAACACCTAATAGGCTTTATTCTGGAGTGAATTCTTGGACTGTGACTACTTTGTTGTTACATTTTGTAGAATAGCTAGTTAAAGACAATAACAAGAATTGTTAATACAGTATCTGTAAAATTGGATTGTTTAAATTATCTCACTCTCCTACAAAGTAACAAAACAATTTAAGCAGTTTTTCATTATTATTTAGACCGTGTTTAACCCATTTCACAGTCCTCAAACCAGAAGATGATTCCCGTGAGCTCTTCTACGCTGCTTCAGCTAGTGACACGTTATAATCTACACACAGTTTCTGCATTGGGTCACGTTAAGCCTTTACTTTGAAGTCAGTGCTCCTTTTTCATTTATGAACTTCATCCATGTTACAACCAGAGTGAAAAATGCTGGTCCTGAGTACAGGAGAAGTTTTGAAATTTGTGTTCAACATCACCAGGTACATGTGATTTTTTTTAAATTTTTTTTTTGTTTTTTAAAATTTTCTTAGAAAAGTGGTGTTTACTGTAGGGGGCATAGAACATTATATCATATACAGTGCCACTTCTGAGTGTCCTTCCTTCAGAAGTGAGCATTCACTGGATAAAACGTACTAATGAAGCAAATGCAACACCTCTACATAGCTAAGGTTTGTGTGTATGTGTGTGTCTGTCCAGTCTACCTGTCACATCCAAAAATATCATACTGCCAACTGTACATAAATAAAGGACAAGATCTGATTTATACTCACGTTCTCTCCCAGCACAGATAGTTCCATATGTAATGACAGCTAGAACACCACCTGCAGAGAGCCAGCAAGACAAAGAGAAACAGGTATAGCTATGGTATTGCGTTCTCCATTTATAGAAAAGCTAAGAGCAATCAATAGTATTTTCTTACTCTTTTTGATGATCAAAGCCGCAGGACTGACTTCTGGCAATTAGATGGAGGCCCACGTAGAAAACCTGTTGGAGACATTCACCCGTTAAAGACTATAACAAGGCCAGCACCAATATGAAGTTATAGCAAGGCAATTGACTGGGAAAGTGGCTTAAATGACAGCTGACAGACTATGTGATGACTGATGTACTAATAACTTTTAATTCTTACTTTTTCTCAAAAGGCAACAAATGGGAAGTTAAAAAAAAAAAGGAATTTCGGCTTTTTCGTTAATTGCATGCTTAATTACTACAGGCTAAACAATTATAATTTTTTAATTGGTAACTGATGTATTGGATAGAGAATGTGTATGTGTCTATGTTGCCATATATGCATGTCCACACATACATGTATGTGTGGACACATAAATGCATATATACGGGTGTGTATATGTATTTGGTACAGCTTCATTGCAAGAAGGCGGTCTTTTTTTTTGTTTTGGCTGGGTGGGGTGAAGAATAACACAAAGGAAAAGAAAAATCTGTGACTTACAGGCTGGCACATGGAGGAATGTTGTATCTGCTGTTTCCTCCTGGTTTGACCAAAAAGCAGCCGTTCCTGTTGGTTATAGCAGCGGTGCACTGGCAGGGCTCTGCAGAACCCTCCCTGCCGCAGCAGGTGCGTGCGCCTGCCCCCCCAGCACCCACACACAAGTACTCCCCCATTGCCACAAAGCCCGTTGTCTCTGTCTCGTGGCTATTATTGTAATTTGTCCCCTGAAGACCATGAGCACTAAGATGAAAGGATAAAACTACCCTCCGACGGGGTGGTGTTTGGGTGGCAAGTGCCAAGCACAGCAAAAGTTAAAGCGTAAAGACAAGAAGCTATTTGGAGTCTAAATGCAATTTTTAAGGCCTCAACGTAACTTACTGTTGTTTGTACAATGACAAGTATACGATACTATTTATTAATAAGAAAAAAAGAAAGAAGATGCAAACTTCCCTGTACTTTCATAAAAACTTTCTAAAATTGCAACAGCTCTTCTTTCAAATCAGCATCGATGGCCAAACAGTAGGAAATACACATGATGGAAGGTGCAAACCCCTTGATTTGGGACATGATACAGTGCTTCAGGTTCATGGACATCATCGATAGTCCACCTGTAACACAAAGGGACTCTGCAAGCCTTACCAGCCCAAAATCCAGGAGCCTGGGGACAGAGCAAGCAGGGGGTGAGAGGGACACGACACATCCAGGTCCTGAAGCACACGTAACCATGTAGCTATTTCCAGTTCACCTTTGGTGGGAAAACCAGTGCTGCTTATACAAGGTGAAGCCCATGAGCTTCAGGATAACGAGGATCCCATATAGCCTTATTAAGCCACACAGATCTCTTGAAAGAGTTGTTGCATCTTCCACAGCTTAAAGGCAGGCGTAGTAGAGGGGCTGTATGGAAAGCCAGGTTTAGCCATACTAAAGATTTTTTTTCCCTATATTTTTTAACTTTAAAGAAAAAAGCCACCCAACGACTCAGGCAGCAGGGTGAAAAGACGCAATTGGCCTCAGCCAAATGTGCAAGAGGGGAAAAGCAGTTTGCATGTAACGTACAAGAGACACTAGAAAAGTATTATCTATAGCTTTCTATTATAGGTTGTTGGGTGTTGGTGGGCGAGGTGCTTATTGTTGGGGTTTTTTTCAGCCAGTGTAAAAATCTGCATTTCTTGAACTCTTCATAGAGTAGGAGAAGAAGGAAAAAGTATAATAACATGTTCTCATTCAGAGAGGACTGGTTTTGTTGTTTGTTTTTTCTATGTGTGTGTGCAAACTACATTTAACAACTACTGCAATAACTGGATGCATAAACCAATGTATGACACACATGAAAAAAGGCAATAATTTACCAATGGATAATTATGCATGTTTTCACTGCTTGGTCACTCACCAGCGAGTCCATAAACATGTTAGCAACTGCCCTGTTCTAGTTGAATCACATGGGCTCAAAGTTAAACACAGAGCAGGTGCTTAAATGGTTTTATCAAGAAGCAGATTTGTAAGGGCTTCTGGATCCCTGTGTATTGGAAATGAACACATATTGAGGTCAGGCTGTGTGTGTGCGGGGGTATGTGTGTGGTGTTTTGTTTTTACAGCTGTTATCATTGCGAATTTCTTTAGCACCAAAAGCAGTGTGTGTCTCACCTTTCATTTCTAGTTTTAAATGTGCTTAAACAAAATAATCCAGTGTGTGAAAGGCGATGAACAGGACAAAGTGAAAACAGAAATCCTTTCCCTGTGTTACAGTGGATTGGCCTGGGAATATCTGTCAAAGTCAATGGCAGATACATAGAAAAATTCAGGGGAAAAGAGAGTTCTTTATAGTCCTTTTGTCTTCCTCTCCCTGCCACCCGAACCACCAATATCCCCAACATATGAACAAGCACTTTTTAATTTTTTTTTTTTTTTTAATCAATTCTTAATTCTAAGGGTGTTTGAACAATCCCAGGCTTAGGGAATATAGATTTTTTAAAGTTCATTATATATGCACACAACCTTCCTAATATTCAGTTAGCAGGCATACTATTTGTAGTATTTTTATACCGAGCAATACTCCTAGGTGGAGGTACAGCCACCATCTGAAATAATGAAAGGAATGGAGTAGCTGTTCAGCTGTGGCCACCGCCTAGGGTGGTACGCAGGCGTATAGTATTGACAATTCTGCCCCAGCATTTATCAAAGCTATATTTATGTAAGTAATGTATCCATTCTGCACAGGTATTTTCTGCCATAGAACATGCAGCCACATTAAAACTGTATAGTCTATAAGGTGCAGTAGTCTATATAACTAAGTAAATTCCACTGAAGTTAATAGCTAGGACTGCTGGTCTAATGTACCTGTTTTATATAATGGTGTACTACTGCTAATGGTCAAAATTAGAAGGAGTAGGGGGAAGGAAGAAAATATAAAATACTTTTTTGTCACTTTGGGTCTCATTTAGAACAATATCTAACTTCAGAAGCTAAACACAGTAATGCTGCATCTAATTAAAACATTAGTGAGGTTGCAAGAAAGCTTCTTACTGCTTCAGTGAATTCATTTTAGGAGATCTTTATAACTTTAAAAAAATACCAAAAAAACCAAAACACAACACAGCATACAAGCAGTTGAATACATGTAATAGAAAACATAGATTTTTCAGAAACCAAAAATTTGGCATATGAGCACTTTGTTGACTGGACAATAACTAATAGGAACCACATGGAAATGTCAGCAGAAGTTATCTCAAGTTTTCCTTAAGTAGCAGTTAAAAAATTCTGCTTCTGCCACGGCATAGCTTGGGACACACACGCTTAGCAAAGGCAACTAATCTAACCGCGGGGGGAAAAAAAAAAAAAAAAAAAAGAAAGAAAAAAGAAAAAAAAAAGAAAAAAGTTGATATAACACTAACTTTTGCATTCCTGTAGAGTTCAGGGCTGCTGATTTTTCCTTCCTTCAGAAAAAACACACACACGCAAACACATATATACAATATATTTTGATGTCTACACATGTCTATTTAGTTATATTTTGAGAGTGGGATGTGGCGGGGGTACACTGAGAACCAGCTATCATCTCGACTCAAAAGTTCATCAAGAAAAAGGAGTATGACTTCATCATTTTACTTTTTACCATTATGGGTTGGTGAGAGAGAACAAATGCTGGTGCTCAGAAATGATCTACCTGACTTTGTCATATGTAATATCCAGTGATAAATATATTGTCCTGTAAAAAGGGTTTGTACATAACTTGTACATGGTTTCATTTTGTATTTTTCTCAGATTAAAATTTATGTATTTGTGTTCTAAAAGAAGGAGAGATTGCTGTGTTTTCTTCTTTTTTCTCTTTGAGGCAAGCTGTGGCCCATAAGGTCATGCAACATGTATCTCCAAGCCATGAATACTTTCTTCACAAAACCAATGCTATTAATACTTTGAACTAAGACTGACCCAGCTGCCTTTCTGTCTGGCTCACTCTCCAGAATCAACCCCTGCCTAATAATTAATACCAGCTGCCATGAAGGATGCTGTGAGGACTGCAAGTGAATAATTCTGCAGTAACAATAAAGGCCACTCTAATACCATTATGTACTCAAAACAATTATAATCTGGTATAATCATAGAATCATAGAACGATTTGTGTTGGAAGGGACCTTAAAGATCATCTAGTTCCAGCTGCTTCCACTAGCCCAGGCTGCTCAAAGCCACATCCAACCTGGCCTAATTCAGCTACTTTACATGGTTGAACAGAGCATCTCATGGCACCTTTAGCTCTGATATGTCAGGTTATGAGGGACTGGTAATTTTATTTAGCAGTCCAAAGATTTTTCTAATCTCTCGTGCTGAGTACTTTTAAAAGTTTTCTTTGCAAGATTTAGACTACGCTGCTTCTATTGCAGTGCAGGAACTAGGTATAATCCTGCATGCAACTGCATGGTTTCAAGTTGAAGAAAAACTTAGCCTCCTTTTGGAGCCTGTAAGATTGCACGCATGTGGCTGGCATTTTGCTATTGAAAATAAATAACCTTCTCATTAAAGTTGACATCATTAATCTTCTGTGTAGCAGCATCACCACAGTGATTTATAGTCAACTACAGTATGATAAACTTTGTTTAATTCTGAATTATGGAGAGGCAAGAAGAAGAGCAGAGCACTGCAGACGACTCAAGCATCTAAAAAACCACAAAAGTACAAATAGTTAATTGGTCCTAATTTGGAGTTAAAAAACATAAAGAACCTGTTATAAAACGGCTCCATTTGTTTTTTAAGCAAATTGAGTGTTTCGGTGGGGCAGAAGCAGAGGGGGAAATCAATGCACGACAGTATTTATGCAGGACCATGGAGAACTGTGTAACAAACTGGCTCAGCACCAATGTCAGTGAAGCAAACTGGTCCAGCCCTCACCGAGTACACCTGTCAAAACCATCCTCAGATACTCTCAGCGGGAAAGGGATTTTATGCACCATAAAACCCGTGACGTGTGTCTAGACCAGTTCAGTGAAAGGACTACTCTATATTAATAAATCTGCACAGAGATGTATACTAGGTCTAGCTTAGACATTACTCCTTGACTTCAGCCCTTCGTGTCAGGCACTAACTACTAAGTTTGACTTCTAATTAATGAAGGAGAGTGATAACAAGGAAGTGATGGACAGCCATATAAGTCTCCGTGAACAGGTATCCATTTTAAGATGGGAAGATAATTTGTCATCACAGGTTTAATGAGGTATCTGCTCCCTGCACAAGGATCCATATTACAAAAGAGGTATTTATCCATGGATATATGTGTGTGCATTTGGACATGTATTTTTATAGCTACGCATATATGTCACTACCTGCTAATTTTTTTAGGGTCTTGGCTCCTAGAAGGCACAACTTGCTATTAAAAACACTTAAATCAAACCTGGCCATAGAATAGCTAAGGTAAGAAGCTGTGTTGTGTAGCTACAGCCCTGTTACCAATACAAAGGTTAGATTGAGCAGCACCCTATGCAGTTCCCCCAAAATGATACAGTAGTTCTGGTCAGCAAGTGGCTGCCGTGAATGAACAGGCTGATCACACCTTTTCTGGATTACAAGGCAGTCCTGCTACGCTTTCACAATACTTCAATTAAGAAGCAATTGCCTTTTCGCTGTATATGATGATAAATATAGATTTTGTTCTTTTTTTAAATTACAAATACATGGTTCGAGCTAGGGAGGTGATTGCATTAGCATAGCTTTGTGCATTGAAGGAGTGCCACTGAGGGGCAGGGAAACTGTGAAACAAACCTTTGCCTTACAGCCCAAAGGCAAGGTGAAATATTTGTCACAATCTTCTACAGCAATACAAAAAAAACCCCACACCCAAAAAATGAGCCTCTTCCCAGGCCTCACTCACTCACCACACCCCCATCCTCTGCCCCACCTGCAGCCCCTTGAAAAAAAAATATGCTATTTTAAGAAAGACTGTAAATCTTCTCTCACTTAAAAGGTAAAGGAACTTCAAGCCTACTTCTAAGTATTATGGGAAAAGCAATCAAAGATCTCATTAAGTGAACCCTTAACCAAGTAACAGTTATTGTGCATTACAGCCATCCCAGCCATCATTGCAAGCCCACAAGTTCTGCCAGCCATAGTGAAATAGTACTCAGTTAATGTCAGAGGTAGGGACGAAAATTTTGTGACATGATGCACTGCTTTCAAAAAGTTACCAACATTATTTTTTTATTTCTTAAACCTTGGAAGAACTCTGCTTCCTTCCTAGATCTTAAACTTTAAAGGCAAAACAATGAGAGCTAATGGGATTGTTTGTCTTTTCCTGAACCTTAACAATCTTTAGGCATGGCTAACATCTAAAAAAGAAAAATGTGAATCTTGTCACCAGACTGAGGTTGTACAGTATCTGCTAAACATGACAATTGAACAGGTGTGGGAAGTGTTATGTGCCAGGTTTATGGCCTTGACCCTCCGCTTTAGTCATGCATGGCCATGCAGCTGCAGGGAGTGGCTGATGGCACATCGAGCCATCACAGCACTGCTTGCTAAACAGCACTAAACAGTGCGCATCACAGTGCAGTTATGCCAGGTGGCCTGTAGGTTATACATTAAGTGTACAACATACATAGGAAAGCCAGATTTATATAGAGTCAATTAGTTTTCCCAGTTCCCTGAATAGAAGCAGAATGGACTGACACATAGTACTTTAAATAAATAAATAAATAAACAAAGAACAAAAAGGGCATCTTGAGGTGAGAAGATAAATGTGTGTATATACACTCCAGTAGCCAAAATTCAGCTTTCTGAGAATTTTGTAGGCTTGTAGATTTATTTTCTTTTGTTTGGTGGTGGGATGTGTGTTGAGCGGTAAAAGCTGATAGTGAGCTGTATCATTGATACATGCAACTCTGTTAGAGGAATAGCTACGTGTCGGATAGGTTGGTAGTACAGACGTAAACCCCCTGCTTCTCATCAGTATTGACTTGTGTGGCTTAGCAATGGCTATGTACTTCATAACTTATTTGAAAAAAAAATCATAGATCAATTTAATCCTGCAGCTTTGAGCTCTTCAGGGAACATCAGATGTCACTAAAAATATCTTTAAATACGAAGAATTCAAAGAATATATCAATAATAATGTAAAATATATTATTGGGCATTGTAGTAGGTGATAGATAGCCCTCCACCTGCACTGCAGACTGCAGAATAGCTCCTAGAGTCACCTAGAGCTAACTCATGAAGTCTTGCCTTGTCACGAGGACACATTTGATCACTCTTCCTCTGTAATATATCATAGACCTCATAGTGCTGAGCTTTTTGTAGCAAAACATTTTGGTAGAGGACACTGGAACCTCTACTCTGCTTTTTTGTAAACATGACTAGAAGGTAGTTTAGACATTTAGTCATTCTGGAGTACAGTTTTGGTGTGGGTTTTTGGTGTTTTTTTTTTTGAAGACACATATGTGTGTCTATAGATATGCAAATAAACATAAAAGAAATACCTGTATCTTTCAACTAAATGGCTGTTTGCCACACTTGTAACTTGACTAAAGAGTCTGTCCGCTTTGGCAAGGTAACTGGGGCAGGGAAAGGGTGCAGTGAGGGAACCTCAGTTTAACAGCGCAGCTCTCTCAGCTACATAACTGCGAGCACCTCAGCAGTGACGTGCACTTTGACACGCAGCTATGCTGTCATGGAGAGCCAGGCTAGCAAGTCCCACACTTAGAAGAGAAGGCAGAAGCAGGAGATCCTATTTCAAACCAGAATATGAAGCCACTCTACAGCCTGAACAGGTTAAAAAAAAAAAAAAAAAAAAAAAGGAGGAGGAAGAAGCTGGAAGTAATGTAACTTGCTATTGAAATGGAAGACATTTCAGCTGCTCCTGCCACCTTATTCTTTTGTAGATGTATATAAGAGCTGTGATATAACTTGCAAAAAGTATCTGAATAGCCTCAGAAAGCTTGACATGTTATTGCCTCAAAAGCTGTGTGCCGGACAGGCAACGGACAGAAACAACTCCTACTACTCATATTCAGTGGGACCTCTGTTGCCCTACAGTGCAAGTGATAAGTTACTCCTGGAGAGAAGGAAAAACCCACGCTGCCCCGGAACGGTCCTAAACAAGCTGGGATGTGAGACACACGTTTACCTACCCGTATGCATCTTGCTCAGGGCATAGGCTGGGTGGAAGAAGTGAGGTTTTAAGCCCAAATCAACAGCAGGGTTCCTCATCCAGAGCCTTTTGCTGGGCCTGCTTGCTACTTGGCTCGCTGTTTGCTGACGCTCTCGTGTATGGCCACATCTGGAGAGCCTGGAGAAAGGCTGCGTGGCTGGGATCTGCAGCTTCTTAGCCTGGATTTGCTACCAGATAGAATTTATCATGTAATTGCATCCTAAGGAGACAAATAAATTACACATGTGAGTGAATGAAATCAAGGGAGAAAAATCTTTACAGCATATCCATTCATGGTATTTGATAAAACTATACAGGTTTTGAGCCTGGCTCTTCCCTCCTCGTCTTCGAGAATGGTGACTGACAGAGGATGGAAACCTGTTACTATTCCCCACCAAGGGACAAAAAAGAGAAAATACAGAAAGTATTCATACTTACAGAATCAGTATTCAGACTTTCTTTGTTTTCTGTAGTGGTCCTATGTGATCTTTACTCTTTTATACAGCAAGTGAGTGCACTGTGCCTGGCCATTTCATAAGCTGGCACGAAGACCTAAGCCTTCCAAACAGGCATTATTAACAAATACACTCCGGCTGTGAAAGAAAACAGGGAAAGAGGAGCAGGGGCAAATAACTAAACAATATTCAAACATAACAGAGTGGGAAATAACATCAGCAGATTTCATGGGCAAAGATTCTGTGCAGTCTTCGTTAAGTCAGAAAAAACTTCGTACATCCATGAGGACTTGAAGTATGTAGGGGTTCTGCAGCTAAGCTAGGTCTTAAGCATAATTTCTGGCTACACATACTTGACAGACCTCTTTAAAAAACACTCCCCCTCCCATCCGCCCAGGTCCCAGGACTGAAAACACATATATATTATTATAACTTATTTTCAGAACATCCATTAGGCAAAAATTTTCATCTACCTCTGGGTGCAGTTTGCCTGTTCTTACTTTCTCATTTATTTCCAGCAACTAGACACTAGTGTCCAGTAACCAGACACTTTCAGTCTCTGTCAAAAAGATCTTACAGTCAGTGGGAGAGTGAGTTCAAAGTGTCCCAGTGGATGTGTTGGAGAGAGATGAACACTCAGAGCACTTTTTGTTATGACTTTATTCAGTTTCCACTTTCTTTTCCTGCTTGGAAGAAGAAACTCATATTTCCAACATCTTTGTCTTCTTAGACTCTCCACAGAGGTTTGCAAATCAAACCACAGTGAAGACTTGTAAAATAATCTATTGTATCTGAAATTTCTGATTGTTGAGAAACTGTAAACATCCCTTTTTTTTTCCCAGTGCACTCATTCAAATGTTATCCAGCAATGTTTCTAGTTAGACATCAGATACAATACAATATGTATTTTGAAATGCATTTATCTCAAGAGACAGTGCAAAACAAATCAGTAAATGTTGGTTTTATCATGGATCAAAGACTCCGCACGTAGGATGCGTAATCCATGTGTGCAGGCTGGACTAGGTAGCCTTCCTTCCCAGGCCTACAGCTTGAATGCAAAATTTTTTAAAAGTCAATACCATAGCGGTTTAAAATTAGGAATTGATGGAAACAAGACTGGTTCCTTTCCTTCAAAGAAAACTGGTGATACAAGTTGAAGCCAAGAAAGGCTGTGACTTGCACACATGTAAGATTTTCCCACTGAGGAAGGGATCGCTTCAAAGATAACTTTTCCTTATGACAGACTTTCTGAAGTATGCTGCAAAATACATTTCCTATCCCCCACCCCACACATGATCAGCCATCTCTGTTCTGTCTGTTCATAATGTGCAAACTTGATTGCTGCTCCTGCAATATTCTAGTCAGACAATGCAAACTCCCATCCTTTCATCACCCTGTATATGGACATAACTGCAATGGAGAAATAATAAAAATGTGCAAGACAGTGGAATTTAGGGAAACCCAGAAAGTCATCAGGGTAGGCTATCATATAGTCTCCTGCACTGATTAATTGCTTCTTGAGAAACAGCATTTTAAAGAATCAAATCTAAGCAGATTATTAAAATTATCTAATTCTTTCAAAAACTCATGGACTGACTGGGAAACCTGGAAGGAGAAGAAAAAGAGATGCTTGGGTGTGTAGACAATTATATCTGACAGTGGAGCTGGAGAGATTTCATAACAGGGCATCTGACGCTGGGCAGAGGTTTGGGTAGCTGGGTAGCTCAGTTGTTTGCATGGATGGCAAGTGTGACAAAGAAACCCTTTTAAATTCACTGGTTGCTTCAGCATTCATCTCTCCCTGTAGTGTTGTATCAGTTTCTGTAAGGATACATTACTTCATCACTTTAGGTTCGACAGATGCTTTCTCGTACTTGGACTCTGTCCAAAGAATTTGCAGGGAAGATGATCGCACTAAGCAATGAAACTCCTTACAGCCATTTGATTCAATTTGTTGTAGCTGGACTTTCAAGAAATAGTTCTAGCAACGTGTGCTTGAATGCCTGCAGGGTGTTTTGTAGGGAAATCAGCTGTCTGGGCTTTGTAATGCTTCTTTGACATCTCAAATCTCACTGAAAAGCATTGCTCTGCCCAGGATGAAACCAATGGCTTGCTGGGTGCAGGAGAAGCTCTAAGTAAAGGATTATTGTTCTTTCTAGTTTGCATTCTTTGTTCAAGGTTATTATCAGACTCACGCCCTTTGCTTGCAACTAACAAAACAAAACAGTCCGTATAAACAATGTGAAAATCTATACCTGTTATAAACTATGCTTTTCATCCACGTCTGTTAGAAATATCCAAGGTATGCCTGGAGATGCCTTTCAGAATGAAAAGGGTCGGGGTATGACATGCCTAACTACAACATGCTTTTCTAATGCGAATAGTACCAAGTACTAGCAGCAGAACTTGCTTAGTTTTATCCCTTATAACGTGTAGCTCAGTTGTGTGTGGTAGTTTTAATGCTTGTATTACTACTTCCTACCACCAGGTTATACCTGGAGAGTACTGGGCAGAGAAGCCCTCTACAAAACAGCATCTTTTCCACCTCAGCTGGCACAGGATAAGAGTTCTGGCAGAAATGGATGTAAACTTTACTCCTTTTGCCCCTTTCAGCCACTATGGTGTGCTACACAGCGACCACCAGAGAGCTTATACATGGTCTGGGCTTCGATACAACTGCCCCAGCCCCCTCCAAAACAAACAACAAAAGTGCTTGCAGTCATGGGAATAGCTGTATCTGCAGTATGATTTGCATAGTGATTAGCGAGAAGGTTTTTTACCTAGAGAGTCGCTTGCAGTCAATTCCGTGCTGTTGGAGGCTGCAGGATCAGCTCATCATCCTCCAGTATTTCCCTCATTAATACGCCTCTGACCTAGAGGCCTGTTCCTAGTAGGACTGAGACTCTCCAGCCCGTTAAATCACCTGTCCCTTAGCTATGAACGCTGTGAAGACATAATTATAAGGATTAAACTGAGATCATCAATTTAGAGCAAAAATAATACTGTCTCTGTAAGATTTGAAGATTTAAATCCTCCAGACTGAGTAGCACAATCCTGGTAAAGCTTATGTTGTTGGACAGTGTCCTATTGCTGTGTCCAAGCCTCAAGGAGGATGCTCCAAAGCTGTGGTTGCTTTCCATGGACTCTACCATTGTTTCATTTCATAATACCCTTAGCATAAAGCATGTGGACCATTCCCATCCCAGAAAAACAGCGGTTATTTAACATAAATGGCCTTTTGAAGACAATTATCCATCTTGATTGTCTATGAAGGGAGCCTAATGTAACTGGATATGAGACACCGGAGTCTAGGTGGAATGAATCTATGCCACATACTCTGTGACCCCTTCATGGAAGACCAGTTCTGATGTACTGTGATGAAAGACCTTTTCATAGGGTGGATGGCTTGAGACCACCTTCTTTTACAGCTCACCTATTCAGGGAAATAGAATAATTGAAGCACAGAACATGAGCTTGTGTTCTCACAAAGTTGTTCTTCAGCTTAGAAATAGGAAGAACCTATAAAACCTATGATGCCTCTATATCTTCCATCCTCTGTTCCTTGAAACTTGTGCTTTAGAGTGATTTGCCCAGAATCCTTTAATGTGACAAGGAACTGCTAATGTACATATGGTTCATCCTCTAACAATGTAATTGTTTTCTTGCTATATATTCACTGGCTTTTTTTTTTTTTCTTCTAGTCAGATGAAAACACCTGATGATAAATTATGGCCTTTTATCTTGCCCTCGCCCTACATGCTTTAAAATGTATCATAGAACAGTTTGGGTCAGAAGGGATCTTAAAGATCATCTAGTTTCAACCCCTGTGCCCTGGGTAGGGACACCTTCTACTAGATGAGGAAAATACAAAGCTGTATTCCACATTTAACTTAAAACTAATCTGAAATATAATTACCTGGAATCTGTTGCTATTTATTTATTTGGAGAAGTTAGATTTCACATGCTGTGCAGGTTAAAGAAAAACTTCTAAAACCCCCACCTTCATGAAACCAACAAAGAAATAAACACTGTTCGAGACAGTTAAGAAAGAGAAGGGGGAGGCGTGTGAAGAACATCCTTAGGAAAGGGTGTGTTGCGGAAAGCAGTATGGAGAAGAGAAAGCAAATGGCCAAACATTAAAACAGAAAAGCCAAAGTGCTATCTCAGAAAAGAAAACCAACTGAAAACACAAGGAATGGGAGAAACAATGCAAAAGAGTTCAAGATTGGTGCAGAACAATCAGGCCAAAACTAATGAGCTTTTTGTCAGGCTCTAAAATCGACAGATCTACCATGTGCTTCAGCGAACTGTGGTTTCTTTCCATAGCAAGGCGGATGACTTTTTATCAGATGTGTCACTTGGTGAAATAATTGCCAGCAATAATGGTGCAATAGCAGCATACTCAGAGCACAATTTATCCATGTCTATTCTATCTTTCAACTTCAAAGCTTCTACTGCCTCACAGATCACATCAAAATGACACCTCTGTCGTTAATGACAGTGGTCTAATGCAATACAGAGAAGTCAAATCACTTCTCCAGATAGGCACAATGCTCTCATATAGAAACTAGGCATGTGCACGGGTCCTGACATTCATATTCAGATTTGTATTTGTGGGGAAGAGGGTGGGTTTGACATACAGATTTATTCACATTTGAAACAGCCTGATTTCGTAAAGCACAAAATTCACTAGAATTAGAAAGGAGGGGGGACAAGAGTAGCACACAGGGACTTAACTAATGCAAAGGGAATGCCTGGATGGAGGAAATTTCTGTTTGCACAGCCTACAGCATGGGTTAGCCAGTGTCAGAAGTCAGAGATGCAAGTTGTCTTTAAAGAAACAAACAAACAAACAATAAATGATAAGATAAACGCACCTTAAAATGCACACATTGTCCTTGTAGGCAAATCCACATATTTTCTGAATCTAGTAGCAAACCAAGCTGCTGTGAAGCCCCTCCTGGTGGTGATTAGTCATGTAAAGAAGAAAGCCGGCAAACTGCAGTTCTTAAGAAGAAAGAATTGTCTGTTTATATTCCAGTGCTGTTTGGAAATTACCATAGAACAATAAATCTCTAAGTATGAAAAATATTTCTTTTGCTTTCATAGTATACATAAACACACATGCAACCACCACAGTGGCAGGGACACCATTTGTTTAGGTTTCATTAAGATGTGTAGTTAAAAGCCTTATTAAAAGGGTCCATTTCTCACTTCAGTGATTAAATTTATTGCCTAAGGGTTAAGTAATGCTTCAGAGAAAAAATGAGGCTTAGGAATGTTGTCATATTTTACCAACTTTTTCAATGGAAACATTTCCTGTAATGACTACTTGGGTGGAGGGTGGATACTTCAGCATAGCACAGGTTTTTGCAATGGTTTATATAATAAATAGACAATCAAACACAATAACCAGCTCTCACACACACACAAATCCCACATGGGGAGTGGGAGGGTGGGGAGAAGCTTCTTTGGGGAAAAAGAAAGGCCAATTATCTTTAACAGATTTTTTTTTTCAATTATTATTGTTATTCCAGAACCATGATAAAGACGACTTAGTTAAAAAGATAAATAAAGAAAAGGAAAGAAATTAAAAAGAAAAAAGTGGGTTTTTTCCCAATTATTTATCTTAAAATTGCCACAGGTAGGAGACAGCAGAACGATTGGCACCCACCCAGTTCCCATTACCCTCTTCAGCAATGGAAACAAATTTCAAGCAGCATTTGGTACTTGTTTCCTGATTGCTGGGTAAACCAGAAGGAGGGGACCAGATATATGTCCACTGCGACACATATATGTATCTGTGTGTGTATATATATATATATAAAATGAAATTAGTATGTCATTTCACACAGGCTATCAAACAGCAAGGAAATTTGAGCACTTGATACAGAAGAGGGAAAACAGAAACCAGCAACACTGAGTGAAAAGTTAGTTGTACGTAAGCAGCTGAAGTTATGAAGCTTGGATTGTGGGTTTAGTAAAGGGAGATTGCAGAGGAAGGAGGGAGGGAGGAAGGGGTCAACGGCAGCTCACTTGTTAGGCCTTGCTTAGGGAGGAGGAGGAGGAGGGAATTATGGGGTTTTATTTTAAGAAATAAGGATTAAATATATGTGGATCCTGTGACTGGGAAGATGGGGAGATAAAGAGTGACTGCAAGCTTAGGTTGAGGTCATCTTTAAAATGTAGCTATATGAAAAGAAAACTGGAGATAAGCTGGGGATGGACAATGCAAGTGAAGCAGTCAGTCTGGCGGTATTCATTCGTATTATATGGTGTCTTGCCAGGTACAGCATCAGGCTATATGAAGACCTGTTTCATTCTCAGTCTTTGTAAACAACTTATTTCTTTAAATAAATAGATGCTTCCATGTATCTTCTTCAACACTAGTGACACAATTTAGTTCTTTGTTAATGTTTTCTCCACTTTCTAGACCAGCTGTCAGCTGTAGTACCGAGGAAGCACTAGGATATATTAAGGGCTATTTTTGTTGTTGTTTAATACTCCTACTTTCAATCCAATTTATTTATGCAATAATTTTAATGAAGTCTTAATTTTGCATTCTGCTTGTGCTTAATTTACACCTGTTGTGTTAATTTATGTCTATGACCACAGGTCCTTTCCTCCCTCTCCCAGAAGTCCAATTTCACCTGTTACCGTAAAAAAAGTTGGAATCAGCTCTTTTCTCTTTCTATGCATAGACCCCCCTCTGTCAGAAATAGCTCCCACTTATGCTTTGACAGGCGGGTAGAGCAGGTTCCTCCAAAGTCGTCATGACCATTACTGTACTATCAGTCACCAAGAATTTTTTGTGGTAATTATTTTTTTTCTTAAAATGACCTACAATTATAATATAAAGAGACTGTCTTGGCTTTCCTTTTGTTTTGTTACTTTCTTTATTTCATTTTTTGCCTGAGTTGGCTTGCCTTCTATCCTGATTTTTTCATACCTGTTTCATCAGGAATAAGTACCAAAGCAGGTGTTGTAACAGAGGTCTTTTCTGGGCATTTCCACGGGGTGGTAAGGGGTTTTTTCTGACCCAGAATGCAGTATTACCATACAAGTCCTTCTTTATTTCTAGTACCTGTCATCATATTGCTGATAACTAATTAAAAGATTTCCAGACAGACCTGCTGGAAGACACCCCTGAACGACACTGACTCCAAGGAAATAAAAAATTCCTTTGAATTCTCCGTACGTACTTGCCCTGCTGTGCCTTTTGTCCTAGCTAATTGTCATGGAGCAGACTGAGCCTGAAACAAGAGGCTACACATAAAAGCATAAAGTAAAGATCTTAAATTGTTTTATTTTTGGTTTAGTTTATTTAGGGAGCCCTGATAACCTAAACCTTCTGTTTTCTCACAGAAATGGCACATGAGGAATTATTGGAAGTTTCTCCCACCTGACCTGCCAACGCAGTTCATCTCTTACCCGTAGCAAATGTTGTCTAAGGCCAAAGCAATAATTTGCCTCTGCTTGGTGTTTGTACTCAGGGTTTCTACTTTAACCTTCATGCATTCCCCACACTGACATGGTATCACTATAACATTCATTCAGTTCCAACTGGACTGTGAGGGGCAGCACGTTTCAATATCAGCTCTCACACCATTTCTGAAACATCTGTGTTTTTCCATCCGTTGTTAGTGTCCTGTGTAAACACCACGTAGCAAACTCAAAGGGAAGAATCTGTCTTCCCACACCCATGCCTTGTACCTGTAATAAAACGATTTTCCTGTTTGTTTTGATATGTAAATAACATACATATTTGCACTTTTTAATGCTGAAAAGCTTTTACTTGTATGGACAATGCCAAAAATCCAATTTTAGTTTTTCTATAAATTTTCAGCATGAAGTTCTCTGATTAATGACTATCTTAAAATGCCCTATGGTTTTAATGCACAAAAATTGTTTTCCAAAGAAGAGAAATAGTCAACAGGACTGCCATTTTTTACTCATTAAAATTCATAACATTCTGGCTAAACCTTTGCAACAAATGCAAAATCTCTTGTCTTGAGAGACACTGTAAAACGTGTAAAAAGCATTTTGAATTTTGTACAAAAAAATTTGCATTTGGTACTCTCAACTACTCCACTCAAGTACCCTCAAATACAGAAACTAAGGAATAAGACCCTGATCTGAAACTTTGGGAAGGTTAGAGAACATCGGTCTGTCCTTTAAGGGCAGAATTCAGACTACTGCTGGACTCCTTACACAGTCTTTGGCTTTTTTGTGTCACCTTTGGACTGGACTTCAGCAGCTTCTGTGCTAGTTTGTTCTTTTTTATATTTATGCATGCAAAGACCCACTCTTGCAAAAAAAAAAACCCCGGAGATTTAATGAGCCATCATCCTTTTAACTGTGAGTTCAGTTTCCCTGTAGGTCAGGAAATTCTGTACAAACTGCACATCAGAGGTGGCTTCATGAAACGGTCTCTCTGTGTCTTCACCCTTATTTATGCTCACTGCCTTTCTACTTTTTTTTTTCAAGCATTAAATGTTGAGTTTTGTTCACAGGAGTGACCATCAGTAGCTGCTGAAACAAGTATATCTTTCTCAATTTCAGGTTCTGGATTACATTGATATTAAAAAAACACTGCAAAAAAACCCACTAGATGTAAGTTCTTCACTTCACAGTAGTAAGCATAGGAATGTTTTTCTCCTCACGATGACTTTGTAAGAAGAAATACTTCTAAAACCTCTGCCCTGTAATCATCCAAGGACCCTCACTAAAAAGTGCTTTTAGAAAGTGCAAAGATATAATAGCCCCAAGATGAATCTGCCCTACAGTTCCATTTTCTGCCATACAAACGTTTGGGAGCTTATCATTGAAGCCACATTAGTCTTGATTTAAGGTCTTTTGACACATTATTACAGCACACTGCCATCACTTCACACCTGCCATTCTGTCAGTCAGAAGAGAGGGAGGGGAAACAATTTTGATGTCAATCAACAAATCCTTTGGGAGGTGTAACCTGTTAAGACATATTACCCTTTGCCCATTGCGATTTACAGGCTTTGAATTTAAAGGACATATGCCAGAAATAATTAAAGACTAATCTTTATTGTACTCACTTATGAATGAAGGCATTTAGCACCACTAGCACATTTATATCATCTGGAAGAAGAAAGAGGAACTGAGTGTGGTACTACTACTCTTTCCATTTCTATTAATCAATTGATTTGGCTGGATGTTAAAATCTTCTTCCCTCACGAAGCAAATATTTAGAACAGTAGCCATAACTATTACACTTATATTAATGTCCTACCAAAGTACAGATGATTCCAGCACGATGCAAGGCCTGTAACATTGTTTATGAATCAAGACTTTATTTTAAAAATGAAAATGACATGAAATTATTAAAAAAAATATAGCGAAATAGAAAATAATACTAATAATAATTCTGTCCTGTACGTTTTAGTGGCTACAAAAAACAACCTCAACCTGGAGAACCACAACTTACATGGGCGTGGCTTTGGATTACCTTGCAACTATTCTGTTGTAATTTACCCAGAGGCATCAAAGGAATGATGCCAACCTCAAAATCTGAATTTAGAACCTAAGTCTTGAGCTGAAGGAGACTTCCCCCCCGCCCAAGCTAGGTTTTCAGAATGACACAGAAGAAAAGAAGCATTTACACAGCCTACTTGTTACTGTTCACAACTCATCTCTGGAAGGAACATCTTGTCCTTAGACTGACCTTAGAGCTACAAGCTAAAGAAAATAGCTACAAAACGAGAATAGCTATGGAGTAAATAAAACAACAGGCAGGGACTATATAGTGCAGAGAGAACTAGAATAAAAAAAATTAATTATATTGTAAATTTTCTTACACTATTGCACCATATCACTCTACATACAGCTTGTTTGGTCTAGAAATGGGATAGAACTGTGGAAAGTCTGATTTGCAGTTGCCACGGTATATTACCAGATCACTACTGGGGAGAACAGTTTTGGTAGCTAATCTGAAAAAAATTTTAGGCTCATTGTTCAACAGGCAAATCCTACACCATTAGCTCATCATCATCTTGTTATTTACAAGATGATATTCTTTTCCTCTAAGGAAACACGCTTTTTTCTACATCTTCTTCCTGCCTTACCTCTCTCATTATACACACACACACGCAGACACACACACGTGCACTGGAAGAGACAAGGTGGAGTTAGGGAGAAGAAAGCAATTGCTCTCGACTGTGCCACAGACCTTTAGGGACTAATACATCACCCTCCTAGAGAAGCAAATACAATGTGGCATGCTCTACTGATAGATAGTGTGGGTATCAAGATCACCCAGGTGCTTAGGAGACTCGTAGCACTCTCAATTTGTATTCACAAATCATTTTCATCAGGAGGGTAGCGATTCACAAAAGCATCATGCACACATTGGTTTATTAATTTGATCTGAGGGAATGGAAGGGCTAAATTATTTTTAGCTGGTGATAGTGACAAAGGTGTGCGCTGGTAGCTGTTAATTTTCCATTTCCCAGACTATGGGAATCATCTTCCATATGAAAGACTCTGCCTTCTCAGCTCTCGTAATTTAAAGAAGTACTCTGAGGAGGGTGGGAAGTTGAAAGACAAGGAAGTAGGAATGAAAGGCGAATTTTGATTTACTATTCTACACAGAGGAAGGAAGAAAACGTCCTTCTTCAGCATCTGTCTCCCCTCCCTTTTAAATATGCCATCTGTCTGACTGGGTACTCTTTGCCTCTTTTCGCATATTCATAGTACCTGAGCACCTCTAGCTATTACATTTCCCCCCACCCACACTCCTTCCCCCTCTCTCGGAGGCGGCTCGGACACGACCATGCCAGCCAGCCCTTTTGCCTCAGATTCAGCTTGCTGTGGCACTCGTTAACTTCACACACAAGTATCACCGACTGTCCCTTGACTGTAAGCTATAGTGGAAGCTAGAAATAGTACACCAGTTTTTACACAAGAAGCCAAGACTTTCCACGACAGGCCAGAATTGTTGCTTTCAGGAAACATCAGCACTCACAGCCATGCACAAACCAGAAGCTGAATAACTATATCTAATGCAAGAGCAAAATACTATAAGCAGTGTCTTGTCTCATATTTTGTGGTAATAATAACATAAAGCAGCTGTGTGTTTCCTGCTGGCAGGTGATGCCCCATCCTGCTTTTACTTTCATAGGTGTAAAGCAACACTAGCAACGGAGTGAAGCTGGTAGAAAATGTGATTTGAATCAGTGTCTTAGTTTGGAGCTGGTCAGAATAGAACCTTGTCAGCCTGGAAGACTGTCGAATAAGCTGTGACATTTAATCAACTGTTTGACTACAGGCTCACCTCTGGTGTCTGTGGTGAAGTGAACATGATTCCCCTCACCTTGCTTCACATCACACATCACTTTTCAGTGCACTGCCGTAGAGAGCTAGGTTATAGCCTTTTTTTTTCCCCCCTAAGAGGAACACAGTAACAGAGGTCAGCTACAGTCATGAATTTTATGAAAGGTTTGCTGGGAAACCACATTAAATGGCAACATCAGTCCATACATCAGCTCTGCGGTGCTCTTATTCCAAGACTCTGCAGCTGAGTGATTTGCAATGTACTTGCATTTCATGGCCATCATTTTCAAGCAATGTCATTTGCCTTGGTATCAGACACTTCAGCTGCACCAGAATCCACCCAGCTATTCATGATAAATTTCCTTAAAAAAAAAATAAAAAATTCTTCACCAGAAACACATTCCCAGGATCTCCAAACTCAAATCTCAGGAAGCCTTGCATATAAAACCAGGCGCAGACACCTCAATATACAACAGGGGCTGGAGAGGAAAAGCTGAGAACAAAATCACTATCCCAGGATTCAGAAATGAAGCAGGAAAATTTCCTTGTACCTACTGTTTGGACTAAACTATCCTTCATTTAGAGCAGCCTAGCAAAATCAGGCAAAACAAACACTTGTACCTATGAACACTGATCAGCCCAAAAATCTCCATTGTTGTCCCAACCCAGAGGAACATATATTTTAGACAAAGAAGCAAACACTGTCCATCTTGTATTGCTACTTCCAGTGTATAAACCTGCAGATCAGAGGGCCACTACAGTAACATCCATGCACACATAAAACAGAAAGGTCAACAGGATGCTATTAAAGCATAAGATGAGGTCTAGATCATCAATATGGCAAATATAATGCTTTTTTGTTAAGTTTCTGAAGGAAAATCAACACTAGTGATATTTTTTTTTTCCCAGAGAATAGTTTTTTCCAGAAATAATATTGACTCTATTTCCACCACGATGCCATATATTTTCTCCTGTGGTGAATCGTATTATTGATACTGGATGCCAGTAGAAGTTTTAGAATTGTAAAATATTCAGTTGCAGAGGTAATGTCATGTCAACCACATCACAGATCCACTAAACTTGTCAATATACAGATGTGCCTCAGTCCCTTCAGAGAAAGGGGTTCCTCAGAAAGTAACATTAAACACTCAAAACTCTAAGAAGTTGTGATAACATTTCCACATCATGGAAAGAGTCTATATCACCGTAAGTAAACTTAATGAAAGTCTAATAAAAGTAGTACTCCTACTGGCATGTCTCAAAGTGCTAGACATTAGGCTGGAATCTTTATGGAGAACTTTTTGCATCTTGAAGTTGTCGTTACTAGCATATTCAAGAGGGTTTTCCATAAAATTTGCTACATACCTTACAGACAAGACCATTATTGTAACTGCAGACACTGTCCTATTGAATGCCCACGTTTATCTTAGACTTGTTGGTTCCTCATGCTGCAATGCAACAGGCATCAAATTTCTTTCATCTGTTCAGAAAGCCATTTTTCACCCCAAATCTTACGTTTATTTGAGTTTGTACAGACTAAGATGCATCTATCTCCTCAGGACATCAGACAATCCAGAACTTCAGCTGAAATCTCAGTTGGCAAAAATATATTTTTAGAGGCTAGAAAGGTGAACTTACCGCGAGACTATATTACAGAAGAGTCCCATGTGTTGAAGCACAAACACACAGGAGATGTGTTAGCTGGTTATTGCCATCCTGAATAAGCGGAAAGCACACAGAAGACAGACAGATTGACCTACAGGACACTCAAAGCATAGAGAAGTAGTAGAGGGAGGAGCGCTGCATGCAAATCAAAAGTCTCAGCAAGGGAAGGAGTTAATTATTCTCACAACTCAGGAAGCCTGTTCCCGACGTGGCTTCATAAACTTAGGTTTTAAAGGTCAGATGTCTTGCAACAACAGCAATCATTATACATGGATTCACAGCCCTCCTAATTGCACTTACAGATCCTTAGGCCAGAAGTCTGCATCTGCAACTCAAAGGAAACAGAGCAAAATGTTGCAGATGTGACAGCATCATAGCACCTGGCCCAGTATTTAGGAAAGAGCTTAATTTTGTTTCCTTATTTTGGAGAGAAAGAGGAGAAATGCACCCAATAACTATGGATCCTTAATGGCTGGGAGAAGCGGCTGGAAGGATTTTCTCGGTCTTCCTGCTTCCACATATACAATTTCTATTGCAAATTTTCCAGTAATCAGTGCAAGTGTCTACAACATCACACGTCCACTACTCTGAATCAAAGTTGCTTTACCAGAAGGACTTAGGTGGTCCATTATCTCCACCTTGTTAGGTAGGCACTCTGTATCCATGACAGGGAGAAACTGCACCACTGAACTTAATTCCTGTTAAGCGTGATGGTTATGAAACTCTACTTCTAGTAGACCCGTTTGCAGCTCAGGTTTACTGACTCACCTAGCTTTTGTTCCTAAGTCTCCACTGTATCTCACTGACTTGGTATTCAGTCTACAGAATGTCTTCTCACTAGGACCAAGGAGACTGCAAGTGATCGAATGCAGTTCATTGACTCAGTATTTAGAAAGTAAAATTGCACACAGAATTACAGTAATAGATAAGATAGCAAGAACAGAGAGCTACAACCTTACAATAAACACTTCTTTTCTTTTTTTTTTTTTTTCAACCTGATATCTAACCTGTTTATTCTAAGTGAAATAGCCCTGCTCCAGGAGTAAGAGTTCAAAATGCTAACCAAAGGACACCGAGGCAGTTGAATGAAGGGGTTGGTAAGATGGAATCAAACATCACAGTAAGCCTCCTTCCCATTTATGCTTTAAGAAACATTGTATAAAGAGTAACTGATTGCCTCAAATCTTATCTGTGTCCTAGTGGTGGATCAAAGAATATCAAGAAAGGGTCGGTTGACCTCTTGACACCTCTGGTAAAGATTGAGTGTATACATGAGACGATTGAATCTGTGTTCTTTGAGCCAAACCCAAAGGAGCTTGTACAGGAAATTTCAGTGCATTATAACATCCCTTCCAGGTCATACTGAAACACAATGGTTGTTTGATGATGCCTGACAGGCACTCAACATATGAGTTCTTAATGTCAGTTCAATGCTTAAGGTGGAAGAGTCCTCATTAGAAAATCACCACCAGAGTAAATACTTCCTGTGGTACTTGTTAACTGTTACTACATGGAAAGGAAAAAAACCCCAAAACAGGCTTGGGAAGAAAGGCAGAGTTCTCTTTTCACCCATTCTCAGCTCTCTACTTGACAAAGAGGACAAACTGATAGGGCATCTACAGAAAAAATAAAAAACAACCAAAACCAACCGCTGAACAGCTGCCTTGTTTCTCTTTACATTATAGCTGTATAGCGTACAGCGCTAGAGAAATGCAGTCTCCAGCACTGCTGTTTTGATGTTCTTTGCAAAAGAAAAAGTAAATGTGCACGTCTGTAAATTTCAGCAGTAGAAAAAGTTTAAGAGTGCTGTCACCTTCTTCATTGTATATATAGCTTGGTAAATAAGGAAGAGAGAGAGTGCTCTTGGCAAAACCATTGGGCATTCTGTGCTCAGCCTTCCCTCCTGAAATAAAATACAACGCTAGGTTTTCCACATTGGTTGTTTGATGTATGGCTGTGTTCTACCTCATCATTCTACTATGATTCAACAAACATTAGAGAGAAATTCTTCTGTTTAAATCCTTTACCACAACAGAAGTAAATATCTTACTTTTAGAAAACACATTTCTTAAAGATAAAATACAATTCTACAATACTCTTTCAGATAGATTTGCCATAAGTCAGATACCCTTGTTCAAATAATGGACTACGAACCTAATTTATCTTGTGCCTTCAAGAAGTACAGAACTTGCTCTTATTAAGGTGCTCCATTATGAGAGTCTGTGACTGATACAATGAATTGTTTTTCAGCTGTGCTGTGGTTGCCATTATAAGTCTCCTGGTTGAATGAAAAGGCAATTAAGGAGGAAAGTATTTAACAAGAGACCAAAACAAAATGATGTAGTTTTAAGGACAGATCATGATTACAATGACATTTAAACTACAATTCAGCTAAAATAAAATAACAATATAGAGCTGCATGGGACTCTGGCAAGGGTGATGGGAACAAACCTATTAACTTAGGAGGAAAAAAACCCCACTTCATGCTATAATAACAATTTTGAATCAAAAACATTTGTTTTTCACTTCCCTTTCACTCCTCCCTAAATTACAAGTGCAAATGGGAGAAAATAGAAGTTACTTATTCAGATAACCTGATCAAATCTATAGGTGGATGACACGTATACCTAGATGCAATTTTCTAATCTTCTTTCAAAGACAAGCTTTCTTCTAAATTCCAGAGATTTAAATGTATCATTCAATTTTGGGCAACCACTTCAGTGCATAATAAATTCAGAAAAACTAGCCGAGTTGTTCTATTACTGAGAGGATATAACTCAGTCATACATGAGGTAACAGTCCTTGTGCTACGCACAAATATAATACATATTATGACAGTACCGCTCAGTACACTGTAGTGTGAAACAGGTAAGGGAAAGGAAATAAAAGCAAAGCTGTGAAAGGCACTAATAATAGCTGTTCCTGTTAGAGCTGGACTACAATTACACAATGTAGGTTCCCTGAGGTGTAGATAACTGAGATTTTATTTAGCTTTTCCCTAAAGCTTCACAAAATTATGCCTAATTGTTGCTCTTCAACACATTGTTCCAGCAAAGTACTTACAAGAACTGATGTATCTGATACTACCTGTAGTATTAAGATGCCAATTCTGGGTCTTACTCTGTTTACTTGTTGACTCATATTTGATATTTAAATATTGTTTGCTCATTTAATTTTATGTTAGTGCCAGAAATTGGAGCTAACCAGGTCTGAGCAGGTCGAAAATATTGATTATTCAAAAGTAATGTCCAGGTACAACTTGCATTCATCTCTGCATTAGTTTGTGCTGCCTTTAATGGCACTGCTTAATATCTTTCACAAAGCCTTACAGGAGGGCTTTTCGGAAGAGACAGTAAAATTGGAGCTTGCAAGTTTTGCTTCTAATTCCGCTAAAGATGATAAATACCAATTCTATAAATGATAGATTGTGCCTGAAACTTTCCTTCCTTCCTTCAGCACCAGTATTGCTACGAAAGCCAGCTACAGTGCGCTTACTGAACTCACATTTTCTTCCAAAACAGTAACAGAAATGCTAATTAATGAACGAATCTCACCAGCTGCCCTTACAGGGCATCTCTCTCATGAACAATTTTTCTAGACTTTAACGTAAAGTCTAGAAAAGTCTCTTCTTGCCCTTTCCAACCTTTCTCACTCCAAAGTTCGACTCAAGTTGTGAAGTTGGCCTGTTGTTCACACTGAGTAGGAATCATATAGCACAGCTCTTAATGACTAACAGGCTTTCAGGTTTATCAAAATGTACATTAGTTTTAAAAAACATCTTGCAAAAAGTTTAACTCGTAACACCATTGGCAAGAGTTTCACTCCATAGATCCTTAACCTGAATTGCTACAGAGCAAGTAAAATGGGAAATTAATTGTGATTGCAAAAGCGCCATGGGACCAATTCACATCTGACATGAATCAACTTCCACTGCAAGCATGAGAGTATCTCTATGAACACTGGGTATGGTATTTCATAGGGAGTAAAAAGACCTTTAAAAATTATTTTCCTACATGAGATAAATCATTTAAGAGTTGGGGGATTAGTATGAAAAGGAACCACATAGCTTTAGTCAGAAAAAAAATGCCTGGTTTTTTGTTGGATTTTTTTTTTTTAAAAAAGCTATAGATCAAAGAGGCAAGGGACAAGCCGAAATTTTATTTACCCTTATTAACAAAAGGATACATTTAAAATGAGTTTTCTAATTATGCAGGGATATAACACACTGATGTAGTGGTTGTTAAATCTCACAAATTAAAAGGCAAAAGCTGAACTGCAACCCAGAGTTTTTAGAGCAGTCTCAGAGCTTGGAGAATTCATAAACCAAGTAAACCTTCTGACATAACTATAAAACGTGGTATAAACCCTAGGAAAAAATAGCCATCTTGAAAGGGTAACAGCACTTTTATGAGAATTTCAACTGCACCATGGCAACATCAACCCGTCAAAGCAAATGAAGGGCAGTAAAAGTAAAATTAAAAATGATGAAGGGGACACCAGCTTGCTAACAGCTTTCCAAGCTGTAAAGCTTTCAAATGTTATCTCTTCATTGGTTTGTTCAATCACACATGCCGGTTACCAAGCTTTATCATATTATGTATCTCTCCCATCACTGCAGGCTGCCAGGTTTTGATGGACCTATGCATAAAAAAAAAAAAAAAAAAAAATATTTTCCCTCTTGGTGCACACCCCTCCTTCTTTCCCCTTATTGGTTCTTCCATACTGGTGCCAGTGGTGACACCTCCTGGTATCAACTAAAGCTACAAAAATGATGAGAGTCAGTTCAAAGGACTCTTAGCTACTTCAGCTTCCCCTTCCTCTCTCCTCCTTGCTCCACCCACATGCCCCAGAGTCTGTCCTCACGGCTTCAAACCCCAAACTAGGTGTGGCTGCTCTCACAGGCATGTCACACGTCACAGCACCTACTGCTTAGATATCCTCTCTTTAAATGTTCTAGCAACTGTATGAACAAATGGCAATTTATTAATTTGCGACTCATTCATTGCATTGGAGTCAATTTGTGGAATTGTATTCAATTCCTTGAAGCATTCTGAGACACAGTTTTTATGTAAGACTCCGGCGCAAGTGCAGAATTCCTTGTATCGTATGCATCTAGTCTGAACCTTATTCCTCCCATATAGGCCTTGGTAAACAACTAAAAGACTAGTCCCTGTGATTCATTTCATAGCACCACACGATAAATATTTCTGCATTAAAGAGCCACAGCTTCCTGACTGGGCCTCTACTCCTGCAACTCCCCTCATTTTTTATTAGCTGCAACATGATTTGTGTTTTAATAACTTTCTCATTTTAAAAAGGCATTAAATCAGACCATAAACATTGCATGTATGTTTCGTTGTCATTAAAAAGATCTTCTACTGCAAAAGGAGGTGTGTTAAAAGAGAACATAATAAAGTTATAAGTAAAAGTCTTTTTGCAATTAAAATTGGTCATTAAAGGACCTCTACCTTCCAAAGTAGAGGATTATGAAAATGTAGATTTCTCAAACTGTCCATGTGACACCTCCCTCTTTCAGGACAGAAAGTCCTTGGACTCTTTCATATTTAAGCTGTCTTTAATGGAAAGCTCTATTTCAAGCCCAAAACAAAAAGGTCTCTGACAATATCATAACTAAATAAGAACAATATAAGATATTTTAATTTTCTTATTTTCTGTTGGGAGAGAAAATTTTTGATGTTTTCTCCAACCATGCAGATCAGTATGACTACCATGGCAGGATATGAATGCTAAAAGAAATACTGCATGTTTGCACAACTCCATCAAACCCAGTAAGGCAAATATGGTCTTTTTTCTACTACAAGGTGATAATCTGGGAGCCACAAGAAATTATATTAATTGTAGACATATAGACAAAAGAATGTAAAGTAGGACTGAAAGTTTAGAGTAGGGCGCCTGCCCCAGGCAGAACTTTGTCAAACTGGATTTTAGTATATAACATTTGCCTCAGTGAAGCACTGCTTTTTTCCAGCGCAAATTAGAAAAGAGGAAATTCCTGTCCCTAAAATAGCTGATATCTTATGCCTATGCAGGCTGGCTGTTGCTTGTCAGTATTTTGGATCCACCATTGCTAAGCCAAAGAAGACAACCAGGTGGACCAGGACCTGCTCCTTCATGATCATTCTGCCTCAGCAAGAGCCTGAGAGCATACTTTCTTTTCACCCTTGCTACTGTTCTGAGTATGCCCCATCTGTTAGTGCAAACAAGCCTGATGCACAACTAGAGAATGGTCCCAGACACCTGAAATGTAATTTCCTTTAACAGGTTACTGAAGTTAATAGAGGTCTGTTTATATTGGTGTATTTGGATCAGAAAAGTAAGGAAAACCTACTGTAATCTCTATAATCTATCTAGAGGTAAAATTTCCAACTATCAGTACACACAGTCAGAATAGTACTTCTTGATGGTAACTAATATTCCAGCAAGGATATTTAATGAATGGTAATGAATGTTTAATGAATTCAATGAGCGTTTGCAACTGCTGCAAAATACATTCAGGAATCTGTTTCTTTCTGGTTCTCCATTGACTTCAAATTAGATAAAATTCAACGACTTTTTTACAGAAACTTATTACAAACTTTTCAGAAGCCACCAGCATTAGTGTTTTAATATGTGCTTTGACTAAAAAAAAATATATTTTTTAAATTAATAGCTTAGAGATTAAATTGTCTTGATAAGGGAAAAAAGCATGTTTATTCATTAACTTTAGTAAAATAGATCTGCTCTTTTTTTTGCAAGCGCCTCTAATATCTACAGAAGTGAAAATTATTTTCAAATTTGGAGAAGTCAAACCTGTTTATAGGCTTTTCTGTATTAATGTTTGCTTTATCTTGCTGAACAACAGAATGCAATACTCGCACAGATTGCCAGCTTCTTTTTCTGGACTGCCACTTGGCATAAGCACTGTTTGCCTGGGTAGTCATCGGTCTTCTGTTTCTAGTGAACAGTTCCTAGGATTGAACTGTGCTACTCAGACAGAATTCACGCAACAGGGTTAATGCAGTTTGGACTGATCAGTTTGATGTAAGTCATCAATGATGATGACTTTACAGAAGTCTTTGTTTACCTGGCACCTTTTCTATGCAATGTCTGGGGTCATACAAATAAAGAAGACTAAAGGTAACTGATTGTTCAAGCAAACGTGGGAGAAATGTCAATGAATGCTGAACCTGAGGAAAAGGATATCGATGGAAAACTCTGTTGGGCTTATTGCCTATTCTTTGCACCTGATATTCAACATAGACATCCCACTGAGCATGGAAATAAGGGTTAGCTTTTTCTGTTAGGGAACTGGCAAAGACTCCCACAGCTTCTTCGTCAATCAGTTGGTGGTTGAGACAGCCACCTGAACTATCTGAAAGGCTGGGGCTTATAGCTTGCCAACCCATGCTACATCCAAGGGATAGGCACAGAGGAAGCTTGTAGCACTTGGTTAGCATACAAGCTTCTGCAGCTGTGCTGGTATTGCAGATGAGATGCAAAGCTACATCTGCTGACCTTCAGCCTCAGGAAGCACTTGATTCAGTTTTGGCTCAGCTAATTTTGTGTGACCGGGACCCATAAAATCTAGCAGAAAATCTGTGGCAGTCGCTGGACTCAGTGTCTTGCCGATTTTGTCTGGCCCATTCGTTGTGTTCATGGTACTGAAGTTCATGAAGCATAGGCTTTGAGCCAGGAAAGCTTTGACATCTCTTTCAGCAGTTGTTACCCATCAAGGAAATGTTCCTGGTTGCCTGAAGGGAAGATGGAGGTTCTTTGGGGTCATTGCCAAGGGACTTCATATACTTTTCTTGTAAAATTTTAAACCCTGAATTAATTCAGCTGTCGGTGTCTATTTTCTCACTGGTCTCAATTTGCTGTTGCAGGAGCCATATGACTATTCCTACTGCCATTTTGGAGATACTACTCATTAGAACTTCATTCTAACTCTTTTCCTTACAGTATATCTGTTTCAGAGTTCTAAGCCATTGATAGAGGACACAGTTGGAGCTCCCACTGCATCAGCACCTGGGGAGACAGTGTCCATGCTGTCTAAATGCATGAATGGGACAGACTTAGATGTCCAGAAATTGTATTTACTTTCTCTCTAAACACATAACTTCTTCTCCTAGACATCACTGGCAATAATATAAATATTAACTTACACTCAGAAGAAGCATCAATTATTGGTTCAGATGCACTTCTGGGGACCTTACGGCTCAAGTATTTCCTTATCAATGGAACCAGTAAAATTGATACAAAGAAATACATGTTTAGAAATGTGGAAAAAATAATAATCACAATCTTATTCTGTATTGAGTGAAGACTTATTATTTATGACTTCACACTCTGAATAATAAACTAATTACAGTGAACTCCATTCAGGGATCTTTGTCACCACAGGTGTTGGCATATACTTTCTAGCAATTACAGTAAGGAACCCATAGGAGTCCTCAAATAGCAATAACATCTGGTAGCACAATAGTGGTAGATTGCTATCCATTAGCTTACTTGCATAAGCTTTCAACTTTAAAATCACAACTAAATTAAAATTAAAATATGCAGGTTTTATCATTATTATGTCAAAGTATCCTTGTTATTATTATCTCATTGGATTTATGAGGGGATATCCATAAATGTAAACATAAACAGCTAGCGTATGTGAGAGGCTGTAGCTTCAAAATTCAAGATTTTGTCAGGAAAAAAACCCTTGATCAAAAAATCTTTAAAGACTTTTCAGTAACAACAAAAAAATGCACAAAAACCCAAACCTCCACCCACCCAGACTCCAAACACCCAACCAGGTATACCCAAGGAAAAAAAACCTGCTGATAACAGCTTTTGCTTTCCAAAATGTATAACTGTCTAGTGTTTTTTTAAGTATTTTGGAAAGAATTTTTCAACTCTTCTGGACAGGAAGAACTACTCAAATTAGAATTGTTGCTTTTATTCCACAGCTTGGCCAACAGAATTACAGTAAATAGCTTTTGAAGATAGGTCTGTATCGAATTGTAGGAATTGATATTTGAAGGAGAAAACTACATTCCATACAAAGTTTTTTCAAATGTTAAATATACCCACTTAGAGCCTGGCTGAAGAAGTTTACCAGCCTTGTAAATGCATGTTATTTTTCTCTCTATTCAAAAAGTAACCGCATAAAGACTTTGTGTATATTTTTGCTTTATGTTTACCTGATGAAATTTGCTTATGATATTGAAACATAAAGCATCAACAATCCCCTGGTTTCTATATATTAATCTTTTCTTTACCTTTGAAAGCCCTGTTGACTAATATGTGCTTCACTCTAAATTAGAAGAAATTTACAAGAATGACTAATAGAACTTTTTTCCTTCCAACTCATCATATGCTGGTGGGCAGTGAAATGAGTCATTAGTGATAGCATTTTCTAGATTTGAGTGTCTTCACCTAGAATATCTGCCAAGAGGAAAACTGACAGAGTCTCTGGTGTGTCTGCTCTTGTGTATGAAGGAAGGAAAAAAAGGTTTGCACTTGGATTTACAGACATAATTGCATCTTGCTGTTGGATGCAGGACAGGAATCCCAGTATCAACAGAGAGGAACTTGGGACTGGGAAAGCAGAGAAAATGACAAAACTGTTTTCTGACCTGGTACAGTCATATAGTAGAGCCACTTGCATAAATCTGAAGCAAAGAGAGAAGGTGACGCATCTAAAAAGGAGAGAAAAATCGCTAAACGATCAGAAATTATCTGAGCTAAATTCTTGCACTATTCTTCAAATTTAGGGTGTGGTTTCTACAATCACAAATAACCTTTTGGACTCGAAGGTGGTAACCATACTCTCCAAATGAGTTTCAATTACTGTTTGAGGCACACTATTTTGTGCTGTGCCAGAGCAAATCTAGAATCAGCAAGAAAAGAAATTGTCTCCAGGATATTCATACTAGGCCTCTGAAGCAGATTTCTAACTTCTATGCTAGACCTCAAGAGATGAAGCGTTTTTTTTCCATTATGCTTTTAGGATCAATGATTTCCTTTCAATCAAACCCACAGCTCTGTTTGATTTCATTTTCTTATGGTTTTATTGTGTGGTGCCTTGAGATGTTTGTTTGATAAAGTGCCCCATAAATGGGGATTTTTATAGTTATTGTCATTGCACTTCTTAGGTCCCAAACTATACATTGTTGTTGTACTAGCGCTTTAGACTGTCTGATTTTTCATTGCTGAGGAGGATGGATCAGTCTTGCAGCTCTTGCTAGTGAGACCAATATATTTTGTAATTAATAGAGTAGTCTTTAGTAGAGTGCTATGTTGGACTGGATGCCTAAGCAGAGAGTTATTCCTCTTTACACACAGCTCTGCGTTTAGTCCAGTAATAATATCATATCTATAAACAACAGAAATACAAAGCTTCCCAAGATCAGTTCTGTTTCTTTGCCTTTTAATTCAGCAAGCAGTTCATCTTATACAAAAAACTACTGGCTGAGACCTGAGAAAAAAGAAACTCCTCTCAAATAAGCCAAATTGCTTTGATGAAGGTCTGCATCAGAGATAAACATTAAATTTGGATTTCTAATATAAGCAAAGGATATGATGGAAGAGCTTCTGAAGACACCATTTGGTGCCTTTTTAAAATTAAACAGGTTTTACAGTCTTTTTATCTTATTCCATATTCTATCATCTTTATCCTGTTGTCTTTAATTCTCACTGCCCTTCAGCCTTCAGTCCAAATTCTGTTAAACCACACAACACTGTTACAGTATAGTGTAAAAAGGAAGTTGAACTAGCCCACTTGAAGTCCAATTTGTTAATATACAGCCTGGAATAAATGGCTACACATGCTAGACAGTAGTCTGGGTCAAAATGTGTCAGGATGTGAATAGCATTGTTAAGAAGTTCATCAGGCTTTAGTTGATCAAAAAGACATAAATGATCAGATAATGTAATTTAGATCATCGTTCACATCAATGTTGAGTTTTACTTCACAGACTTGAATGTGATTGCAGTTACACTGGCTAAGTTCACAGAAATTCAGTTTAAATCAATGAATAATAAAAGACTTAAACCAAAGTAACAGAACAGAATTTACTTATCTCTTCTTGCACATGTATCCTAAATTAGATCTGCTTACTTGACTGATATAAATACATTTCAGTGCATTTTATTATTGTAGCTCAACTGGCTCTGAAATACCATAGTGACTGGAGTACAACCCTTTTTATTTCACACATAATCTATGCTGTTTTGAAATACGTTCCCTATTTAGACTTTGGACCAGAGAATTTCTTCAACTGAGATATGGAAATTTCTGCCAATTCTCGACTTTTATTGCCAGGGTCAAAATACAGTTCCAATAAGACACTGTTATTCCCAGTTCCCAAGTCGAATTTGCAGAATTGGCATTTAAAGTAAATATAGTTTATTTTGCTTGCAAACTGAGCACAATTGATGCTGCAAAATAATAAATATGAAGCCCCAAATGGCATATAATGGAGACACTTTCAATGCTATACTACATATGCAGTGTGGGTGAGCTACAACAGAATGTGTTCTAACCACTGATGCACTAGGAAAAAATATGGATAAGTACAGATTAAAATTATGGAAGTTTTGCACTCTTTTACTGAAGTGTCTTTTATATACTGGAAATCTAAGCAAGCCAACCAAGGCTTGCTACAATACAACTTATGTACTAAATACAGTAAGAAATTTGTGATTTTCTACTTTAGTTCCTTTTTGCAAGAACAGATGGAGCTGTTTTCATTTTCCAGCCCTTTGATCCCTTGTGCACAAGCTATCATCATGCTAATAACTTTCACCGTACTTGCAATGCAACTCTTTGCACTTCTGAGCTTTTTTAGTTTGGTTAATGCAGCCTTTCCAGACTCTGGCAGCTGTTGGAAAGGCAGATGTGCCCAGGGCTTTGCTTTATGTTAGGGAAGTCAACATCTCATGCAAGGGAACTCTGACATCTCAGGAGAGATTGGCACAGTCTCGCAAACTGCCAGCATGCACATCCCGCAGTGGGATCTTGCATACCAGGGTCCCAAAGAAAATGCAGCTTGTTATGCTCAATAAAATCACTCTGCCCCATCAAACACATTAGTCTGTCTTTGCTAGTCATCTCCTTACTGGTTTCCTGATCAAAAGCATGAAAAAAAAATAAAATAATCCATAACGCATCAACTATTTGATGGGGAAAGGAAGATAGATGGCTCTGTATATTACACTATGTTCAGTTGTCCCATTTCATCCTAAAACGCACTGAAACACAGCCAGTAAAACAGCCACTAGGGTCAGAGTAGAGTCTCCAGGGAGGTTTTGCAAATCAGATTTTCAGAAGTAGCTACCATGAGCTAGATGCCTACAGATATCAACAGTCTCCCTCAATAGCCTAATGACATCTCTTTCTATTAGAATATTTTTTCACCATATAGTATCATAATTTCCATTAGATTTTCAACTGTTGCATTTACAATTCAGTATCAGTTCAATGCGGGCATTATAACTGTAGTTTACGATAACTCAGCATCCTGTGACAAGGAAATGAAATAATCTGAAAGTAACCATGTTTGCACTTTTACTCATCTTCATCTTCCAGTTTATACATTCTAGAAATTGCTGTCATGAATGAAAAAAACCCCATGTTTGTACCCTCTTGCTGTCATCCCTGAGCATTCAGTCCAATAATATCAATGCACAACATTCTTGCTAGGTAGCAGCGAGACAATAGTAAAAAAATATACTAACAAAGTAGTGCAAAGCACTCAGCACCATCAAATAAAGGACAAGAGGAAAGAAGCCCTAATTAGCCAAAAATAAGTCAGGAAAGAGATACTGAAATGCACTGTTCATTTAAGCATTTTTCTTATTGTAATGAGCACAAAAAGAACCAAGATCCTTATGAGCACCTAGCGGTCACCACATCATTAATGCAATATGTCAAAGATAATTTGCAGAACTACCAATAACAATCCATTAATACATTCTCATCTTGTAAGAAGACCAGTAGGATCATAGAATCGTTTAGGTTGGAAAAGACCTCTGAGATTATCAAGTCCGACCATTAACCCAGCACTGCCAAGCCCACCACTAAACCGTGTCCCTAAGCACCATATCTACACATTTTTTAAATACCTCCAGGGCTGGTGATTCCACCGCCTCCCTGGGCAGCCTGTTCCGATGCTTGACCACCCTTTCAGCAAAGGCATTTTTCCTAATAACCGAACTAAACCTCCCCGGCGCAGCTTGTTCTGTTGATATCAGGATACCAGAGCTGAGCAAACCAGCCTGTGTCAGGGTTCCAGTAACACGTCAGTGTTTCTCCTAGCTTATGCCACCGCCTTGTTAATCCTGTGCTTATGTACATAGCTTAGCTTCCTTTAAGCTGTATGGCACTTTCAGAATCAGAATTGCACTGCTTTAAATTACTTTGCATATGTTTTTGCTGTACTGAGTTTGAGCTGCATAACTGTCCCAGACTAACTTTTTCCCCATTTCCTTTACTCGGAGATTACTACAAGCAGACAAGTCCTTGCTTAATAACATCTCCTTCTTCCCTATATCTCCAAGACAGCTTTCATGATGATCATCAAGTGTCTATGGTGAGGCATTCCATATGCAGTATCAAGCAAGTACACACTGTAAAAATCATCAGGATTGTCATATTAAAATAGCAGTAATAAACCAAATTACAACCATATCCTTCTGCACAGAAGGGACACAGAACTCAGTGCCGGATAGTAGGCAATGGTATCAGAGAGAGAAAGCACAGAATTTGGGAACATTATTGGCAGCATGACTTTTGTGAGCTGAAAAAACAAACTTAGCCATAGGTAATAATGTGTTATTTTGTCTACTGTTGTTGATCCTGGGAGCCCTAGTCACAGACCAGGTGTCTATAGCATAATATCATCTCAGGAGCCAGAACATCAGTTCCGTTTATAGTTACGTTATGGTTTTTAGTATCAAGTATTACTATTCATTTTAATTCTCAGACTTTTCTTCTGACCACATTTGTACAAAGGATCAGGGTAGCATAATCAGGTATTTAAACAAATGTCACCCTTCTGGTAATTAGAAGTTTCTGTTATTTGTAAGTATAATTTTTTTCATTTATTTAAAATCATTATGGTGCATATACGATTTAGTTTACATTTTCTGTGATTGTATTTGCTTCAAAGGATAATATAGATTACCTTGCTGGGCAATGATGATAGACTATCCAGACGTTCACGATTCTGAGGTGGCGAAATACACTACTATGTTCACAGAGACATACGCTGACTGCATCCAAAGTTTGCTGGCTCGTGGGGAATTTTGAGCAGCCACAGGAGGACAAGGCAGAAGCAACAATCCACACCCTGATGGTGGCCCATGAAACTGGGGCAAGGATATACAGCGTAATTCTGTGAAGGGAGTGGGCAGACAGTAAATAACACAGATACAGAAATCAATTATTTTCCTAACTAGGTGTAAAAGGACTTTTTTTCCTATTTTTCCATCTCTGGATTGAAATCATTCCCCTTCCAGGAAACCATAACCATTCCTGCACAGTTTTGATCTGGTACTCCTGCTCGGCTCAAAACCTGTCCTTATAAATATCGTGATGAGAAATGAGCTCAGGGATTTTGTTGATGATCAGATAGTACAAAATAAATTAAACAGAAATCATGGCCAACACTGACAAAAATATTACTTGTGTGAGATTGTGAGCTGAGCGATAAGACCGAACAGCGGTCATCTTGCTTGTGTAGCACAAGCCTGTCACACCAGAGTAAGACATTTAAACAGAGCTCAGCACACAGCTGGACCAGCTTTGCCTGAAAATCACATTGGAAGTCAGCTGAGGAGCAGGAGTCTCCTTTAAAAGGAGCAGCCCAGAAAGATAGATGAAATACCTTTGAAGAAAAGTGAGAAAGCCCTACCACCACAAAGGTCGCATGGGAACTTTCTATACAGGAAAGAGGATCCCCCCTGCACCTTGTCCTCTGTCAGCCCAGAAACAGCTCACTTACCTGCCAAAGCAGTTTCTCTTGTTTGATGACTTGGATTAGAAATCAATGAGCTCTGGCACAGCTTCCAAATGCATGTAATACCAATCCGGCTGCAGCTTCAGAGCGTCTTGAGTGCAACACCTAAAGACATCATTACTTCATTTTCTTATGTTTTGCCCTCTGTGGCCTACAAGCCAGAGGGAGACAAGGCTTGAGGAAGGCAGAGCTTTTCACTCGCCTCCCTTCTAACAGATTGCTGAAAGGAATTTCTGCAACGGAGAAGGAAGAGGCTTCCTGAGCTCCATGAGAACAGTGGGCAAGGAGAGGCAGGATTTGTGCTTGGGAAGGGGAGGAGAGCATTGCCATGCTCCACAGCTTTAACCTAGAGGCACAGCCTCTCCCCTCAGTGACGTCTGGTTGACACACAAATGGGCATTAGCAAAGTACCTGTAAGAGACACGTCACCCAGATTCCTGAGACCCTACTCTTTAATAGTAACATGGTACGTTTGAGGGGCGGATATCCATACAGTCATAGAGGCAAAAGGTAATATAGATTACCAGCTGATGTTGTCTTGTTCATATTTATCACTTTTTTAAAAATAAATAAGGCTGGGTAGAGAGACCAACTGCAGAAGTCACACATGCGGGCTGGAAGACAAGGAGATGTACCACCATATTAAATGTATGGAACCGATTCACGTTCAAACCCTGCAAGAGGGAGAAGCTGAAGCTCCAAACTTGCTGTGGATACTCTACGCTATTTGATAAGAGATATCTTTCCAAAGTATCCTAAAATAACAGAGCATTTCAGCTGAGGTTAATCAGAGATATATCAGGCCCAGCATAATCAGAGGGTAAAATTAGTTTCCCTGCTATCACGTAAGGTCTCACTGAACTTTTATTTTGACTGTTATTTCCAAGAGTGGGACACTTGTTTAATATGCAAGTGTCTGAGAGTCTTTGCATCAAAACTAGTAACTAGGCAATTAGCTTGTAATCAGACACAGTGTTGACAATGCAATCTTGTGGCAACGTGTAATTACACGGATAACGTCGTGTGGAGTATTTCGCACTACACCTTGCAAACTAAGTGCTGCCATATTTTTTTCTCAAGCTGAATAAGACTCCAGAGATTCTAAACAATGCACTCAACCTGAAAACATGATTCTCACAGCTTTTTTTGTTGACATAAGTGAAATTCCCACACACGCCAATAAAAAAAAAAAAAAAAAAAAAAAAAAAAAAAGAGAGAGAGAGAGAGAAAGAAAGAGGAAAAAAAAGAGGTAGAATATACCTTCTTCACTCTCTTTTATTTAGGGTAGTATGAAGTGTCTTAAAGGAAGAGTTTGGAAACCAAGCCATATATCTGTATGTCCCCCCTGGGGCAGCTTCTCCAACCACTGCCAGCTGGAAGACCCACTCTCTGCACAGGCAAAATTTAGCAATTCATCATGTCAGAGAATAAGGAGAACTTCTCTGACTCTGGGGATCGATCTTAACACCCAAGGGGCACAAGGGCAGGATATAAAGTCTCTGAGTTACTGTTAATGTTGCCTTCTAGTAATAAAGGCCATCCATTCCATCCATTGTTGTTAAAATTCCCAACCTATTGTTTTTCCCTATGAGAAAGCACCCGCACTTTTGGGATGTCTGAAAAGTGACCTGATGTATTTGAATTACAAAAAAAAAATACAACAGCCCCACAACTAAGAAAATCACCATCAGCACCAAATATTTACAGGCTGGGTTTAAAAAAAAAAACAAAACAAAAAACACCAGACAAACAACTTCTCCATAATTTTAGAATAAATGTTTGTTGCACTTCTAATTTCTAGAGTGCTTTAGACAGACAGTTTAAATTGATGGCTTGTTAGTGAGGACTGGCCCCTTTGTGAGATGTTTTCAGAATGATTGATTTACAATAAAGTGGCTCCTGGTGGGTGCACGCAGGTGGAACTGATTCAGATCGATTCCACAGAAGCTGACTAATCAGCTGTTTAAACTGGCAGAGTGCTCAATGACAGAAACAGTGCAGCTATCATTTTCTATCTAAGATTACAAATTAACTTGTTCTGTTTATCCTGTATGCCATCAATATGGAGAGAAGCAGCAGAGAGGGAAGTGGGATTCCGGACTGATGGTATAAAGCCTTCCCTGCAGATGTGCTTTCAAACATTGACAATAAAGGCACAAGGGGAAATTTCATTACACATTAATGAAACCAGTGGAGAGCACCACCAAATGAGGAGGACTCATTTAATTAATTAACTGGAGTAGGAAGTCAACAATATTTTTAAAATGTAACCACAAAAGGATAAATCGATGCCAAAATGGCCAAGAGTAAATATGTACTGTTTCTTCCTCCCCTGTCCCACACACACTATCAGTCTGTCCCTCTCCATACTTATTACATGCACACCAGAGGACTAGCATCTTTAGAGACTGGTATTTCCAGAAATGATTAATGCGAGGTAATCAACATCTCAGCCTCTACAGTCATATCCCCGAAAGTGTCATTTTTACAATAAGGTGAAAAACTCCATGGGGAACACGATGTATGTGGGTAAGTGAAAGGTGTCAGAGAGAATGTGGGTAAGTGAAAGGAGAATAGATATTCCCTGCCTCAGAGCTGATAATAAGAGCAGGGACGCGAGGCGGGTGGGGGCTTAGCAAAATAATTCCAACCATCTCCTGTCCGTAATACTTCTTTCATACAACATCTCTGGCATTTGCAAAATCTGTGATTTCTTTTTTATCCTTCCTCCTCATCCTGCATAGATATACCCCCTTATGCTGACTACATTTAATGCTGCAGAAAAACACCAAGTATGCCCCGGTGCAAAAGGGCAGTTCTCCACTTGTTCACAGTAGGAGGTAGAGACAACAGTGCTGGCAAAGTTTTTGCTAACCTACAAAACAAATTCCCCTTCCCCAGCTTTTTCAGGCTTACCTGGAAAAAGGAGACAAAAGTTTAGCTTCTCTGAACTTGTTCAGTCCTTATCCACTCTGCAGAGCTTGACTAACAGAGCGATAATCATTAGCAATTTTGAGGGCCTTTACATGTGCCTATTAATGGTCTGAGAGAAACTCATCACACCTGGGGTTAAAAACCATGCAAAACCAATACCAAATTGATTCCAATTCAAAGCAGTCATTGAAAAGTGCTGCACTAACACCCGCACATTTCTTTACCTTAAAGAAACACAGCACTTAGATACAGCAGTCCTGTAAGCATTAAGATCACTGTCAATCTGACTTATTACTTGCATACGTTTAAGGACAGACCCCAGGATGTGCCCCAAATTGAAACTGTTATTTTATTGTAGCTTTTGAGATGTATAATGCACTGTCTTACTGTCATCTGCTTTCCTCTAGTATTGATAACATAGAAATTAAAATACTAAGATGATACTGACATTAAATTTGGTGGCCTAGGAGGTAAATATTTTGACAAATGTACTGCTAAACCTACTTTTTATTGCTACAGAAAGGAAAGTAAAACTTGTCAGTAATAAAGGAAAACAATGTATTACCTGTATTGCTACACGCATGCTAAATGTCAAAAACAGTCAGGCATGTCTTTATGACGAAATAAGTTTGTGAAGGGCAACACATTTGTATCTAAAAAGGAAAATCAGAACTCTTGAGCTGATCAACGACATCACTGGATATTCACACAATAAATGCTACTATTTGCCAAGAAAGGAAAGGACTCTAAGAGAAAGTAACTGTTAAGTAGGATAATCAGGGAGCCACGTGCAACCTTTAGATGTGTCACTTTAGTTTCCACGATTATCTGTTTTTGAGAAGATTAGCCTCTTGACCTTCACTGTTTTAGCCTTGAAAAGTGTTGAATGCCCAGCATACTGAAGTAAAATTTAGCCGCCTCATTGCTGGCTTCCTTTTGAGTCCTCAACCCTGACCTGAAGGGTTCTTTTCTGACTCTCCGTCTCCAGAGAGAAGAAATAATTCAGTGCCCCTGCAAACGTAGGCCTAGCTCTCTCCTGAGCAAACTGCCAAAGCCAGCTGAATTATGTGTGCTGGTATTGTGATGTGGGCTGCTCACAGCAAATTGATCTGATAGCGCTGAAGTCATTTCACTTCGGACCTCAGGTTGATGTGCAGTCTCAGAGGTGAGATAAGCTACCTGGTTCTGAACTGAACAAGACATGTTTCTTCAAGATAAGATTGGCAATTCAAAACCAGCCCCTGCCCGGACAACTGTGCACAGGCATTGAGCATGATCTATCACACTCGTTTGGTTCACATGTATGTGGGACAGAAACAGAGGCATGCTTCAAACTTCTGCTGCCTGAGTATCTGAGACAATTAATAGACGGATATATTGTACACGCCAAAATCTAGTGGAAAACTCAAGAAACAACTTATCAACTAAGTAATATGGGATGATGAGGTCATGAGAAGGGAAGAAGAATCCCAAAGCACAACCAGTTTCATTCTGGCTTTAGATGAGAGCAATAGCAATTCCAAACTGAGCCAGTGCACACTGCCAGATTCAGTCTCCTTACACCTTTACATCTTCCAGATATTGACGGTGTCACCCGATTCCCACAGTGACTGCAGTCCCTCCTCTGAGACTTTCCTAAACTAATTTTTGACTGAACTAGGACATTTGGGAAAATATTTTAATTTTTCACTGTGAAAAAGCCACTGCAGTCTGAATAAATACTAATAATTTTTTGTTAAAGTCAGTCAAAATTCATGTTCAGTGATTCTCATTATATTTGTGCAGTTAATCTGCATAGGAAAATCTGTTCTGATCAAAGCTGAAGTTCTAAGGAAGTCAGCAACATTGCAGCTCCTACCAAACTTGTTTCCTGTGAATATACTTGCAAATTATATCAGACAGTCCTTTAGCCATGTTCCTGTAAGCTAAATAGACTCTTACTATAAAGCATATTTTCTAATCCTTTAGTCATTTGTCAAGCATTTCTTTTACCTTCTCCAGTTTTTCTATTTTCTTTTTCACTGACATCAAGTTCAGACATATATTCCAGAAGCAGCTGCATTAGTATCCTGCAAAGATTTTGCCTGTCTTCTCACTCAATATTCATTCTTATAGATGTTACTCCTTTTGTTCTCCTTGTTTTTCATAAAAAACTGTTGATCTGAACTACGATCTTTTAATTTAATCAAGTCCGATGTCAACAGAAACCTTATTTTGCCCAGGATCACTGTTGGGGCTGACCATACGTTTTGTCCTCTTCACCCTTCGTAATGATGAGCATTCTTCTAGCTCTTGGGAACTCTGACAGTTTCAAAGCCAATTGAAAATCAGCCTTTTCTGTGCAGAGGTCTTAGCTTGCTCTTGTTCAACAATTGGGCAGCAGAAAGAATTTTCCCACGTCTTTTATGATATATTATATGCATATAGAAACTGATTGTAAATGAACTTACTGCCATAAACAAAGGAACTATTAACACTGATCTTAGACCAGAATAACATGTCTGCCCCATCATCTTGCTGATTAATATTCGCATTGCACCTGCTTAAGAAATTACTAGTATGCTGTGATATACCAGCACCAATGCAATTGCATTGCCCTTTGCCATGTGTAGTATGTATCAACAGAAGAAACAGGGACAGAACATGGTATCTCCAAAGGTACTTTTCCATCACAAATGAAAATGTGGTTCATGACTTTCTCTAGACTCACGCTCCTGTTTTTGGATTAAAATACCCCTTTGGTCACCTCCCTCAGCATTACCACATTCTCTCACAACCACTCTGATGCCCCTGGGAATAAAGAATCACAGATATTTTTCATTTCCACCCAAAAGTAAAAACATGATTGAAAGCATGAATATGTAAAAATAAGCCACATCTCATTTGTTAGCAGTAGTTGTATGCTTGGAAACATGAATTGCAAATATAGTTGAAGTCTCAAATTCTTTAATGCAAAAGCTTCAGCTGCTGCAATTTTCCAGTCACGCATCTAGTGACTATCTTTCAAAGCGAAGGAGTCATCAGCTGAGATCCAACCCTAATGAATATCTAACTCACCAGAGTTGTTACTGTGGGCACGGTTATGAAGCCAGTTCTGACCTACCACAACCATATGACTAGATGCAGTAAATCTAGCTCTATACTGCTAAGCCTCACTATGAAACCAGTTTCATGTCTATGAAAAGTCTGTTTCAGACAGTACAATATTTTTTAAAATGGTTCAGAATTGCAGAAGAACAAGGCAGTACTAGCGCTGCTAATGAGCTGTGATGTGGAGTTCCTTTTCTCTTGTTCACAGCCCTTTAATGTAGTTTGAAGTTGAATCTTATTATCAAAACAGTTGGAAAGACAACATCACTTCCATATTTCACAGCTTACCTTACATGTTCCTTATGCTTCTTCCCAAATACTGTTTGAATACAGTCGATTGCCATTTGGCCGCTCAAAGGATAACCCCAAGGATGCTAAGCATGCTGCAAACAGAAGCATGTGGAGCTCTGGGCAAACACCATTGCACTGTGTGTAAGTGGGGCTGAGGCTCTTCTGCTCAAGAAAGAGCAGAGTCCCAAACCATCTTCATTCTTTACAAACTTATTCAAACAAGGATGAAATCTCTAGTCCTTCTGTAATTTACCCACTCCGGCAGTATTTGTTTGAACCATATCAAGCTGCCACCAGAAGAGTCTGTCATTTTAATGAACTTCAGATATATGTAATACTCATGGAAAACCACTTAATAGAAAGCCATGTATTTTTGTTATTTGTCTGATAGATTGCTTTTTAAGTACATAAGTATAGATTAAGTACACAGGAATTCCTATCTGTTCCCTGTAAGTTACTAGCAATCATCTCCCTTGTTAAAAAATGTAATTGCTAGGAATTCCAGAGGAAGATTAATTATTCTGTACTTACCTGTTATTTGCTAAAGAAAAAAAACCCCAAACTAAATTAGGTCAAAGGAGCAAACAAAACTACATAATCACTGTAATCAATGACATAACTATTTATGTACTGTAACACCGGGCCACCTTGAACTCAGCATAATCTTACTCGCCAAAACAGTTCCTGTGTTAACTAGCCTCTGAACCTGTGACTCTCTACAAATGATAGTTTTACAAAAGCAAAATATCAAGAACACACATTCCAGTAAAGCTACATGTTTAAAGAATTAGGTTTTTCCTCATATCTTATGGATGCAATCAAAAGAGTCACTTTGTCCTGCATTTTGCCTTTATATCCTCAGTCAAATTGCAAATCAAATTCTGAAGTGAGAGATGTGGTGACATTTCAGCAGTCTTTTAGAAAATTTCCCCAGATCCAGTGTACAAAGGGGAACCAACAAATTACACTATAAAGTTTTCATATACTAACTGCAAGCCAGCAGGAAAAAAATATTAAATAACATACATTTCCTGGCTGTCAATTCAGAAGAAACTTAGCACGTGAGAAGATGTCAGCATTAATAATTCTTTCCTGGTGGTGGTGGTAACCTTATAATCAAGTAAATACTCTATGAAAAATGGGCAAAGAGGCAGATATATAACCAGCCTAAACCTTTAGGCTGAAGCCCTGTTCTTACAGACCTGGCACCAAACTTATTTTCAGTGGATCGCTTTGCCTTGGTACATATATACCTCTGTCAAGGTGCCAGACCGGCCAGGGTTCATGACCATGCACTCTGCATGAGCAAAACTGTAGGAGAGAAAAAGTGTTGGCCGTAAGGATTTCAGTGAATTTGGAAGTGTCTTTGAAACCGAAATGACCACGGCATCAATCAGATGAGAGGAACAAGGTGGAAAGAGGGATTCCTCGAGCAAAATTCACAGGGGAAAGTGAAAAATAGAGATAACTAAGGCTTACATAAAACTGCAAATGCTGGTAACCAATGCAAACTCTAACACTTAGGGAAGGGTCTGGAAAAAACAGTGATGATAAATATGATGTTGACTGTCAACAGAGTAAAGGAATTGTCCTTATGATAAATCAAACATTTAATTTTTCACTGAGAGGTGTGTATCATTTAACTAAAATAATTTCTTAATAAAGAAGAATTTCTAAGAGTTTTGGGGATGAGAAGTTCTCCTCAACCTAGGAAGACGAGGAGATAAGTTAATTTTGGAAATAACTGAAAGAAAGCTGCATGTCAAGGATATTTCTTTAGATGTGCATAAACTGTTAAGCAGTCAATCATGAGTAGGTTTTCAGCACCGCTTTTAATCTGGAAATTGCATATGTACGGCTTAATTGCCTATGGGCAAGAACTGAGGGAGTATTTTTTGTTTTTATTTAAAGGCAGACCAGATGTCTTCTGTATTCAAAAACTGCTGGTCAAACCAAACCTCTCATTTAATATTTCTCACTGTGCTGTGTGTACAAAAGACAGAAGAAAAGAGAGAGTAAGTATGGAATTTTTATCAAAGATTTGCACTCCAGGGAACCAGCTTTAGATCTACATCTAGTCAAGAATGCAATAGGGGTTTCTTCCCAGGTGGAGGAGAGGATAATTAACATAATTCAGGGAAGGAAATTAATTGTGATAGATTAGAATATTTTATATCAAATGCAAATTTCCCATTGATTTTTGTACTTGAATTCTAACAGCTATAATATATTGAAGATAGGGAAGTATAATAATAATGATGACATTAATAGCACTCTAGTGTAAAGAATTATTAAGACTTAAATGTGATACTTTTCAATAATGGTAGATGAACTGAATTTGAGGCATATTCAAGGAAAGCTTCAAGCATTGATTTAATTTAGTTTTAAACCTAGTAAATTGGGCCAATGTCATGTCACTATCCTTAGGCTTGGAAAGTAAGAAAATTGAAGAATTCGCGCACACACACCCACATCCACACCCCCCATAGCCCTTATACCTAATCTTTTTCTGGGCAGTAATTTATGCTTGGTACTACCTTTACTATAAACACCATCATAACAGAGCAGTTAAGATATATTGCTCTGGCACCAGGAAAGGACTTCTCAGAACTGCCCAGGATGTAATATGAACTTGGACTTTAAAGGAAGTTTGGACGGAGCTAACCACCTTACAATCTCCTGTGCTAGAGCTACAGAAAGGCGTTTGTCTATTTGTGCTAACCAAGTGGGCTGGCCTGACTGGAAAGGCCCTTTTGTGTTTTTTCAATAAACATTAACAAAAATTGACCTTACAAAGGTTTTATGAGGCTCTATGTATGACATAGTATGTTACAGTTCTTAACCAGAAAATATTTACCATATAAAGTGATAAAAACAATACAATCTGTGACATTATAAGAACAATTTGCAATGATTTCATTCCCCTTGAACTTTTTTGTTTCCTTTTCTTTTTTCCACATTTCTTCATGATACTTTAAAGAGGGGGAGTCTCTTCCTGGGATGAGAAGCGAAAGGGGGGCAAGTTTAGAAACTGAGCTTAAGTGGACCACCAAGGCCTAAAAAAGGAAAACGAACAGGGATGCGTCTTTGGCAGCAAGAACAAGAAATACCATCTATCAGTCGCTGTTTTATAGCGTTTGAGTTATACCATATGAGCTTCATGAGGAACAAGTAAACACAAACAGATCTTTAGACTGGTGCAAAAGCCTGTTCTGACATGGGTCACCAAAAGCAGTATGCCACTTCAATTGCTACAAGGCATGAAAATAAGCTGCCCTAGATTTACTGCCTTGTTTTATCTTAGAGAATGTATCTAGTTTACTTTGGTATAGAAGCAAAGTTATTCTAGTGTTAGGTTTTTCACACCCATTATCGGCAATGAAAGAATAGAAAAAACTTGCCTCTCCATAGATATTACCCCAACACTACATCCCAAGGTAAAAGAGTCTGCATAAACCCAAGATCTACAGCAAAACACATTGGGGAAAAAATGCATGATGTATTACATATTTTGTATTCTTACCAGGGTGTGTGGAGGGAATTTTCTTTGTTTTTATTTTCACAATTATAAAATAAATTGTTCGCTATGTCAGAGACTGTATTATTATTTGACATTCAACTGAGGCCAACACAATTCCCTTATACCTACTTCAAGCAATTTACTATCACAACTTGTGGGGGTTATTTCCCTAGTAAAAAAGAGTTCTGGGTTTTTTTTAGATGTGGTTCTTGAGATACTACTATTAGTGATGTTTCAACTATGGATAAACTTGTGTTTTGCACAAAATAATGGGTTTGAGGGTTCCATTATGTTCCTGACAGAGGAAATGAGACTTCTGCGGTTTGTTTTTTTTTAATAGGTGACAGGCTGTAAGAACCAAGGGCTCCAAAAAACGAGGGCTTAAATGTGCTGGTGGAAGAAGTCACAAGAACAGAATGGAACAAACCTCTGTGCTCCATGGTTAAAGAGTGCTCATCCACGGGTACTGAAATGAGCTGAACCGTACCATACATTTTGGGAGTCTACAAGGAGGTAGCTTGCCTCTGTCTACCACGTTCCTGCTTCCAAAAGGAAATGCCCAATTCTCTTTGAATGTGTTAGTCTTCCTGGAGCAATGCAGTGACACGTACACATCCTTTTCCCTGTGCTAAATGTGATTTTCAGAAGGTGACAAACATGTTAAGTATTCAGTCAGGCAGAGTCCTGAAATCACTATTAGATGAATTTCAGGTGACATTGAGTTCCATCTCTCACTGTGGGGACATTGTAGAGCCATGAGTGCTCAAAGCTTGCTGTGTCTGCAGTGATAGGAAGACACGTTGAGACACACTGCAGGGGAAACCCCTTATATTTCAAGTGGAAAATCAACCTGTATGCAAAAGAGATGCAATTGCAACTGAATGCAGACCTGAAAATAGGCAAGTTGGAGTTGAATAGAGCTGAGCAGGAGACCTACATTTTTAAAATGCAGCAAGTACTTGATATTGAGGACAACCCTGGACTTGGGCTATTGGGACTCTTCAAGCTGGGAGTGCAATTCCCTGGGAAGATTTCCCCCACCAGGTGGGAGCTTACTAGAGTCTCTGCACTTGCCAGGAGATGGCTTGGCTGGGGGCTGAGTCGCTCAGCAGACCTGCCAGCAGGAGAAAGCTTTCCATTTTGGACAAAGTCTTCATGGTCGCAAGCTGGGAGATCGCACCCAGGCTTTACATGAGCCCAAGCAGAGGTCAAAAAATCAGCCAGGCACAGCTTTCTAGGTCAGTTCTTCAATTTCAGCTGTGAAGTTACGATCTTGCAACACTGCAATTTCCAGTATTACTTCCCATTTTAAATAACAGGTTCAGATGTGGAGGGAGGACTAATATATTCTAACTTAAAAGCTGAATAGGAATCTGAGTTTCTGAAAATGTATTTAGAAATCGCTCTTACCTAGTACTGTGATTAATGGCTTTTCCTGCAAAAGTCCTGACCAGTGTTTGAAACTTGTGATTTAACAAAGTGGAGAGGAGTTGCGGGAGAAATTGCTCAACTATTTTTTTTTTTTTAATAAATTATGCAGTGTAAATAGTGTATAATTAATACACATTTTTTGAAATAGAAAGCTTGCAATCTTTCCTCTTACTAGGTATAAAAAAGAAGACCTGTACACTTCTTCACAGTAAAAGCATGTGGCTATACGACATCTCTATGTAAATAACATCCCTTTGAAATATTATAGCACTTATTAATCAGTGCTTACATTGACTATTGCCTCACGACTCCAGTACAAAAAAAAAATGCATTGCTAAACATGTAAAAAAATTAATCATATAATTGATGGCTGTACTGATTCATAGCAGATGGCCAGAGAAGTAAGGTGACTAGTTTTTCAAGCTATTGTATCAACGTGAAATAACTAAGAAAAAATCCCAGCTGTTATTAACTTAAATTACTTCCAACTATACACTGAATATGCAAGCAATATAGGTGGAAATTCATCTCACCTAATATAAGCCATTTAAAATTAGCCAGCAACTGTAAGCTAGTTGTCAAGTCTCCCTCCAAAACCGAGACATAAAGAGAGCTACTGAGGACAATTAATTCTCCCTACATCTTAAACACCTCTCTCAGAAAGAGATAAATTTTGAAAACTCTCCCTTCTTACAGATGAAACCAGAACTCAGCTAAAAAAAGCACCTCACCTGTACAATACCTGGCACAGGAGTGGCATGCAGTTATTTCATAATACCAAACAGTTATCATTAAAATTTCATTTCAAACTCCTGTGATGTCAACTTTTTTTTACTTCTTACCATATGCTTGCAGCTCTTCCTGAGAAAAAAAATATGATCCACAAGGCATGAAAATCAACATCACCTTTATTCTGCATTGATAGAAATTATTTTTAAAAAATTCATTTGACTCTGATTTGATTCTGAAAAATAACATGCTGTGGCATGCTTTTTTACAAAGCAGGATTGAACTAATTCTTGGTAGAACTACTTATGTTACCTCTAAATACCTCTTTAAAAACTATTTCAGCTAATTTTTTACGGATATGGACTTGTATGTATGTGTCACTTGTGTATGTTGTAGTACAGTTCAGTTTTATATAAGAATGTTGCACTATTAGTAGAGCTGACTAGAGCATTCTTGGCCAGATTTTTTTTTTTTAAATAAGCAAACAGAAAAAAAAAAAAAAAAAAAATTACTGAAATGATTCCCCTCAAATGACCTTTTTAATCAAAAGCCTTACAAGTGTTTATGATCCAAAATAAAAAAAAAACCAAAAAAACAACATACACACACACACGCATATCCTGTTGCCCCTCGTCCCCTTGAAATTTACAATAAAATCATTAGATTTGGCTCAAATTTATCTAAATTGAAGTACTGCAGCTCATAGAACTGAGCCAAAATATTTAGTCTTGGGTCAGTGCAAGCATAAATCTATTTTTACTTCTGTTGCCATGAAGCCTCGTGGAAGTTTGGAGAATCTGGGTGAGGCAGAAGACCCAGATTTCCATCTTGCAGGAGACATCACCGACATCCAGGAGAATTTTTATTTTATCAGTGTTTGGTACAGCCTTTTTTTTCAGTTGTTACACACACAACTTCTGTTATGGGCAAAAAGGCAATTTGCTTTGCATATAAAGCCAGGAATTAATAGTGTAATTAAAACAATAACAGTCTAATTAAAGAACAACCGTTAGTTCAAGTTTAACTGTTACAGAAAAGGATACGAAAAAAGAAAGAAAATAATGAATAGTAGTACAGAATAAGTCTTAATAATAGAGTTGAATTTATTCTACATGCTCCCCCTATCTACCCTTTTCTCTGCTATCATACTCACTCTTCCATATCCTGAAGTTGAGTGTTCATGTCAGCAGGGTGTATTATGGCAAGATTTTGATACCAGCTTCTTCAGTAGAAGATGCTGATGATACGTGTTTCTTTTTTCCCCTTTGCTGTGAGGGGCACGAAGTTGATACTGACAGTTTTTTCCTGCTCATTTTAAGACTGGCTTGGAGGTGTTTTTTTTCCCTACATTATTTTCATACCTTCCTCTTTCTTCATTAGCTAGAAACTTCATGTTACATCTAAATTTACTATTTATATACAAAGCCTTGATTTTGTAGTTTGTTGTTCCCTTTATTAGCTGTAGAATCGGTTGCATTCTCCCAACTTCAACAACTACCTGCTGAGTTACAGCCCTGACAACCTTCCACGCCAGTACCTGTGCTCTCCTGCTATGTTCAGTCTCCTGATGAAGGTGCACCTTCTGAGTGAAGGTTCTTCCATGCTTCATTTTGTTCTAGGGTCGTAGGTGGTTCGTCCTGCGTAGAATAATTATTTGCTATTGTTGTCTATCAGTTAGAAAAATAGATACAATAATAAGAATTAAAAAACAAATGTGTTGTGCTAGGCCAAATCAAAAACAAATCATACAAATAATCACCTAATTGTTAGATAAATTATTGCAAGCTAAAATAATTCTCCAGACAGGAGAAAATAAATTCAGGGAGGTCCTGACAAGTCACAAGATCTCTGTTGTGAGCTTAACAGAGCCTGTGGCCTACAAGCAACGGCAACACAATAGTTACTGGGTTACAGTTTTTAACTTCTAACAAAAAAAAAGAAAACAAATAAACAAAAAACAACCACAAAACCTAAAAAAAACCCCTAAAAAAACCCAACTAAACAAAACAAAAGACTCGAAACCAAACTAAAAACCCAACCAAAAAAGAAATAAATTTGGAGATCTTTGAATACAGTAGGGAAAACAAAGTCCACTGAAAATTTCAGCAACTGCTGAGACCGTCACTTGTGCAGTAGCCTTGCCAGCTAACACGTTTTGCACAAATTGTAAAAGCAATGAGTACTACATAATATATAATAATAATATAAATACACGTACTGCCTACTCTCCTACTCTTACTCAGGAATTCTCCCTCCCCCTGAAATAACAGGTGGAATGTGCTGATATCTGCAGTCTGTTCCAGTAGGAAACACTGGCCTTCCACATGCAACTTTCTTTAAATGATATATAGCCTGAACCAATCACCACCAGCTTAAAATGACTAGAACCTTTCCTACAATGCTTTTTGCACAGAAGTCTGAAAAAAAACAAAATTAATTCTCATTTATGCTTGAGGAGGACTGCATGCTCCCAGGATTGCTGAAGGTCTCCTGATAAACAAAACGAACAGAACAGCTAGCAGCGTGCTTCACCTAAAGAGAGGAAAAATATGCATGTTCACTCAACTTCAAAATTTGACATGGATCCAAAATAGGGGCTGCATTTTCTAGAGGACATTCATCATCATGGATCTCTCAATTTTCCATCTGTTAACTATGGTCAGGCTCCGTTATGAAAAACACCACTATACTTCATGACAATTACCTAACCTTGTAAAACTCTTCATCAGCAATTATTAATATGCAATAATGAAGTTTTAACTTGGAGACTCAGTCTTAGAGACAGATTTGTAGCCCAATTTTAAAAGTCCTCCATAAAGTCAAGCTTCTGTCGTGAACATCTACTAGATAGAATATGATTAGAATACCCAAGGAAAAGATTGTCTTTTTAATTACAAAACTTTCTGGATTTTAAATACCTTGCTATAGTCACTATTAGATCAAATAATCATTAATAACACAAACCGTAATGAGTTTTGAACATACAAGAAACATGAAGAATATTATTCATTTAGAATTTAAAAGTTTAGTAAATGTAGCAAATTAGCAGCAACTCTGAGTAGCAAAGTCATTGGTAAATTCTCATTAAAAAATCATTCACAGTGACCAAATCAGGTAACTTCATTAATTTTAATAGAACACAGCCCTTATAAGTAGGGTGCCTGAACAACATGTTAGTGGGATGATCCAGCTTTAGTGGTAGAATTGCAAAAATACTTCCATTATTCATAATCTTTTCTAAGGCACATTTTTCAAGCATAGAATAACTTCACCTCATAGGGGTTTTTACATATCTGACTCTCAAAGGTTAAAAGAAATCTGCAGATTTTTATCTCATTTCCAAGCAGGCACACTGTCATTCCTCGCGTGGCTTCAATTGCCTAAATTTGCTACATGACTGTCAAAATGATTCAGGACTGCCTTTAATGGGTGTTTCAGAATCTCTTTGACAAACACTTTAATTTTATACATCTCATGTAAATCCATAAAACAGCATGATCTAAAATTCCAAACGAACTTATTAATGAAAATTTAAATATGCATGTGTTACGTGGTTTTCAGTTAATTATATAGCAATATTGTCTCATATACACCTTAATTAAATTAATTATTGATCAGTGCACTTACCACTGATATTTCATTAACACACAATAACTGTCTCTTTATATCTGGATGAAGTTTTAATTAATTAAAGTGTGGCTGGAAGTGAAAAGTTAAGGAAACAGATTCAACAGCAGAATCATTTAAATCCGAGTGACTAAGTAAGAGTAAGCATGTTAATTACATTTTAAAAAAAGAAAAATTACCCATGAAACTACTTTGGCAGTATAAAGTAATTGATTTAATAAAGATAATGGTAATTTCTAAAGGATTACAGTGTAACAGCAGTAAGAGTAAATTTGTCTGTGTGGCAAAGTAGGAGAATTTTTGAAATGTTATTGTTATACTTGTAAGATTATGTCCTTGGTTTATTTCAGGCAGACTCTCTCATATTTTAAGCTGCATCATAGATTTCTAAATATGTCATTATGACTGTTTATTTTCACACTGATAGGCTATGAGCTATTTCAATAGGTTGATGCTGTAATTCTCACATGATCTTGCAAATAATTCACAGTACTTTTATGTTGTCATTAACTGTCACATTTCTTGAGTTAAATATGAGTCCTGTCACTTGAAAGTCAGAAAGCTGATTCTAAATTTCTCAATTTCATTAGCAATTGATTCAAATCACTTCCATAAAAGAGCCTGGACTGACATATGAATTGCAGTGGTTCCACAGTTTAGTGATTAATTAAGCAGGCTATCGGGCTCACGTTCAGCTATTTATTAATATTAAAATTCTCACTTCCTTATACAAGGCTTTCCAATTATTACATGTAATTACTGTATTTATCTTTTCTGAGTTTTGAAAAAAGTTAATTGGTGGGGAAAAAGAATTACAAACTGTTTCTGATCAGCAAAGCTGTAACATCAATAACAATAATCTATAGGCAGACATGAGGCCGTGTTAGAACTCTTTGACAAAGTCAACTGTGAAAGGAAGTGTCAACATACAATAAAAGTACACATGTATTTAAAAAATGGAAATGTCAACATGTGGTGTTCAAGGCATATATGGTGCAATAGTACAGTTTATACACTGAAGCATGTGCTTTGTGCTTGGCTGTATATCCTTCATGACATGCTATATAATCTAAAGGTAAACATACATAAACATGCTTCTGTTGTCCTTGCCAGTAAAGAAAATTGGGGAGAAAATGGACTTATGCTCAACCACACAAAAGCCATAAACAGAAGATAATATACAACAGAGTAGCTTGATGATTTGATAGCAATTAATTGACTTGAAAATAAAGTTAACTTTTAATTCCTTGAATAATACAATCTGTGTGGTTTTGAAGAAGGAATCAATAAATGTAGTGCTTCTGCACCTGGATTCTTTCAACTTCCCTTTTCTTAAAAGGATGACAGTGACACAGTGACTCATCTAAATGTTGAGAGATTACTTCGCTTTGCCTCCTTCATTTAAGAAAGTATCTACAGAAAGAAAGATTCCAGAATTCCCCTTTGCTAATGCCCGGTGCCAGCAGACTTCTCCTAATAGTGTCATTGATGTTACTGGCTCATTTTATAGATCCCTTTTACATTTCTCCAGATGTAAACAAAATTGATCTTGTAGGTGCCAACCTCAAGGAAAAGCTTAATCAAAAGTTGCAATTAACAAGGAGGCTCAAATATTTAATCTTCTCTTAATGCTTGTGTTTACAGAACTGCTTTTAATTTAAGGCTGGGTGCTTGCAAGGAAGAAAAATAAGCTAGAGTTCTGAGCCACTTGCAGAAACTTTCCGTATGCAGCTGTTCTGCTTTGAAGCGCAAGCCATAGCCATGCCCCAAGCATCACGTGTAGCAGGGCTTCAGATGTTTTCTGGATGCTTAGGATCTGTATGAAGTAATGACATCTCTTACTATTCCAAGAAGAAATAGAACCTACTTCTTATCTTAATATGCTGAAATTATGCACAAATGTTTTTCCTGTTTCATGAAAGATTTGGACAAAGGAAACTGAGCATGTAACATATGTGGGTCATAGCTGGATTGAGCAGTTTCCTGTGACAGACTTCTATTAGGCAAGTCTATGACTCGACACAGTTTGGTTTTGGTTTTTTTTCCTGTCCTTGTTTTAATTTCTCAGACAATATTCGAGTTATGTTCAGTTAGTTATTCCAAAAAGGAGTTCTCAGTTAATGTTCCAAAATGAGTGACAACCTCTAGTCCCTAGTTAGTTCTAAAATTGATGTGTCAAGTGTGTTACACACATGGTGATCATCTGCTGACTGCTGAAACTGCTATGCAATGACAGAAACAATGCCCCGAACGATTTGCTTACTAGTTTGAACAATACGCCTGCATATCTAAGACCCATGTTCAGCTTCTGAGATTATTGAAGAAATTAGATAGGAATAGTGGCTATTGCACTAGATGCTGAGCAAACACGGCAGAGGGAAAGAACCCTTCTACTGAAGGCTTTGGGGTTTAAAATGCACAGGCAAAGATCAGGGAGTGTGGATGAGGAAACATGCAAATGAGTGTCTTAATATATCTCCACTTCAAAATTAAGTGTATTCTCAGAGCAGCACAAGAAGCTGGGGTTTTTTTGCAACATGACCACTTAGGCTGGACTCAGACGTTTTCACATAGGCCAACACAAAACTGTCAGATGATAATTAGGTTCTGTCAATAATCTCAGAGCCAAATTCAAAGGAGGGACCTAGAGCTGAAACACTCTGTATGCCATCATGTGTTCATTATTACATTAATGCTCAAGTGAGATTTATTCCTCTGTATGACCTTGAATCCATAGACCATTAGTATGGTAATGGGACTCAAAGCAGAAAAAATGTTAGGATAAAAAAAAATATTGTTATCTGTAATTAAAATGATTCCATAAAAGAAAATAAAATTCTTCACAGAGCAATCAAAGCATCTTAATCTCATGAAGAAAAGCAATATTGTTGTTTGAATTGTAACTTTATTCAGATGCCACAACCAAAATGCAGGTCCATGCTATGCCCATCATATACCTATTCTAAGGTACAGTCTTCACTTTATGAAACTGTGCAATCCAAAGCTGATCTCGTCAAAAGAAAGACCCAGGGAGACACAGGCATTCCATTGCATGGTATAGCTCCAGAGGTCATTGAAAATGCCTGCCTAAATAGGCCAATATAGGATGAGAGTCACAGAGAGCTGAAACAGCAGGTCCACAACAGCGGGTCATACCTGAATCAGCAGAACTTAAGTCCCAGTAACAGTCCAGAGTACTATCTGCTGAAATTGGATTTTTTTAATCAAGTGCCACAGGCGTGTAAGAACGTAAATCCCATAGACTTTTAGTGTCAGTTATGCTCCTAAATGCCTTAAGCACTTTTGAAAATCCCACCTTGGACTATTCTGTCTATTGGCTGTTCTAAAAAGCACCATATGTGGTTTAATAACTAAGCAAGCTGAATTTCAGCTTTTCATCTCAAGATGTCTTCTTGAGAGAACAAATTGATTTTGTGGATTACCGGTTTTAAGCTCATGAAGAGCATAGTTATAGGTTCCTAGCAGCTTGGGTATCTGAACACTTAAGTAGGGCTATGCTGAACTGACTTACCTGCTCAGGACTGGAAGTCCCACAGCATCAGTGATTTCTTTCTGTACCGTTTTTGGAGCAGAGCTGACAAGGCTGCAGTGAACTCAGCACTTGTGCTCGCTTTACTTGTCCAGTTATATGGCTGATGCAGCTTTACGCATCTAGCATTTCACAACTGGT
>JAVJGI010000065.1:45588511-45632276 GCA_035590275.1 Ibycter americanus
CTCAGCACTTGTGCTCGCTTTACTTGTCCAGTTATATGGCTGATGCAGCTTTACGCATCTAGCATTTCACAACTGGTGACGGAGTCATGTTCACAGAGGAATAGATTTCTCCATCTGCTATGATTGCAGCAACTTCAGTAAAACTTCCAGGCATTACTTTTATTGAAATGGAGATATCAAATCCATGTCTTTTCACAGTCAGAAACTTTCAGGTGGACTCTTTCCCTTCTACCTCCTAAGTGAATCCAAAATTTGGTCCATTACACTTAATCAAAATTCGGCAGTGTGAGTTATTTGACAGCCTCAGAGGATGAAAAAAAAAAAAATAAAAATCAGGTGCTCATAATTTAGGATTACAATGATTAAGTTTGTTTGAAAACACAAGGTACAAATTCACAGGTTTTGAAATGTTACAAGAAGATACATGTGGTTAGCTGCAGGTGTCAAAGCATAGTAGCAATGCCTACAAGATTGTCATTTCGACCAGCTACATCCCATGAGAACTAATATAGCAGTTTCATTTAATTGGTTTATATACATTATTCATGGGGCATAGCTTTGTGATAATTCTGGCATTCATTAGAAGGGAAGCAGCAGTGGGTTTTCTCACTACAGAACACACAAAATTGAACCTAAGTTACACTGTCTTTCTAAATGTGAGAAATTACAGGAGTTGTAATAAAGAACGAACTGGCAAATCTTTTAGGGAAAAATGATAAAGAACGGATTCATTAGTTACAGTAGAAAAAACTTCTGAAAGTAGTGGAAGTGCAATATCAAGCTCCAGTACAGCCCAGGACCTTCAAGGACTCACCTTGCATTTACTAGATGCTTGCGCTCCAGAAGGAATACTCAGTTAGGCATGAGCATGATGATCCCATCAGTGCAACCTCTTTCTTCCTGCAGCACTTTTCAACACAGAGAGCTTCAGAGATGTTGGTAGGGCTTCATAACACCATTGGCTCCACCTATTGCCAGCTGGAGAGACTTCCAACCACTGTAAGTAATGTGTGGTTCCCCAGTCTAGTTTTCTACAATAATGCAAAGGTATTAGAAAAAGGGACCAGGAAATGTACTGCAAATCGTGCTAACTTTGCTTGACTTTTCTTAAACTAATCAATATATTAGCATGGCAGACGCCCAGAAATGGAAGTTATAGTATAAAATCCATCTAGCCTTGAAGATGCATTTGTAAGCTGATTGAAAGTAAAGATGAAACAAGATTGAGACTGGAGACACTTGTTGGTCCTTATGCATCAAAAAGCCTAAAAGAATTCTGTTTGACTGAATATATGTTTAAATTAATGACAACGGATTCTCTGCAGCTCACAGAGATTGCAATCATAAACTGTTACTCCAACTACCAAAAAGTAAATGCTTTTTTTCCTCAATTAAAATACAATATTTCACAATCCTTTACACAAACTTGCCATGAATATTTTAGTGCATGATGTTACATCTATCATGGACATGTGATCTACCTAGGGAAATGCAAGATTAGCGCACACCTCTATGCCTTATTCAAAGACATTTTACATGAGTCTGCAACTTGCACACAATGATCAAACATGAGTAAGAACTGGAACACACTCCGGTTGTCATAAATTGAACTGATTGTCATCTAAATGAGAGCTGGATTTATAAGAAGGCATTAATAATGAAATACTTTCTGCATTCCAATATAAACATATATTTAGATCACAGATGGTAATCGTCTTAAGTGTTACAGTCAATTGAGTGAATAATACAATCTGTAACAGGGTTCACAGATGAAATGGAATTTGTAGATGTTAATTTTTACTAAGAAGTCTAGCAAGACTTGCATGTCGAAAAAATATGCAATAAAAATGACTTCTCGTATTTCCTCTCTATAGAGGAGACAGAAAAAGAAAAACGTGTATGGTTTAAACAGGGGAAGGGGATAAGGAGAAGTGATTTGAAATCAGAGTGTGCATCAAGAATTATGAGATACACATTCCCATCAGTGATGTAAAACAGACTTAGCTCTATTTACTGCCACTGTCAACACAATCAATAAATAACATTTTCCGTGACACAATGCGATGAACTGCAAGCCGCAGTATCAGCAAAGGCTCTTTTCCTTTCCTTGCTGACAGGTGTACCACTCTTTGCTCTGTGGCAAAATACACAGAAAAATTCTAAAGGCTGCTACATCCCAACAGAAAATGTGAAAGGCTCATCACAAGATGATAAGAAAATATCTGTTCTTTAGATTGTGCAGTTCATAGACATAGCCACAAAGTCACCAAACATACTCCCACACCACAAAAAAATTCAAAGTGCTGCCAAAATGTGTTAGTAAAACTACAAGTAATTAATCTAAGCAAGTTTGCTCTTAAGAAATGTAGAGTATTACAAGGTATTGAAAATACTCTCTAAAAGAGGCTTTGAAAGAGAGAACAGAAAACACTACACTCCTTTGAAAGCTCTACTAACTTACAAAGACGAGGTAATTGAATAGCAAACACAGCAACAAAATGGAAAAGTTGTGAAGGAAACAGATCAATGTAGTAATGAGACATTAAAATTAATAAATCAAATAGTATTACTGAGACATATTACTAAAGGAAAAAACCACACCCACAGCTGTCTCTCGCATATATAGAATACGATTTAATAACCTCAGAAGGAATCTTGCAGAAGGATGGAATAAGAAAACATTGAAAATTTTGCAATTTCTCAAAAGCATGCAAGCAAAGGTAGCAACACAAATATGAATTGAAACAACCCAAACTTGATTTTGAGTTTGATGTGCCTATTAGTTATTCCCACTGACACTGGAGGAGGAAAGTCAAGCCAGGAATGCTGCCACAAGAATTATACTAACTCTTGACCTCAAAAGTAGTTACAGCAGACCCTTGGCAATCTGAAAGATTATTCTACCCAGAATACTTTAAGGCCTCCTGCTTGAAAAAACAAAGGTAGTATATACAAAAAGTTACCTTAAGGTGAGGAAGCACATGTGTTTCTTTCCTCTGCTGTAGCCACAGCTGTGGATGTTCTGCTAGACCCCAAATAAATTGTCACCTGCCCACATCACCCAGGGTCCTGAGCTATGCCACACCTACCATGCATGCTGGCAACTACCACTGCACAACTGCAAGAAAAACAGTGTATTCACCCTAATGACATATGAAAAGTACCTTGAAGAGTAGTGTCATAAAGGTATGAGCTGAACTACGGTCCAGATTCTGGATGCAAAGTTCTACATAAGTTTTTTGCATTAAATACAGCTTGGGCTGTCCCTTTACATAAGGGAAAATATCAAGTGTACTAAAGGAATCAAAAAACTTGGGAAACAAAAAAGAGCATCATTTTGAACGAAGAAGCAAAAATAAAGCTCTGTAAAGTAACAATTTTTATTTAATGCATTGCTATGCAATGATACTGTATGCTACCAAAAGACACAGTGAGACCTAAGTCTGTTCCTTATGACTTTCTCAAATGAATTCCCACTGCAATGTTAATTATGGCAGGTTTGGTACAGCTACAAGCAATAGTTTGTTTATATCCTCTCCTTAAAAAAACAAAACCAAAAAAATAAAACCCCAAAACTCAACTCACTGTTCAACTCCCCTTAGCTAAACAAATGCTTTAAGTGTGCCAGAAAAGTTACATTTTCAATGAAATATTCAGAGGAATAATTGCTTGCGTTCTTACTCTCCAAGACCTCCACCTAACTGCTAACAGATTCATACTTTCCCAATTGCCTTCAACAGAAGTGTCTTTGGGAAATTCTTATTTTCTGTGACTACCAAATGAAGTGAAATAAATATAGAATAATAATAAAAGCCCAAAATTATTTGGAAGAGCTGAGACTTCTCTGTCCTGCACAACAGGATGCCCTCATACGAAGCATTGTATGTTTTTGCCTCATCAGAAGCACAATAGGTTGGAATTGAAAAGATCCACAGAAGGGAAATAGAGCTTCTGAGAAGCGTGATGGAACATACATCTATTGAAAACTGGCAAAACTCATAGCTATTCAGCCTGGAAAAGTTGGACAGCTACAGGATACTTGATCACAAACAGCAAAATGAAAACTGATCAGATTTCAATTTGAGAATATTTGGAGCCCTGCTATGAGAAACAAGAGGAAACATCATAAAAGAAAATTCAGAGCCAACTAAATCAGATTGTGTGCAACACAGCTGGAATAATCTTTATATCTCACATATCATAAAATATTGCTAAAAGTGTTAATCTTGATATAAGGAATCTTTTAATACTACCAGATTGGCAATTGGAACTTCTGACAGAAAACGCAGAGGTACTGGTTTCAGCAAGCAAGTACATTCTCATCAGGACTGGCTGGGCATCGGTCAGAGAGTGGTGAGCAATTTTATTGTGCACCACTTGTCTTTCTTGCATTTTATTTTTCTCTCTATTTTTGTTGCCTACCTTTTAGTTACATCATCATCATAATAATAATTATCATTATTATTATTATTATTCTATTTTGTTTCAATTATTGAACTGTTCTTACCTCAACCCACAGGTTTTAGCATTTTTTTCTGATCCTCCTCCCCATCCTACCTGTGTGCGCGTATCTGTGTGTGTGAGCTGGCAGCTGCGTGGTACTTAGTTGCTGGCTGGGGTTAAACCACAGCATGGGAGAAACCAGAAATCTAGTGACTATTGAAGTCTCACCTGAAAAAAATCGTTACAGTGGTCAGCAACGAGCAGTTGTTCAAATTGGAACTAGGCATTGCAGCTAATGAAAATTCTGGCACACCGCAAGAGGGGTTTACTTTGGAAACCCTCTGTTGTCTTTTCTATGGCTTCATGTCGAATATTCTGGCCCTGTGAGATTACATATTACAGACAAAAATAATCATCTCGAACGGCCACTGAAATTACAATAAGTAGCTCACTGTCATGCCAGTAAAAACTTATTCATCATTCTACATTTATAAGTTCTTTGTCAAATCTGGTTTTAATTGTATAAACCTAACTGCTAACAGTCAGACTGCAGATATAGTCTAATATATCTCATCATAACCAGAAACGCCTTAGTATTTAGTGGCCTATTTTCCGTTCTCACCATTTTTATAGTGGCACAAAACCTGGCACATCTTATGGCTGATCATGCTTTAAAAGGACACCAGGGGAGATGGAACAGCCCCATGAATACATGGCATAACAACAGTCTACTAAGGTAGAACAGACATTTAAAACAGCTGAGACATGGCAAGTAAAACATACAAGAGCTGACTCATGCTTTTTTTTTTTAAAAAAAAAGAAAGAAAGAAAGACTGTTTTTAACATAAAAACTGGTTTTGTACATTTGAGGGGCGGGGGGGGGGGGCGAGATTTGCAATTCATGCCCAGTCGAGACCGGTTCACAGCTTGACTGTAGGAAGAATCATCTTCTCATCTTCCAGACTCATTCAGATTCAAGGCAGCAGCTGGTCTACTTTCAGTCTGTCTTACTTGGCACATAGTGTCAAGTTATCTTTTTGTCAGCCTAGCCTTAAAGTTCACACTTTGTACCTAATAATATCAAATGATTCACCAGTGCTTTTTTTATATCATTTTAAACTGTACTAACAGCAAGATTGTATGAAGGGCAGAAATACCACAATAGAATAAGGAAGCTTAATGGACAACTTTGTCTTGCTGTTTTCCCAGACCTTGCCTCTCCTCAGCCAATCCATCCTGAAGTTTCAGTTGTCAGCTTTTGGAGATAATTTATGAAGTATGGAGTTCTAAAAGATTAGGGCTTAACTGTCACAGCCTAGTCTTTCCACACAACACTAGTCATACAACCAGTGGCTTTAAAATTGCAGCAGAAATTTGGTGATTCCAAATCCACGTATTCTAGTCAAACACAGGAACCAACTCTTCAAGAAGGGTCTCCATGAGTAAAACAAGAGAACTTATTCATTAGAATAACTAGAATAGTAGAATTCATTAGCTGTGCTAGAGCAGAACCAAGTGGCCCCAGGGCCAGCCTGTTATACAACTCTACTGGCTGGTTTAAAGGGGAACGATAGCCCCTTTCCTTGCCCCTCTAAATATCAAGCTCTAACGAGGATCATCACCTAAGCCTACCAGGAAAAGTCTGAGGCAGACTTTAAAGATGAAGAATGAAATTTTATTGATTTTTGTTTTAAAATTCATCTCTAAACACAACCATTTTGCCTAAGTCACCAACAGCTTGTTCATAGAAAAAACCCAAACAGTATAAAGAGGCATCCTTGAAAAGGATCCAGTTTTTCTTAAAAGGACAAAAGGCTAACATTATAGGGAAAAAATTGTCACACAAAGGTTTTCACTTTTGGCATGTAAAACCTAAGAACTTGATCAGATTAGGGAGGAGACTTTTAAGATGAAACTGAATGCTTAGCACTTCAATACAAATTCTGAAAGGACTGCATCAAAAAGATTGGTAAATGTTCATTAGATCTTGCATCACTATTAAAATGAAACACAAACGCACTGAGTGGTTAAACAACAAATTGAAGTTAGGGACACGCTGCTTTACCTTGACAGGTAGAAAGAGTCTCAAAAATGCCTTGACTTTTGAGGTCTCACAAAATTAGCATTCAGGAAACGCTTCTTCCAAATGTAAAAATATCCACAACAGGTCTCGAAAAAGACCAAGGCAAATTTTAGTAGATAGGCAAGCAAAAAAATGTAAGCCTAAATATTCTACTTTAGTCTAAAGGGTCTCATTCAAGAGTATGTCTTGGGGAAAAAAAGGCTCATTACACTGCTAATTTCAACGTCATTAAGTGCTATTTTGGCTGCATGCAGTATCCCTCTTGGCTAAATCAACATTCTGATGCCATATAGGTGTTCTTCAATTATGCTGAGCTATCACTTTGAAATATGTTTCAATTTCAAGTGATACAATAATCCCACATTCACTCAGTCTTTAATTTGAATTGCAGGTAATGCAATACGGATACAGCAGACAACATACTGTCTACTCGCAGTTTTACAGTGAATCTTTTCTGGAGTCTGCAATTTTAATATTTATTTAACTGAACTCCACATAATCTACTTCAGCACAATACATGTTCTTGTATTTTCCTGTCTGATGTCACTGTAGAGAAACATGTTTTATTTAGTACATGAGATATGCATATATCTCACACACAAATATATTTCTAAATGCATAAGATTAGCCCTTAAAGAAATTTAAAATACGGAACGCTACTAATTATATTTATTTAACCCATGAAGAATTTTAAAATATGAAATACAAATGCTAAGATTTATTTATGCCTGGTTATTTAATGTTGACAACCTAAAGCTGTATTTTTACTAAGCAAGTAAGCGTGTGTGGCATAAGAGAATGGCAGGTTTATTTGGATCAGGGAAGGAAGAATTCCTTGATTCTATTTTCTGTTTTATGTAACAAGCAACTGCCTGTATATTGGGCTGAATGCAAAAGATAAAGGAACCATTTTTTTGCCCCAGTCAGATAATTTCTTCTGTGTAATGGAATCAAGCACACTTCTGCACCTTTGAAAGTCAAGCAACGAAGGCAGTGCTTCCTTACAGTCTCAGGCCCTGCCTAGTTCCAGAGTTTACCGACTGCGAGATGCATTTGCTAAGTAACGCCAGACTACCGCTACCCACAATTTTCATTGTTGCAATGGAGGACTAGAAAGTTTCAAGCAAAAAAAAGCTCAGAATCTGAACCTGACAAATATTTTCTAAGCCAGAACTCATTTTATAAACAGTCTGGCTTAAGCAAAGAACAGACCCTAAACCAAAGAATTTTCCTAACATAAAGAGAACATTTCCCATGTTAAGAATTACCCCAGAGGCCACCAAGAAATAACTATAAATGCAAATACAGGAACACATATTCTGCCTCCCAAGAATAGCTCTTCTCAAAAGATTTTGGGAAATTCTATACTTGTGAAGGATTTATTCCCCTCTATAGAAAGGGAAATGTAATCATAACCATCTTTGATATTAGTACATTTGAAATAGTTAATCAATGGGAAAACCCTTAGATGGTTTTTATTTTTGGTTCTGGGTGATTTTACTGGAAAACCTTCCTAGCTTGCGTTCTGAGAAATAAATCTTGCAAATCTTGCAAAAACAATAATTTTTGCAAACTTTTCTCAAAGCAGAATGCCACAAAGAGCATTCAGTACACTGTATCATGCAATGAAGTGCTAAGAAACTATGACAGTATCTTGCCAAGAAAACTTGGAATCAAAGCAGAAATATTAATGACTGTGTGACCAGATGAAAACTGATTGCATGGTGCGGGAAATGTTACTCAATATTTTCTCAAATATTGTGAAAGGCATTTCATTATTCATGAGGTTAAACAAGGAAGTCAATAAGACACATCTGTCAATAACCCAAACTATTAGCTGATGACTGGATGATTGTGTATTGGATTGAATGGAGAGAAATGGTAGGTATTACTGCAGCTAGGCACTGATTTCAACATCTAGTTCAGTCAGAAATCTTAAGATATAACAGGTTCTAAACCTGGGTAGCCTTGTAACATGTAAGATGAAGAGTGAAGAAAAAACCTGAAATAATTCTTAATTTTCAAATAAAACCCCGTTTTCCTAAAGTGCTACTTCTATAGCATCATTCTTTCATTCGCAGCTCATGGCCACTAGCTAAGAGCTCATCTTCTATCGACATGTTTTCAAACAATATTTCTGAATTACTAAGCCATGTATGAAAGATGATTCTTCAAGTAAAAAACTTTGGGGATTTGCTTTTCTTCTCATCAAAAATCGATGTACAGGAAATTGCTCAAATTTGTCAGAACAACCACTTCTGTTGCAGCTTAATCATTAGATCTAGCCTGCAAGAGAGCCTGCTATACTACCTTTTCCAAGAAATCAGCTATCATGTCTTACAGACTAACCTGTTATAATTATTTGCTTCATATCAGTGGCTCTTTTCCACTTTTTAGCCTAAATCACTTGTGGAACCATGCTTGTTTCAGCCTGTTTTCCAATGTGGTGTAGTGAGAACCTAATTTTTAGTGATAGTAAAAATCACACGCTTGTATACCAAATGCAAGAAGGAAAGGGCTAAGAAAAATGTGCTTGCACAGAATGAGGGAGAATTTAGAGCTGTAAGGTGCGAGATATGTCTTCCACTTGCCATTATCTTAAAGCTACAAGGAAATAGGGAAAGAGTATTAGTTATAGGCTGTTACACTTGCAACATGATCCAGAAAAAGTTCCATACATTACCTAACCCTCTCTTCCCCAAAATACTGGTTTTCCTTGATGGATATACATGAGGTTTGGTGGGTTTTTTTCTTCCCATCTTGATTTTCTTATTTCTTTCTTCAACCAGAAGCACCCAAAATTACTGGTGAGTTGCCTAAATTAGAAAAGACAACAAAACAAGCAAAACAAAAAAGTGGCGCTTTCTTCCCTGAGAGTGAAGAAGCTACCTGGGCCTCATAAAACACCCACACAAGGCAGGAAAGTGCCCTAAGCAACCACAGCTCTTCAATCCCCGTTAGCCAAGCTGCACAGAACTAGCTGCAAATTTTGTAAGCCTAATGAATGGTCAGCGATTAGTATTATTGAGGTGGAATGTACTTCATTGAAATATTCAGTGTCTCGTATCAGTGTCACACGCCACAGCATTAATGGGATCAAGATGCAACAATAATAGTTTCCATGACAATGCAGCACATGCGCTCAGCAGCACCTCCCTGGGTAAACAGTAATCCTTCAGAAAAACAAGAAGGTCATTACAGCAACTTGTCAAATCAATGCAGAGAGTGTCTGAGCCGATTAAGGCATCTTCTCTCAGCTCTGACACGGTGTCAATAGTACTGGGCCACTAGTGCTCAGTCAGATGACTGAAGTGAAATGCCCATCAGTCAGGGAGCTGAGGTGGACTAATGATTCCCTGTGCTGCCTATTAGAACTACATGACAACTCAATCCTGTTTGCTTAAAAAAAAAAAAAAAAAGAAAGAAAGAAAGAAAAAAAAAGTGACCTTGTTGCTTTGTTTGAAGCTGAATTAAATTGACAACAGCAGCTAATCTTTACCTAGGGCGATTAACAGAATTAAAGTACAACAACAAAGGCACACAAGGTTTTATGGTTTATATTCTTAGTTTGATAATGCTTGCAATCTACTAGAGTCTTTACAATCAAGTACAATGTAAATATGTATTACAAGCCAAGCTATGTTTGAATGGATCTGAATTAATCTATTTGTAAGAGGACACTATTTTAAGTGAGTAAATGTGCAGAGACAAGGTATGGTCTAAATACAGTAATAGTCAGCCAATGGTGGGGTTTTTTTATTAAAAAAAAAACGCAAACAAAACCACAAGCGAAGGAAATGTTCAAAGGAAAAAACTATTCTATACTTGCCAGCCTACACATGTGGGTGCTACTCCAGGTAAAGAAAGGATATATTCAATATGAACATTACTTTAAAGATGCTTTAGAGCTGTAGCTTTTAGTGTGAATACATAGTGTCACAGTATGCCCCTCAAAATACAGGGACATAGTATATACCCTATTATTTTATAACTATCATGAAAATGTTTAACAGAGTCAATATAAAGCAAACATGTATAAGCATGTAGGTATACATGCTTTTCACCTGAGGCCATTCTAAACTGATGAGCTTGATGAAAGTCTTCATGTCCACATCAAGTTTCTCAGCAGTTTATCACTTTACATTACTGACCTACTCAGTCAAGAGGAAGACAGAAGTTATGAGAAGAAAAGAATCCCAGGCAGAATGTTTTATCTATGTTAAACAGAAATTCCAAGCTGTTAGTAAAACTGAGAGATTACCTTTCTTTATTCCACTAACGCACATATTGTTTTAAAGATGTACTTTTACCCACAACGTTGGCAACAGAATTGCGTTGACTTTAACCAGTTACATTTCTGAGAAATATGCAGCGCACCACTGAGCTTGAGCTGTAGATTGCACTGAGAAAAAGGACAAAGAAATACACAGCTCCCCAAATTCTTTTCACTGAAGCCTCAAAACCCAGCAAAGTGGGAGTTAATTGATGACGGTGGCCTTTGAAACAAATTCTTATTCCAAGTGCACTTTTTTTTTTTTTTTCAGATGATGTGAATGAGAATAGAATAGTGTTCGAATCTACAGAAAATCTACCATAAAGGTATGATACAAAGCCTGTACAAAACCTGCTGCAGAGTAACAAGCACGATGAGGACAAAGGGGATTTATGTTTACCAAGACATAAGTCATTGGAAGGACTAAATAGCTCAAGGGACTGGTACTGAGTTTGAAAGCTTTTCACCTCTTAGTATCAAACTCAAATCTAGCCCCAAGCTGTAGCTATTGAAGGTCATTATCATCCAGTGGCTGTTCAATATTGTGAAAACAGCCCACTTCTCACTGGACAGGGAGTCACATTTCAAAGGCAGCAGCATTTCTGAGGTTCATTAGAACCCATAATTTTGGTTTCGGCATAGAGCACTTTATCAGCTGCTGAGCATCGTGCCCTCCAGAGGTTGACAGATCAGACAGGGAAAGCTTGCAGTGCTGCCACAATGCTGGCCATGCTGCGTGTGACAGAGGACTTTTATTGCTATGCCTCAAATCTAGCAGGCTTTGAACTGTAACTGCACAAGTTCGAAAACAGAGAATACATTTAAATATTTCAGTACTTGATTCTGGTTTTATTCAACAGGCAGTGAAAATTTTAAACATTTGCTCACTCGTGTAACCTCAAATGGGAAAATACATTTCAAGAGTGAATTACCAGTAACACTTGCTGTGAGAGCAAGCCTTAGAGAGGAAATATACAGAACCTTAGACTTCCTCCTGAAATTCTCATCCTGTGTTCTAAACAATTTATAAGTGGCACATCGTATGTAGTGATATGTTCAGTGCTTACTTTAATTCTACCTGCACTAGGTTTTATGATGTATGTTTCTCTACACCAGCTGACAATTGCACTCTTACCTTGATCAGTTTATGTTGCACAAAAGGTTCACATCAGTGCACATTATTTTACATAATTGGGTAAAGAACATACACATTGGTAAGCTTAAGCAGTTTCCTTTCAGGCAAAGTGAAAATTTGTTATTTGAGTACAAATTTACCATTGTAGCATGACATCCCCATTGATATAGCTAATCATATATTATTATTTTGATATACTTTACATAAATGCTTTGCAGAAACGATTCTCTGGACAGAATCATAGACATTTACAGATATACTGTAAATCCACGGTGTCCACGGTGTTCCAGCATGCTCTGCTGAAGTTTAACAAAGTACAGCTACCACTATTCCCTGTATCCCTGGTGGCAGCCTCTGTAATAGGTACTAGATCTATAAACCAAATAGCAAGAATTAAAAAGTATTAAGGTCTTTCACTGGGGAATGATTTAATTGTTGGTTGTTAATCAACCTGACCATGTTTCGCTAATCTTGAATTATTTTCTAATCTGACAGTACATGCATGCATGAGAAAGAACATTGAGGAAAGACTGGATTTTATATATTAATTCTGAAACGTGACTAAGAGCTCTCTCATTTTATATGATGATTGAAACTCCACTTCAAGTTAGCCAAAAAAATAATGAGGTAAAATGATCTATTTCTGCATGCAAATTAAAGCTGACATGATGGCAGACCATTCTAGAAGAAGAAGAAAAGAAAAAAAAAAAAGGTCAACAAACTAAAATCCCAAAAACTGAAAAAACAAAGCTGATTTTCTTAAAATTAAGTGATATTTTCCAGTAAGCATTGGCTCCTAGAAGATAGAAACTTGTATTTGTGATACACCGGATCTTGAAAGACAATAAAGATGACGCATTTCTTTCAGGTTTCTAACAGGCATAGATAACATCAAAATTAAGTCATTTCCTGATTGTTAGGCAGGAAATCTTCTGGGTATTTCATAATCATCAGTGATGACAATTACTGTCTCTATCAGGAGACAATATTTTAATTTTAATTCAAATGGTGCCCTCACCAACTAGAAGAATTAGTGAGAAAAGAAATATACCTTTCCTGAACATTTGTGTATAAATAAAGGTTTCAATTATTACTAAACTATATTCTCATAGATCAAACAGAAACTAAAAAACAAAGGAAGCTTTAAAGAATGGCTATTGGTGGAGAATCATGAAAAAATATCTCTTGGCATGATGCTTTACATATGCTTATTTAAAGTTCTTGTTCTAGCAGTGCTGTTATTTTAAAATAAATAAATAAAATTAACAATAACAATAATAATAATCTGTAGTACATAATTCCTCCAAAGCCACAGCTGATATTTTAAGGGTGATATCCTATCCTACCAAAAGCAAAGGTGATGAAGACTAAAACCTCAGACTCTCTTGCCTAAAACTGGAATTAGTTGTTCAGCATAAAACAAAAGTGCTTAATTTTGAAGGCAGAATTTGAGGATATTAGCATATGTTTGTTTTAAAATCTTGGACAGACTTTGAGTGTTTAAATACTCTTCACAAAAATAATTTTGAGTATTTTATTGCTTCAGAAACCTGAGACCAAGACTTCTATTTCAAACACATCGGTTTATACCTTGAAGTCAGAGAACAACTTCTCTAAACAATAATTTTCTTTATACACACATGTACATTTAATAATCCCTTTTAGTAGGGTTCTCTATAATGAAAGCAAATAGTTTTTAGCAACAAGTAGAACAAGTAGCATGTTTTTTTACAGTAACTTACAACTATTTTTTTTTTTAATTGCAGAATATCCTTTTAGGAGGTTTGCAAAAAAAAAAAAAAAAAAAAAGAACCAACTAACAAGTCAAAGTAGTAGCCTAAAATTATTAGCATAGTAATCCCCGTATGTCAAGCTAAAGCCGGGACCAAGCATCATCGACCTGCAACAAAGCTGCATTGATTCTGAAGCACTGCCATAGGTTCAAAAGCCTTCAGAAGTTGAAATTAAATTATGCTTAGGACTACCAAGAGATAGAGAGATGGCTAGTCAGAAGAGCTAGGAGGAAAGGCTATAGCTTATCAAGGTTTCTACAGAATAAAGAAAAAACCTTGCTTATCTTATATTGCCATTTCAGGCTCTTTGAGATGTTATAATCATTAGGCACACCCCACAGGGCAGGTTTCTCCTGTGAGCAAGACCTCAGTCCCCCAAGAGTAACATTTAAATTTTTGAGCCCATAAATTTTCACATGCCTCACAAATGTGTTTGCAAAATCCATTGAAGCTGGGACTCAAAGAGAACAAAAGGCCTGACTGGGAGAAAGGCTGCTTTTAAAACTGATTATGTTCTTCAGAACTATACATTTGCTTAAACCTATTAGGTTCCAGCTTTTAAAACTGATTATGTTCTTCAGAACTATACATTTGCTTAAACCTATTAGGTTCCACAGGAAGGCATCAAGCGCCTTTACTAAATGACATACTAACTACACAGTATCTAATAAAAGGTAGTAAGATGCTACATGTAGCCACTTCAAACACCTCAAAGATTGGTCTTCAAGAATCCTAAGGACTAAAGCAAACATTTCCTTTGTCTTTTGCAGAATATATGTTAAGGTTCAAAAGGAAAGATTTGTTGCTTCACTGAAAGAGAGTGGAAAAGTCATACCTGATCTCTTCTGACATTCTTAGTATGAAATAATCTAGCCTGTCAACATCCTGGACATAGCCACAAAAGGTGAAATAAACTAATAACAATAATAATAAAAAAAGGGATAACAGAGAAATCTCTGATGATGATCAAGTTATATCTTCATCCTTCACAGCTTCCAGCTTTGCTTAGACCAGAAACTCCATCAGCTACTGAAATGGCTCAAGGAGAACTGCGGTATTATCTCCTGGATTAATTTGGACTCTTTCTATGACCACCACCGCTGCTTACTGACCATGCAACAATAAGGAAATATATAACTCAATAATTAGCTGTTATTATTAAAATGCTATGAGCCATGTGATCTGACATCCAAAGTGGGACTCAATCAGCATTAGAACAATAATGTTGAAATTCCACATGGTGCCAGGTTTCTTCCTGAAAGTGTGGCTAATGCTTCTGAGAAATTGCAATGCTATCAAGCATTGGGGGTGGGGACTGTACAGGAGCAACTATTTTATTAATTCTGCTTCACAGAAAAAATGGTAGTTCCAGTAAATTTTATAAAACCTGAAGTCCTCAAAAGGAAAAGGAAATTTACCCAAGAATCTGGTTTCATGAGTTCTTTAGAGCACAAATCCAAATACACAGGTAATGTCTTCTGTGGAAACAGAATATAAGCTACAATATATGCGGACAGTGAGTGAAAAGATTGCTGGAAATTAAGATTAACGTATTAGCTTATGAAAAGTGATGACAAGAGGGACACCTGACACTCATAAATGGTCTTTGGACTGCTATAAGCACTGAAGAAAGAAGAGCTTTTTAAATGGAGACTCAAATTTCTGTGAATCTTCAAAAATTCTGCTAAAAGCAGTGGAGAAATTACAGGCTGGTACTGACAGAAATGTATCTGTTACATGTGTGTACTAGGGGCATAATTCTTGAATTAAAAAGAACAAAAAATGAAGTCATTAAGGTTATAAGACCTTTCTGAATATGTCAGCTTAAAATGCTGTCGTACAAATTTTACTCTCCATAATAAATCCTCATATGCTCCCATAGGATGTGATGTAACAGACAATAGCGTTCACGTCCATGAAATCATGTAACCCAACAGGAATCATAACAGAGAACTTGTTAAGCATTGGCAAGGTTTTGAATGACTGTAATTAAGTACCCTACTTCTCCCCTTGTGTTCCACCACAACAGCTGAGGTCAGCTGCAACACTTGAGTCCCTAAACATAAATGTCAGGGGATGTTGACAGGAAATTCTCAGCAAAAGCCCTTCACCTCTGGAATTCACGTCTCTTATTACAGCTTTGACAGAGCCCAGGTCAGCTGACAATCAAGATACAGAGCAAGGCCTCTTTCATAATACTTCCCAACAGAGCCATAAAGATGCCTTTTAAGATGCTATTGTGGCTAATTAGTTACTTAGCACACTAAATTAAATAAAAAAACATATTCTGATTTCCCTGTATTTTTAAGCTTTACATGCATAGCTAGAAATGTGGCGGCTTGCTCATTTTTTTTTAATCCATCAAAATTCACTGAGAGAAGCTGTATATTAAAGAGTTGAATGGAAGGATGACTGAAAACACAACAGACACTCAATGTTTACAGCTGTAATGAGAAAAGCAAAGAAAATGTACAGTAATGAGGGGTAATTTAGACAATAACCAAAGTAATATTGTAATAACTACAACCAGCATATCACGCCTGAAGGGAAATATCCTGAAGGGATATCTTGCCTAAAGGGATATGGTCTATAGACCATACCACAAAAGCTTGGAGCCATTGAAACCCCTAGAGAAAGATGATATCTTGCCTAAAGGGATATGGTCTATACCACAAAAGCTTGGAGCCATTGAAACCCCTAGAGAAAGATGATAATGGTCGTACATAAAGTATAATTTATTTACAATTTGAGGAAGGCTTCCATCAAGTCCCTAATGACAGGCTTACTAGTTACATTAAAAGCTGTGCTGATTCTGATAAAGGCACAAAGTCAATAAAGTAAGCAAAAGGGATCTGCAATACAAGGAGAAAATGGATGCTGCTTACTAGGCAAGAATAGAAATAGAATCTGGGTTGCAACACAGACTTTAAAAAAATCTGTATTAAGAGAACTCTTGATACATGATCTCATGGCAGCAGGTAGACTGTACTGACTACTCATAAGGAAGCATGATCTGATGTGGATCTAACAGCTCCATTATTTTGGAAATATTGAGAGACCATTATGGAGATCCATCTGTATATCTTTTTTAACATTTTATTCTTACTCATTCTTTGCTTCTGTTTTTAAATGCTTGTGGGAAAGGGAAATTGAAGGGTCTTTTAGGAACAGAAGTTTGCTAGCTATTTTCCCAATGTCTCTGAACAAATGAGACGTCTACCAATAAATACATGAGTAAGGATAAAAGAAGGAGAAATTTAAAAATTACTGAAAAAGACAATATACCACATGGAATAAACAGAAATAACAAGAAAGTGAAAAATAGTGTGTGAAATGTGTTTTGCGTAAGAAATGAGTCTTCTGTTTTTCAGTAATATAAATCAGGAGATACTCCAATGAAACCAAACTGGCTGTACTGGTGTAAAACGAGTGAATAAAAAGGAAACCATCACCATCAAATGCAGACTTGTAAAAGGTTTCTACAATACTGAAAGAGAAAAGTTACCACCTGCTTGATGGAAATTAGTAGAGTTCATATTAACTTGTGCTTATTTCCTGTCACATTTCTGAAACACTTCAGAGCTGCAAATCCTACCAGTCTTTCCTGTCCTGCAATCAGTTCTGCACGGTGCTCAAAACTCATTCTGAATAAGCATTGACATTTTAAAACCATGCCCTGCTCTCACAGCAATCTTAATTCTATTTCATTACATAGGTTTTGATCATTGTTTAAATGTCTATCCTGAGATGTTAACAGAGGCCATTAAAAAAAACAAAAACAAAACACAACCAAACAAAAAACAGGATGAAGCTTCAAATATGGTGTAAGTATATTGTTTTCAATATACTGTGATTTTATAAATGCACACAGAGTAACTGTAAACTACCACCACCGCAGCTACAGCCAATTCATCTGAATCCATTTAAGAAATAAAATCTGATAGCTGGATTGCTCTGTAGATCACACCTACAAAGGCAATCTCCTTGAGGGAAAAAATACATTTTTACAGTCATAAGTTGTATCACAATTTCTTTGGTTTGTGGAATTAAATAGTTTAAGAAATTAGAAGAGAACCATCAAGGCCATCAAGAGAACCAACAGAACCATCCATGGTCTTGTTTTACTTTTTCACAACTGAATGTTTTTCATAACAATAAGCAAAGAAAAACTTCTCCGCCTGCCCACTGTACAGGATAGTCTCTGCAGAAGCTGGAACTGAAACCTTGCAACTTCTGCCACAGGCACCATTAAGGCTCAGGATCAGGTTCACCGAGCCCACCAATGAATCCGTAACTCTTTTATGCAAAATGGGTGATGTATCCTTAAGGCCAGGAGGGTACCTACAGGCTAGAAAATCCTATGCTGGGCTAAGGACTGGGAGATTCTGGTAAGGAACTAGTAAGCTCTGTGGATGTGGAAACAGTGGGTTTGAAACTATCTCCCCCATTTGGGATTCATATAATTTTAAAGGCATGCTCCTCCACCACAATCCAGAAAGGATTTAAGACTCTACATTCTTTATGAAGATAGGTATATCTTTATTAAGATATGCATATTCCTTGTGGAGATGCATATCTCCATGTAATTCAGGCACTCCTCTTCCGAATATCCTATATCCTTGTGTTCCCACTCAGTGGGGTATCTGCTACAGATGCCACAACGAGATTCTGCACATTTCCCATGCATTCAATATAGAATTTAGAGATCTCAGTTAAGGTTCTCAATACCAGTCTAGAATGGGGGCACCCAAGGATTAATAACTAACTATAGCACACAGACTACACTCATCTATGATTTTAGTCTAGTCCCTCAAAATTATCTGAAAACTAAACCTAAGGTATTCAGATGTCCACTTCTTGACAATTTTTTCCCTGAGCAGTCGGTAAATTTGAAGTAGAGAAATGTCAAAGGAATAGGATGGGCTAAAGAATAGAAAATTGTGGGTTCACAGCAGGAGCTGTAGCAATTGATCTCTATGAGGAAAGTATCATAGAGATATGTTACTTTTTCCAATAAGGTTTTCGTCACGAAACAAGAGCAGAAGCATCAATTGTGAGTTATAAGCCGGACTGAAACTTTACAAGGAAAAACTAGCAAGATATGACAAAGGAGTTTGTTCACAGTTAAATAAGCAAGCCGGAAAAACCCACCCTGATTCCAAAATTCAAAAAAATGGAGAGCATGAAGGAGATTGGGCTTTTAGAGGAAAGAGATGTAAATGAAATATTGACTTCTCATGATAGTAGAAAAAGACATAACACAGATAGCCTAGCAAACCTGTGAGCATTCATAAGGACTTCTTCACTCAAGTGAATGTACTCTTTGGGAGCAGTAAGACAGCAGGAAACAAGGGAGACATTTATTTGAAACTGTAGAAACTGAGAATAAGAAATACCGTAATCTTGAACATCCATCAGAGCATAATTGTTGTTTTCCATTTAGTGGCAAAGTGTGACTTTCCAAGGGCTGCTAGAAGGATCACCGTTTCACAAGGACAGCTCTGATGATGAGCGATGGTCCTGGTGTCCTAGTAAGAAGCTTTAATATCTTGTTTTCTCCCTATGCCTTCCTCCCTTGCTGTGCCATGTTACCAGTTATAAAAGCTTGGTGTAATCCCCCGGGTTTATAGAGAAAGTGCATTAGACATAAGAAGGGCAAGGCAGACATTGGCTTTGGCAGTTTGTGTGAACTGATGAAGAGCAGCAGCAAACTCCCTTGATGGACCAAGAGAAATGCATCCCTCTTTGAATCACTATTCAGACAGTATCAGAACAACTCATCTCAGTTACAAGTTTAACATGTTTTTATGTATAAGTATAAATTCACATACGTATCGGTAATACAGACCTCCACTAGAAAATAAATCTTTTCATTTTTTCTTGGTTTACATTAATTCTGTACCTATCCCTACAAACTTCCTCCAAAGTCAATTAGTGTTTAAAAACCCGAGTCTAATCAAAAGAAAATTGGATCTTCTTTTTATAGTTATATGCTGAAACAGTACACAAAGTGAGAGGCAGTGAACTTAAGCATTTGGGATTCTGACTTTGATACACTTCTGGAACTGAAATCTCATCAGGAAAGGAGCACAGAATTAGAACAGCTTGCTTTAGCATTGGCTCATTCACATTAAGTATGGCAAGTTATACACAGCAGGAAAATCTCAGCCTAGATTAGCAATACCATATTTCCACAATATGCAAGGAGAGGAAAGGGCACATAATTAAAACACAGCATAAGGAAGCACAAACAGTTAGCTCTGAAAAAACCCCCTAGTTTTAGACAGTACAATAATGCTGCAAGCCCACACAAATAAACATTCACTTTTAAATTTCTCATCCTTCCAATAACACAGCTTAATCTTACCGCATTGTTATGAAATCCTCTTCTATTCTCTTGAACATAAGCCATGAAGTATCTAAAATCTAGTAAGATCTATAATGGAGTTTTTGCTAGATGTATTACAGTTTACTGTCAAGTGATGAAATCTATGTAATTATTTTCTACCAATATCATTGTGTGCATTCTCTCTGCCATGCTACACTGTATACCACAGCTAGTGAATGTATGGTATATTCAAAGGTCCTCAGTAAGTCATTATATAAACACTAGAAATAAAACTCCTTGAAGCAAAGTGAAATTAAAAAAAAAACAATCAAGCCCATAATTTTTTTAAATCCTTCTGACTAAGAGGAGTTTAAGCCAACAGAAATTAGCCCACTTTATGATGATATTAATGAACTAGTGCTGACAATGATGCTATTTAGTTGCAAAATAAGATCTTCACTGAACTATGAAAACAGCCTGGCAACCCGTAATTTAAAAAAAAAAAAAAAAGCTAAAAGATAGTTATAAATTATTCCTTCACTATTCCCATTTGCATCAAGTAAATTTCTTGAATTTGATCCTCAGTAGCTTTATTTCATGCCATAAAGATAATTCTCGCTTCCCCCCTGCTCCCCGGATCCTTAGTCATAGCATTATATTTTTTTTTCCCCGTTTCTTTTTTTTTCCCCCCTGGATCCTTAGTTACAGCATTACAGAGGTTGCTTTGCAAAAATTCTGTACATGTGTAAATGCGAGATTCTTTCATCTGCAAAATAACAGTGCTGGGAGACACTAATCATGGACCATGCAAACATAAACAGTAGTACCTACCCTAAAGTCCTTACATAACTTTAAAGCAAGCCTCAAAAATGTAGACAGCCACGTACTTGCTTCATCAGTGCCACTTGGCTGCAAGTGTGGAGACCCAGTAGCTAAATAAAACCCTAGGAAAGACAAGAATTCTTAGTGTGCAAACTGTTGCTTGTTAACGTGCTTGAATGGTTCAAAATGCCTACAGAATTGTCTGCCTCTGACTTTAAGACAGTCTTAAATCAATGTTAGTCTGACAATATTCAGCTTCTCCTGAAGAGTGACCCAGAGACTGACTTTAGATCACTGAAGGTTATCCAGACCAGCCTCGCAGTCAATGGTAGCTCTAATGCCTTTCTTCTGGTGGGAACCTCGACAGAAAATGTTCCAGTACATTTAACACATGTAGTGTGTGTGTGCATGCACTTCCACAAGTGCACAGACTCTTATAATGCAGAAGTTTTAAGTATTGTACTTCAGTATTGTACCAACCAAAACAGTATCAGTTATTTATAAGCAAGATGAGAACATTTATTTGGTATACGCTTAAAAACAGAAAACATCCATTACCTTTTAAAGGACCTTGTAACTTTTCCTGCGTGCCTCTTTTCCACATCATCCTTGTTGCCAAATACACACCTCTGGAAAATCCCCCGGAGGGCTACTATACAAGCACACAACTTCTTGAGAACTCTGCAACACAGTAACTGCAATGATGAATCTTTGTGTAACTCATTACACGTTATGACAAGTTTGTAGTTTCCTCCATTATACAACAGACTTAAACTGCTATAGCACTCACCTGCCACAGCGTGCAACTAGTAAGGCAGACTTCTAACGAACCCCACTGCTTCCATGGTAAGAACAGTCCATATTTCTTTGCAGAGCAGACTATTGCAAATAGTAGATTAGGTCAGTTGTAGCTTTGTCTAGGCGATTGCTAAAAGCCTTCAAGCAGATTCTCCAGGCTCTGTTGGTCATCTGTTCCAGTGCTGCACTACCTTCCTAGCAAGGATGTTTTTCCTAATGACAAAACAACCTGCAAAGCCACAAGATGTGATAATGTGGGGCTTTTTATCTACTCAACCCCAGCTGATTGCATTCTGCATTGCTACAGTTTTACCATCGCTCATACTGATGGGCCAGCTAATGAGCGATTGCAATGACTGAAACTAGAGAACAAGTGCAGTTTTGAGTAGAATTGCATTGCCTCACCCTCTTTAAATTAGATCTAGTAAGAACTTAACATGTCTGCAGTCATCTGTCCCTGTGTTTACAGTTGTGTTATAACCATTGATCTGTGGGGCTAAGCAGCTATTGATTACCCCGAGAAGGCAGGCAGCTGCTGGCAAGAGCTCCAAAGCAAGCTGGACTCTTCCCTTTCACTGCACCATACCTGGCGGTGGAAAGTAATATGCCAAAGGAGTGTTTTGGTTGTATTTTTACAGGTCAAGACATCTAACCCATACTTCCCTGTTTTCTTGCTGTTTGATTAATTAGCAGGAAAAAGCCCAAACAATAGCAAAAGTATGAATGCACATTTGTCTTTAAAGCAAGTGGTAATGGCTTGCCATACAGGAAAGCAGTAGGAGTCTTCTCATCTATTTATTAATACAAAATCATAAACAGTCTGCACCACACAACAGACGTTGACTGACACAAACATGTTTTAAACTACAGAGAGCATTTAACAGGGCAGGTATGGAGGGGACAGGCGAGGCCACAGGAGCTACATCCTTCATCACTAGCACCACTGTGTGGCACATGACAGGGCAAAATCGTATAATGCTCCTGAATTCATTCTCCCTGTGTCCCAGCCTGCAGGATGCTGTAGTACACTAGATTAAAGCATGGGCATGATCTCCCACTAAAGTGATTATTCACCAACCACAGCTCTTATATAGCTGGAAAAAAAATTTGTTCAAAAAATAGTTAGCTACCACAGAGATTTATGTAAAAACCACAGTATTTCATGGATTAAACACAGAAATCATTCTGAATCTGATGGCAAAGCTAAGCAGTGCATCACTTCCTCAATAAAGCACTTAAAACTGTTGCCACTACTACACTTCTGAGTGTTCCTTCCCCTTACAGCTCCCAGAAGTTTAATGAGGCACCATTATCATTACCTCATTTGCCTCAATTTCATATATGTCTTAAAAGAATGCAAATAGCAATGTTATCTGTAGTGTTCTGATGCAGCACAAAACTTCTTACACAATTTTTTCTATTCTTGTCAACGAAACAGCTACAGATTCTTGGGAAGGGCATCCTGGTAAAGGAAGAATACCTGAGATTTCCGAATATCCCATGAAGCTAAATGATAGCTCTCCTAAATTCCATAGGTAAAGATCATTCTCCTTGCCTTCCCCCAAAACATTAACCTGTAAAATGATTTTAAATAAGTTTCAAACCACTACACTGTAATAGCTGACGTTTCCTATTTGTAAACAGTATTATTTTAATTTAATATCACACCCACCAAACTCAAAAAGTCAAAGGTGAAACAGAGGAAGAAAGAGACACACAAACAATGATTTCACAAAGCATGCATGCAATTAGGAGAAAGAAAGAACCCAATGCTCTAACAATTAGAAAGTATAAAGAGAGACAATATTTTGCATGGAGGAACAGCACAGTCTGGAATGGGAAACTGAGAAGCGCACGGATAAAATAGAGCCTAGGGAGGCCCTTCAGCAATGGGAGCGACGAAGTTCTCTCTGAAGAGATAGTCACCATTTGATTTATCTAAGTTATCAAGTTCTGTACACAGATTAAAAAAAAAAAAAAAAGAAGCTGCAGCAGCTCTGATAGCACTTAAAGACAGTATTTAAATGCACTGCGATGTACCATGTGGTACGGAAGTAGGCAACTGGTATTTACCGCAGAGAGCTGATCAAAAATAAGAAGGCTGGAGACATGAATAAGTACTATTTACGAGAAGCATATGATCATGTTCACCTCAGGAACCAAACGGTTGGTGTCAGCCTGTGACATTCATCTTGAGATGGCTATAATAAGTGATAATGATGAATGTAATCCACACAGCCAACAGCTTTACTAGCAAGGTAAATCATATTTAGCATTCTCCACTTTTGAAGGATGTGCCCTAAATATTAATTTACAACTTTCCATTGCTCCTATGGGCCAGTATTATTCATGAGCTAATTTTTAGCCTTTATATTATCATATTATTCTTCTAGATACTTTTAAGCAGCACTGAGCCTACTGAAGCTTTTTAGATGTTGCCAGACATTTCCCATGCAATGACTTCATACATGCAGTAAACTAGGCCTGGGCCTCAGACAACAAAACATTTCCCAAAGAGCAACTTAATTAGTTGAACTAAAAGATGTAGCTATGTCCTAAAAGGCAAAAGAAGACAAAATGAGGGGACTTCATTGCAGATGTTCTTTCATAGGATCTGAACCTAGGCTTTTAGATGTCAGAGGGAGAGCCAGACTCATAAGCAAATAACTCCCATCTACTACCGGTTCTCAGAAAATAATGCAAAACATGTAAACAGCTTTCCATTGCATTCATCCAACCTCCAACAAATCTCTGAGCTACAGATGTCACCTTTGGACTTCATAGCATTAGAAGAGCTTTTCTCTCTTGCTATCAGGTAATTTTTAAAGTCATAGGTAGCTTAAGCAGTCACAATGGTCCCTGGCAAATAAGTTCCACAGCTGGTTTGTTTTGTGACTAGAAACAATTTTTGTTTATACCCATTACTTTCACTTGATGCAACTTTGGTTTCACATTGGAAGGGAGAGTGAATAATTACACAATGTACACAATAATTACACAGTGGAACAATCTGACAAGCTTTTTCAATATTCTTCTCTTTGCACACTCTTTCATTTATCTCATTCCAGACTGAAAATTCCCACTCAGTTTAGGTTTTTAGCTCACATGGAAATTGTTTCATCCCTTACATCACCCATGTTGACCATGGGATTTTTCCTGAAGTTTCTCTAATTTTACTTCATCTTCTTTAAATTGGAAAAAACAGCTCTCTGCACAGTGCTAAAAATGCAGGCAAACTTGGATTTGTACAGCAGTGTTATGATTTCCCAGTCTGCTTTCTAATCTTCCCCTAGTAAATCCTAATATTCCATTCTTTTTTACTGTTACTGGGAACTGAACTACCTTTTTCATTTAACTATCATAAACCCAAAGCTTTGACTCTGAATATTGAGATATCTTATAATCTATATAATTCATGTTTTTCCTTAATAAATATTCTTAAAAATGATCAAGCTATTACCTTCAGAACCAAGGGCTTACCCTATCTTGTCTTACCATTTTGACAAGACTAGCATGCCTAATTACCCTGGGAAAAGCATTCCAACAATTCTTTTCACATAATTCTGCCTCCTGGAATATCACAGGATCACTGAGCATTCATTTCACTTAGGCCACTAAATTTTTAAGAAACACCAACTCTTCTCATCACAATATATCTAGACAGCATACAAAAGCTTAAATTATGTTTCATCACCAGGTCTTCTGACAGTTGGGTTCAAACTGCAGGCACAGGTCAAAATTTGGAACATGCATCTCTGACTCCACGCTGCATTCTGAATGGCTACACAGCTGGAACTATTATGAAGTGAATGTTTGCAAGACTCGGTATTTACGCAGTTACTGCAAGTACACATACCATATACAGAGGAATTATTACAGGACATTGCTGATGATTAAATAATTCTTAATGCAATGACTATACATCATTGTCATAGCAAAAAACAGTTGTATATCTATGGAAGGAGACAAAATAACATAGTTCCTTAATCTTATGTCCAATAGCAGTATGATTCACTGTAAGATAATGTATCAAATAGGGTGTCCTACTCCTTTTGGACATTAATCCTGACAGAAAAATCTTTAGCTTTGTATGGATTAGTCAATGCAAATTCATTAACTACTTGTCATGCTTCTAATACAATCTGCCCTGACCCTAAAGACTTGACAGTGTAGTGTTAATCAAATCTACACAAGATCCCATACAGACAAAACAATCTGTTTCAGGTTAGACAGATTATTTTTTTCCCCCTAAAATTTTTTTTTTTAAAAAAAGGTTGGAGTAAAGTATGTGAGAAGAATATTGAAAAGTACCACTCCAGTTTACATTTTTAAAATCCTTTAATTTTAATAACATTATTCACAGTTTTCTATATTATAAGGAAAAAAAAAACAAAGACAATTTTAGTTTGGTTATTTTTAAGAGCCGCATCTAGAAAACTGCCACTTGTTTAAAGTAGTAAATCAGAGTTCTACCTTACAAAGAATTAAATGAAAATATGTCTTAATTTCAATGAACATGACTTTTTTTCTCCCAAGAAAATATTTTGAGGAATTATTTGGGAAATGCACGTAATTTTGTGCTACCCAGCTATTTCAGTATTGCTTTGATCGTATTAAAAAAAATATAAAATAAAAAAATTAGTCACTGAAGACACAGGTACAGGAAGGAATGGTGTGGCAAGCGTGCATAATATCGGTCTGCCTTGAACTCCTAAGGCCAGAAGATCAGATACACATGTACAACTGGATTAACTAACTGCACCTTTTAGCTCAAGTCTGGCTCTCGGACTTGCAATCCAAGGTGGAACATGCTATCTTTTCTACTTCCATATCTCATAACAAAATATAGTGTTAGCAGTCTTTAATGGCTTACAGCCATATATTGTAGACCAATCTCTATGTTTAGTTTTGACTTGAACCATTAAAAAATATTTAAATAATCATCAACAGTATTTGTTTAATCAGTTTTCTCAGACATACCCCAGAAGAAACATAAATAATGGCCTAATTATCAAAATAATTCCACTTAAAACAGAAATATATATTTCTACACTTTGGTTTGCAACAAACTTCAGTCAGAATAATCATATACAATGACTTTTCTTTCAGACTTTCATGTCTAGCCTTTGGTGCCAAGCATTTTGTTTTGCCTATCTGACCATGACCTGACATACAAAAGCTTTCTAGCTTAATTGACCCCCACCTCTCTTAGTCTTAATAAAGTGATACGTTTTAGAAGCTGAATACTTTCAGTCTTGCTAACAACAGCTGTAGGTACTCACTTTCATAAAGGTCCTCTGTTCCAGATGCAGCTAATTAGCAGGGAAATATGTCATCAGTTACATCACTCAGAGCTTAGTGCTCTTTATTCCACTGTAGCTATAACGGTTTGGACAAACCAAATATGAAAAAAGTAGAATTCTGAGCCTGCTTCAATGTATAGCCAACAGAAATCTACATGCAATACATAAAAATAATAATTTCTCATCTTGTTATAACGCCTATAAACTACCTATGTAACAAAGTAAATAATACTTCTGTTATGTTTCTTGAAATTATAGGAATATGAGAAACATTATAGTCAGAATTATTTTTATCATCCTTATTACTTTTACAGGCACATATCATGTAAGTTATGCTTTTCAGCTATATCAGATGTGAAATCAAGCCCTCAGAATTCATAATGTGAATATCTTAATTTTCACGAAAAGCATTCTACAGTCAGTAATGGTATCAATAACAGTACTTCTGTATTACCAGCAAGAACAACATTCAGTACCAAACGCTCGTGATGTTATAGCCTCAGAAATTATTTGACTTGGATTTGGCTGATACGGTATTTCTTTTGTCAACTATTAAATGAAGCAATAAATAGTGAGATAAACAAATGGTTGGTTCCTAAACTATGTATAAAGCCTAGCAGATAACACTAAAATGAAGAACTGAAAACGTTACTAGATATTTTAAATGCAGATGATTATATACATTCCATAATCTAGCACAATAGTATACTGGAGAAACCTGTTACCAGAAACAAACATCATTTGGAAAGGTATGAATTACACAAACTTAGATAGGCATAATTCCTCATTTTAGCTATAATACTTGCCTGTGACAATACTGAAGTGCCACTTTGTCCATCTCTTTGAACTTGGAGAGCAAGGGCAATACATTAAGGCTAAATTTTCCAATACATGTTGGGGAAACTGTCTTCTGCTTTACATCATGTGAGGGAAAAAGAATCTGTAAAGAAAGAGTAACATGCTATGGGCACTCAGTCTATGGCATCAAAGCTGTGAAGAGGTTTGTTTGCTTGCAAGTGCCATAGCTTAGTACAAGGCATGACACCTTAGGATGGCATGGGGAGATTCATTACCAGAGGAAAGATATTGAAAGAGTGGCAGATAAGTTTGAGTTGTAAAGAAGCAGTAGGTACAACAAGTTGGTCCTGAAATATCAGCTAGGCTAAGCTAGTAACAAGAAATGCTTCTCTGAACAATGAATAGCTCCTATTCCACTTGAACAAAGCTGGATAGCATTGTCCCTCGTGACACGTGCAGATCCAGCACAGTCTCCTTGTCCAAGTGCTAAACTTTTTCCATGATGTCAGATAACTTGAAAATACTAAAAATGTGTCACAAAAATTTGGATCAAGAGTATGTTTAAGAAAAACTGGGTTCACTAGAAAATCAAAATGTTGCTTTAAAATGATTGCATGGTAAAAGATTGAAGGAGCTGCTTGCAGACAACTTGCAAATAACAGAAGAACGAATGTAACAAAGTATTGACTTTGTACCTACCAAACTAGTTTTAACAACTTGTTTTTAGGTTGTCTTTTGATGCACTTGGCCACAGATGGAATTCACCTTCCTCTTCGGATTTGCATCTGTTTATTCACTTTCCCTAGTTTTTTTTCCCTTTACAAAAATCTTTAAGTAGCTCCTTTTTGCCCATAGGGCTGTGTATGAATTTATCTTCATAGCCAAAGGCTGTATTTCTGAAGTAATTTCATTAGCTTCTGACTTGTTGAGGGTTTATTCCCCCCCTTTTATGCTAGCTCCTTAATCCCTCTCTTTTTTTTTTTTTTTTAATGAATATTCTGCTAGTTTTATTGGTTAACTTAAGACAGTTTCCTTTTGACTGTAATTCACCCAGAGCTTTGCCCGGAAGGGATTAAGTGTATCAATCTCAATCTTGTTATCATCTAATTTCATGGTTTGTTTTACCTTCAAAAAGAAGTGTCTTTAAGCCCTTGAAAGTAATTTCTTGCACAGTCATTAGATCTGCGCTTAATCACATGCACGGTTTTAGAGCTTCTGTAACAGTTTTTCTTCACTGCTGAGAGACATCTCTGATGCCCAGGTGAAGTCATAGTTAACACGTGGGCATATGGGGATTTCTCTCCTGAACATTTAAAAGAGCTATGTAATGCATACCCAGATATATGGATGGGACTCCTGTGGGATGTTGAAGGTATACACCGTGCTTCACTTTTAGAGCAGCCAGTTGTTAAGGCATGAAAGGCTAGCACCAGGTAAGACTATCAAATTGCTATATATAACAACATTTAGCATGTTAATACAATGCAAAATAGTGCTTTATAAGTAATAAAAGTCACACAGGATTTTTTTGAGGTATTTAGGTTATGCAGCAGTACTTTGTTCTCAATTAGATCCTTTTGAAAAACTTTCCCTGGATCATTTAGGAAAAGGCTCTAATAAAGTAAATAAAATACAATATCATAATCTTCTTTCTTTAACTAAACTGGAGCAAGCAGACACCTTTGGCCCAATTCTTTTTTAAGTTTTAATTCATTTCTGTGTTGGGAACTGCTAATAATTCCCTTTCTCATTTACTCAGACATCCACTTCGAACTCTCATACAGAATATATAAAGGGCAAGGAAATTGCTATCTGCTGCCACTCCTTTCCTATATAATTTACTACCACACACTCATTCTCAAAGACCAGAGATTCAGCCTTGCATATCGAGAAAAGGGTTTTGGTATCCATGTATAAGAAGCTCAGAAAAATTATACTAATAAAACAACACCTCTAATTTGGAGTGAGCTCTCTTTTTAACAAATTAGTTTGCTCCTCTAGAAAATTATATTATATACCCGGTGTTTTCTTTTTTTTTGTTAACTCAGGTACATTATGTCTGAGATTTACCTTTCCATTTCTTTTTCCTGCTGCAGTATTACTGACTGAAACAAGGTATACCTTATTACACTAAGTACTATGAAAGAGGATGAAATCAGGTCCACAAAATGATTTAGATACTAATGTAAACCTCAACCAAGGAATTAAATCACTGCTTTGCAAAGCCAATCACTGTTGTCTAAAAGCTTATTATGCTTATATTCATTTAAAGGGCGAAACCTCAAGAACATATTCTGCTCTGAACATCAATCATGACACATACATCACACTCTTATTCTACTTCTCCAAAGAAACAAGAAATTTTTGGTCAAAATCAGATTTTTAAAATTGTACAGTAGTTGCTTTTGATATCAAAGGGCTAAAAACTTTATGAAGACATTTCTGTTTTCAGTTTTGTGGAGGAAAAGAAAATGCATCTCTGTCTCACTCTAACGTATATATATGCACTTTTATTTTTTTATATTTTTATATGTATGTATAAATAGATTAAATTTTTAACAACCAATAGAAATTCTTATGTTTTTCTAAAAAAACTCCGTAGCTGTAATATGAAAATGTTGATAAAAATTTTAGATAATTAATTTTCAAGCCATTGCATTTAACATATTAACATGCTTCAATTTATTCTCTGCTGCATTCTGTCTTCTCATATCAGTCACCAGCTCTGAAAACAAGTATCTTAGTAATTTTCTTCTTATTTTAGGAAATCACATTTACCCCATTTGAAGCATATTTTTTGGTCAAAAAAATACCAAAGTATAAAAAAATTAATATAGATGCCAGAGTTTTGAAACCTCAGTGGCTCTGCAGCGTCACTGTTATGAAGTCAGCTTCTTAACTTTTTATGTCAAACGCCCGCTCCTCCAAAAGCAAATTCAAAACGCATCAATTTTGTCAGGTAGACAGATTATGCAACTCAAATGTGGTATTGGAAGATTTCACTTATGTTCTCCTGCCTTTCTTCTCAGCTAAATGTCTACTTACACTCAACAGAGTAACTTACAGTTTTCCAAAGCTCTATTAAAAGAGCTAAATAAAATGTTGAATAACAGATTTCAAAATATCATATTAATATCTGGAAATATTTAAGCTATATTCGCAGTAACAGTCTGAATCTGTGCATGGAGTTTGATGAAAAACATTCAACCCTTCACCGCATCCATCCCTTTGCAGAAAACCAAATTGTAACATCCTTTTCCAGAAGAAATTTGAAGGAAACATGGGGAGAAAGTTTGTGGACTAGAAAATTATTAAAGAAAAATACAGCCATTTTAAAATAGCAAAGCATTTTATACTGCACCAGTCCAACTGATTGCTTCACAAGATTAGGTACCTCAGAGGTACCTAGCATTTATCTTCTCTCTATGGGCACTTGTACTACTTTTTGCTATGGTCTATATCTTCTACAATGTAAAAACTAGATTTTTATAACTACTTTCTTAGAGAAATGTTTTAATAGAGAAAGTCTAATCAGTTCTAGTTATATCTGTTTATGTGAGATCCATAGTGTGCAGATGAAGAAATCGTCACCAGTATGTCTCAAAGGAGGATTGGGACTCCAGCCATACAATCAGGAAATTTCTGAAATTAGGAGAAAAAGCTATTTAATTACTCATGACAGTTACCCTTCTCTGCTATGTTGAAAAAAATCTTGACAGAAGAGTTGTCATTAAACTCTTTTGCCCTGGAGATTTCACAATGCTCCTCCTATTCATCTCTCTTGCCACACTCTCTTAAGCACGTTACCTCTTGACTGAAAAAAATTCCTCATTTTGGACTTAATAGCCACAGGTCTGAAGTCTCCTTTGCAACTATGGCAAAGCTGGGGGAAAACTTCAGTCTTGAACATCTTGAAGGAAAAAAGAAAAAAAAAGAAACAAAAAGAAACAAGTGTCGTAGAAATCACTATGTCTGTTTTATCCAAAACCAGAATATCACTCGTTCCCAAGTAGCGCTTTCATTCTGACAGCGGGATAGTCATTAGTAAAGGAGACATAATTTAGTTCAGCTCAGACATTGGCCTGATACAGTTACCAAAGCCGTCAAATGCAGGATTAGATTAATTTACTGCTAGGTGGCAACAAGACTAGCCCAGACATAAGTAAACTGAGGTTTGGAACAGATATGCTAGTGATGGGGTTATTTAATGGTTAATAAGGCATGTCTACTTAAAAATTAACAGAAAAAAGAATCTATACAATTATTAATTGAAGACTAGATAATGATTGTAAGGTAGAAAATAATTAAGCTAGTGAATAATTACCAAGGGAACTAACTAATAATTAACCCAGAAAATAAATTAATTTGGGTAGGTTACCTTAAAAGTAGTTAATGTGTAAATCTGATTATGGGTGGTTAATATGCAATGAATGAACAATTAAACAATGTGATCAATGAATGAAAAAATTAATGATTGATGGGGGAATACCAGTTAATCCAGGTTGCTAAATAATGATCCATTAACTAGTGAAACTAGTTAGCTTGGTGAACAACTGCAGCTTCTCCCAGAACAAGTATATATTTATTTTTTTTAATGTTATCATAGCTTGAATGACTCTCGGATTTATATTAGCTCTGCCAATTTAAGGTAAACATTTTAAGTTTTGGAGTGCTGAGATACATATAGACTTTATTTATTTACACACATCACAGCTCATTGTTCACTCTTGGGAATGTGTATTTGATAAACGAAAACAAAATTATTTTGAAATACATCTTGCTAGTTTCCCCAACTAAATTAGAAACACCCTGCCTTTATGTTCAGCAAACACAGTGGGATGTTCATATTTAAAGATTTCTTCTTGTATATGTGCAATTTGTCAGGTAGTTTACGAATATTTACATATTAATGGACCTGACATCTGTCATAATTTCATATTAATTATTTTGGTTTCAATCAGATAATTGATTTATTATACTGCTGTCTGCAATTCTAAGGGAACATTCCTGAGAGAAAATGACTGTGTACACACAAATTTGCTCTTCTCCCTTCAGCACTCCTCTACTGATGAGCTGAAAAAGTTTGGCTATTGTTAGAAAGAGTTGCATTTTAGAATTTGATCCAGTGCCTGTTAAGAGTCAGCTGAAAGACTTCCATTGACTTCAGAGAGCTTCAGCTTAGGCCTTTAGGCAATGTAACAAACCATTTCTGAAAAAGCAGAATGACAAAAATCAATGGGCTTTTTTATTTTGAATCAATGGAGAATTACAATTCCAGTATATAAATTATACAGGAAGAGGAGATTAGGTTGCAGAAGTGGGAGATCAGCAGACACTGCGCCTGAAAGATGCACTGATTCTGCATACTATCAGAGACGGTAAATTACAAATGAACAAAAATAATGTTCAGAGTCCCAAATCAGTTAAAGTCAACACTTAAAAAAGAATTCACTAAATATATGAACTTGAGTAAACTGTATGTACTCACTCGGAGGAGCTGAACACTTCTTGTGCAGCATCAGAAAAACAGGTCAAGCAAATGTACTGCTATAGCGTAGCATCAGGTTATAGGAAATATACCCAAGAAGACTCTTAGAGCGGGCATGAAAATGCTACAGCCTACTTAAACTCAACCATCTCAGAAAAATTTGAGAGCACTGGTTCTTGCTATAGCAGATCTTCAACAGTGCAGCCTTGCAGGATGCCAGAAGGCTACGAGAGCCGTGTGACATGCTGACCACTTGACGGAAGTATAAACATTTTTAAAAGGTCCTTCCCCCACCCAGATCTGATTATTTTCTACATGGATAAAGCCAAATAGAAAAACCTGAATGGTTAGCATTTTCCCAACCCCAAAGGAGTGGGCAGAAATAAGTGCTGGGTTCCTGGCACAGGAAAACCAGCCCACTACTCACATAAAAAGCCTGAGCATGATGTTCACATGACATAAGGCAGACTGGGGTACCCATTACAAATAGGATATCCCCTTGGTGCTGGCAAGGGCAAGCAGGAGAGGAAGGAAAGAACACCAGAGGTGGTCCTAAGCTACAGCTGCAAGTAAGCCAGGGCAGAGGAGGCCGGAGAAAGAAAGCAAATTGCTTCAGAAGGGCCAATTGCAGGTTCAAAGCAACTAGTATCTGACAGTTTGCCAGATATGGCGTGTCTGATGCCTAACCCCAAGCCCCCCCCGCCATATTCCCCCCAAAAAGGTTCATTTTATGCAACATCGCCCTTATAAACATAAAGCTAACTGAAGTTTGGACCATTTGAAATCCAGACACACAAGTAACTGCTTATCTGCATCTTCACAATGATAATAAAGACAGGAATGAGAAAAGCCTCAGATGACATTCTGTCATTACCACATGGCAATTAGACTACTACATATTCCACTTTACTTTGTACTGATATAGTCAGTTCCAGTAAGTTGTATTACATCTTTGAACTGGCCTAGCCTAACGGAGTCTAACACGGATTTGGATTGGCACCAATATCACTTCAAACCCTGCCAGGTCCCTTCGCCATACCATTTGTGACTCGCACATCATTTCTCATTCACAGTTTAGACCTTGAGCAGAAAAGGAACTGCATGGCAGCCTGCCCAGAGGAGTGTTTATTGTTTATAAATCATGAACAACTTGTTTATTTCTGCAATTGGCAGTTCTATCTTAAAGAAAGAAAGCTTTATTTATAAAAACTAGAACATCTTGTTTTGTCCTTTGTTATGGCAGATTGTCTTAGACGATAAAAAACACATATGTATGAGCCACATGAAAAACTAAGACTTAGTTTGTCCAGACCCAAAGGGTATGTTCTAGTTCTTATATTATTAAAACTCATTACCACTAATTAGAATACAGAAGTCAAACCAACAGGTTCAGGAAAAAGGTTTGTAATATTTTATACATATCTAGTGGGACCTTCATTTCTTTTCCTGGCATCTGCAGTTTTCCTAAGTAAGCCTCAGTGCCTGCAATATCATCTGACTTTGGTGCAACTCCACAAATGGAACATGACAAATTAAGATACTAAATCTCAATGCCGAAAATATTACTGAAAACATAATTTTTAAAATACTTCAGTTGTTTCTGCTGCATTGTATGGAATACCATCACATTTGTTTTGTTTAACAGTAACTTCAGAAATCCGTGGAGACAAAATAAGTTAGTTAATTTCCTGGTTTGTTTGTTTGGGGTTTTTTAATATGTCCTATTGTTCTGTTTCATGTGAAGAGATTGTAATGGATCAGAAGAGAGAGCTGTTCTGAAAATACCTGCAGTAGCGATAGAAATATTGAGTAGCTCTGAAGCATTAATTTCCAAATAAAATCTTGAAACGGTGATTTCAGTCCCTGGGAGAAGGGTCTAGCAATACTTGAAAGTAATGAGAAACAATGACTTGCTGCATTGATAAGTATCTTGGGAATATTGCCACAAAGTATTGTGGCTTTTTAAGAACTGGTACAATACAGGGTTTTTTGAAAGCTAAGTCATATCTAAAGTGTATCTTGGCCACATAATTCAAGTTTAAAGCAATCACCTATACAAAGAAAGAGCTGGAGCAGAAGTGGGAAACATGAGATCGAAGGAAAGGAAGGGAAGAATAAAAGGAAAAAAAGACAGAGAGAGAGAACAAAAGAGTATCTTAAGCCACTCTTGCCCTGTCTGTCTTCAAGTTGTAGAAGATGGATGATCAGGAGAGAGAGAAATGGAAGAAAGAAGTGCTGGTCTGGAAGCTTATATTGCACAATGTGAATGAGCCAAGAATAGGAGTCCTCAAATAGTTTTGTAAGGAGACTGCTGAGACAGGCAAGAGTGTTCCCCTTCCTGCTGTCAGGAGGCACGGCCGTACACCGCTGTGTGCTTCAATGGCACGCGTGTCCACCCTCACTGCTGCCTGGGTAGGCAAAAGCAGTGCTAGCCACTTCATTTCTTTCTGGTCTGGCATCAAGAAGGAGACGGCAGGTGTGGGCATCACCTGTGTGATGACAGAGGGGACTTCATGATTACAAAGGAAATTTCTTCCACAGTTTCATCACTGAAAGCTACCCAGCCTGGGACCTGAAGATGTTGCATGGCTCTGGGGCAAGGAGAGCAGCACCACACTGTGCACAGACCTTCCTGTGAAGGCTGCTCTTACCTAGGGGCCATGCATGCTCCCTCACGTCACAGGGAGAGGCCCACCCAGGCTCTGCTCGTGGTGGGAAACAGGGAACAGGGAAGGGTGGGGCACAAAGCCCAAGTGGCACTAGCTGCAAAACAGCTGAAAAAAAATGAAGGAAGCTGAAGGAAAATGAAAGAGGGAATTAGGATTTAGCCGAATGTGGGAGAAGATGGGAAAGCAAGGTCTGCAGGCATGTGAACACAATGCCACAACCCTTTTTGTACCTGTAGTACGTTTTGTTCTCATTTAGGAAAGAAAGTATGTCACAGCCTGACCCCTGTATTAAATAAATAAATCCAGGTATAATATCTTCTCTCTGTTTTCTACAACCCTGACAGCTTTCATTTTAATACTATTTTTACCTCCATTTGTCTGGAAAGTGAGCTGCTGCTCCAGCACCTTCTTCCAGAGATCATTTTGGGAACCCTCTAGTACTACCAGAGTTAGGAAAAAAGGAACTGCCCTCCCTGAAGTCGGACAACCCCAGCGATAAGAAAGTCAATAAATCATTATTCCTAATTAAACAAAAAGAATAAGGAGAGTATGCAATTTTGTATTAAAACAAAACACAACCAAACAATAAAAACCCCTGAAGAGCCAGAAATGAGTATGTAAAAGAAATTAAGTGTAATTTTATATAAACTGTCACTTTTAGAAAGACACCAACATAGAACAGTCCGACTTTGTAGGAGGATTTCCAGCCATATGTACACATACACAATTTGCACCTTCTAGTCTCTGACAAAGAAAATTTTAAGCAACCTGAAGACCAAAAGTTTTAACTCCTTTCAATTTCTATGTATACAAGCTGTACACACCTAACTTGGAAATTATGGCTGTTGCTGAGTGCCCATGGAGCTCATGAGACACTACACAGCACTGAGGCAGTAATGTGTTCTGCCTGTTATTCTGACATGGCGTGGCTAAAACAAGTACACAAGTTAAAGTTTAAAAAAAAAATAAAAATGTTATGGCATATCTTTCCTGGTTGTCTCAGAATATTTTAATATCCCTGTTAGAGGTTTCTAAATGGCAGATATTTTAATTCAGGCAGTGTATTTATAGCCCGTATATCTCTGTCTTCCTGCGCGTCACGTTCTCCAACAGAGAGGTAGCTTCTGAACATATGTAGACTTTGGTCCTATTTTGGCCCTGTTTGATTCATTCGATCTCTCAGTAGCCAGTAATTATAGCTATATGTATAACCTTTAGCTCTCCAGTGATATGTATAGTTACACCTCTCGTCTCTTCTGTAAAATTCTCTGGCTGAGTGTTCTGAATTCATTCCTCTTTCGGGGATAATGCATGTCTCAGTGTTTCTGCAAGGGTACAGATCAGGGGCTATGGTGCTAATTTAGCATCAACATCACTACCAGGGAAACAGTTATACTCTGTATTGACTAATTTTTCTCCTGCGACTGTATTGAACCTGCTCCTCAACCTTTTCTTCACAGAATGCCATCACCATCTAAGTAATACATCATCAGTGCAGTTCACTCTGATGATGTATTATACTAACATATCATTAGTGCAACAGCAGAGCAAGGCGCTTTGATGATGTATTAATGCAATACATCATCGGAATGAGTCACTCCGATGATGTATAACTCAAAAGATGGTACTATCCAGGGAAACATGGACATTCAATAAATCAGGAACAACGTTAAAGAATAAAATCTGGGACATCTTCTAAGGAAAAAACAAAGCTTCAGAAAGCTTTGAGTGTATATAGCCTGAGGTTTTCTTTTAAAATAAAAAAAAAAAGAAAAAGATAGAATGCAAATTGTAATTTTACCAGGAACATAGATTTCTGTTGAGTACAATTACCATGATGTTCAAGCCTAAATTCCCTTACAATGACACCAGATATATGCTGGGCATTTTAAGATAGCGTAAGATGGTGTGATACAATTGGTAAAATAATCACTTGAGATTTATCTTACCCTACCAGGAAGCAGAGATACAGTGAAGCAAATGTAAAAACCCCAAGTCCCTCCCTCTACAAAGAAAAGGTTAAAACTTTTTTCAAACTGCTGAAAAAAACCCCAGTTAAAATTCAGTGGTAAGATTTACTGTACAGTTTACAGAAATCTAACAAATCAGTCTATTGACATTAGTGCAAGCAGAAGTGGCAAACTTTAAATAAGTATAGCACTGAGGTTTAAAGGCACTTAGCCATAAATATTAATATCAATATGCTAGTTCTGGTAGGTATACTTAATAGGAAAAAAAAAAGTGCATATTCATTGATTTACATGACTGATTTCAACCTATCAAAGCTCAAATCCTAAATACAGTAACTGTTCATAAGAAAGCCACTAAATGCAATTCTGAGTTACTTGCAAAATTTTACAGGAAATTTAATTAGCAAATTAAAAAAAAAAAATCTGAATTTCAACATCCTGAATAAACCTAATAGAAAACAAGAGGGCTTTCACTGGCCAGAGAAACTACATATTTTGAAAAAGAAACGGACAGATGTTCTCCCCCACTCCCCATCCTTCAGGTTTTATGGCAGGGCCAGAAAATAAGCACTGTCAGAAATATCAGATGGCACTCTGATTAAACAATGAAAAATTCCTCTGATGTTACATGTTTATTTCTGGGTTTCTTATTCAAACAAACACCCAGCTTTTACTCACACGCACTTGCACATGCACACATCCTACTCGCCACATACCTTAACATGCTTAAAAGGGGGTAACTTCCAAGCATGGCTTTTATACCATTAGCCCTATTGTTCTGAGAACAGCTCCGCAAATCCCTGCCCTGAGAACAGGCAGATTTTTTGGTGGTTGTTGTTGTTGTTTTGTTTTAAATTGGCCTCAGCTGCATTTGATTGCTCCAAGCTTGTGGAGATTCTCCAGCTGAGGCCCTGCAATCCCCGTTAGGATTTAACTCCTCAGTCTCACTTTCCCCAGCTCCCCAAATCCCAGCTCCGCTGATACGAATAATGAATGTGCTCATATTTGTGTGCAGGACAGACAGGGAGAAAATCTCGGTGTTTAAGTTGTAACCCTGGGCGCTTGCCTTCGGCGTGAAGCCTGGCGCTCCCTGTATGAGGCGACGTGTGGGGCCTACCGAGCCCTCAGCGTGGCACGGGCCTCCTCACCCAGGGCGAAACTCCCACCCCTTCGAGACATCCCGCTCACGAGAGAAATTGAAGCGTTTCAACTAATCGCAGTCTGCAGAAGGAAAATACATTTAAAACATATTGAAACCACGCCTGAAGATGGAGCGGCGGCTTGTAAATATTGATCAGAGAGAAGGGAAGCGGAGCCGCTTTGAGGAGGCCAGTTTCCGAACGCCAGCTCGCTTCAGCCCGCCAGCAGCCGCTTCAGGGTCGCAGGCCCAACACGCCCACCCTACGCGCACAGAATGAAAGCTGTAGGTGCTCTGGGACTGGAGAATATCACCGAGCGGGCCCGGTCAGCTGGCATCCATTACAGAGGCAACGTCTGCCTCAGGGGGCGCAGTGCCCCCTCCCCGCAGTCAAAAGAAAGAGCAGTTTCTCCCTCCTGTGACCCTCTCTGGCTGGTGATAATAATGTGAGTAAATGTCATCATCTGCAGCAAGCTGCAGCGTTGCTGGTTGTGTTTGAAGGCAGGCATGCTGATTCAGAGCTCCGGGCCAGGCTGAGGCGAGCCGCAGCGCAGCGTACGCTGGGGTTACAGAAGAGTCCGCTCCATCAATAAAACACAGTCACCCTGAGGGGGATAAAAAGCATACGGAGTTCTTAACTGCCTCAGCAGTAATTAAGAGGAAAAAGAAGCTTTTATTGTTCTTAACTAAACTTCCTGTGCAGTTTTAGACCGAACCAAACACATATCCCACCAGTGATCCTAGGGAGGTGCAGCTCTGTATCAGCATTTAAAAACCTTCCTAAACCTCATCACTCAGTGCTTTTTCTGGCTAACAACCATAGTTTTGCCTTTCCTTTCATGTCCTCATGCTTTCATGCCACCATATGAACTAAAAATAGGTATTTCTGTGCAAAAAAATCAAACAAACATGGAATAAACCAGCTAATGTGACTGTGGTTTAAACCAACAGTGCCAGGCCGTGACTCACCATGTAACAAAGCATGTTGAGGCAGTTGTGTCAAAAGACACACACAAAAAAAAAGAGCACGGAAATGGCTCCCTGTCCTTCTATACCTTCCACTAATACCTAGCCCCTTTTCTATGTATGGGAGTCAACATCCAGAAAAAAACAAAGGCTAACCTAAAAAGACAATATCAGCTATGAAGTAATACCAAGGAATAACCCCTCAACTCCCATTTCATTTGCAGAAGCTGCTCCTTTCTGCTCCTTTTTTTTTTCTTTTCTTTTTTTCCTTTTGTTTGTTTGGTTGGTTGGTTGGTTTGGGGTTTTGTTTTTGGGCATGGTGCTGTAGAATTGTGAGTGGAAAGGGAGCCTCTTTCATTTGGCTTCATTCTTCTTCATTCTTCATTTGAACCATCCTACACAACAATACAGACAGTAGTCAAGAAACACAGACAAACAGCTTAATAACAAAGTCCTTATCAAATTCAAGTACAAGTAAATGGGGAGTTTTAATTACATCACGTGTGAGCCAAGGCCTAGTGATTTCAGCTAATGGTGAGAGGACTCTATTAACAAGACTGTGGTCTTATACAATGTAAACATCTCTACTGCCTCAATCTGCAGGACAATAGCACTCAAAATGAACATATTTTAAGTAATTGCTTACTCTTAATCCCTTAGTCTCCATTACACAGAGCTGCAAATTGCCCAGTCCTTCCTTTCTTACTTGTGAGAAAAGGATAACATTTTATCTTCTATCACCTATTTTTACACAACCAATGAACCTGAAATCATGAAAGGACAGTCTCAAATAAAGAGTGACAAAACAATCCATAAGCTTCACCCTAATCATGTGATTTCTACACCACACTAACTAGTTTCACCAACACTGTACTCTTGGGTTTGTTGTTCTTTGGGAGGTCTTCTTTAATTTTTTTTTTTTTTTCCCCCTTGCAATTAAAGCTGTTGTAATTTGGTGTCAGGAAGTCGCCATTTTGTTGAGACTTTTTTTCCTAATACACTTCTGAGATAAGGAAAAGATCATCTAGAGAGCAAAATATAACACTCCCTCTTATTCAGCAGTGTGGTACTTCCAACTGAGCACACTATATAACTATAGACTCTGTAGATAGAGCAAATTTACTCGGCTTCAAGGAAGAGAATCCTGAATATACATTTAATTTCAAACCATTCTGCTGATAAAATCCCTCTGAAAAAATTTTATTTTGACATTCAAGCTGGGGCAGTAAGTGCTAAGTCATTCAGGGGATTTAGTTCAGAATCATCTTTGGCAGTATGATAGTGTCTTTATGTCGACCAGAAACGGTCTCTTGAAATCAAATCTTCTCTCTGGGCATTTGTACCTAGAAGTTCAAAATACTTTTTTTTTATTATTTTTTTTTTTTCCATCTGAACAGAAAATACTACAGACTCTACACAAGGCTGGCTTTAATCCTCAGAGAGTTAGAGCTGCTATGGCAAATACTTACTGTTCTCATGAAATTATGCTACTGTCACACAATATTTTATTACTGTTTTTCATATGTATCATGTCATCTCCTAGGATCCTCAAACAGGAACAATTCTGCACCACACTGGCACCTACATTGGACCATAAAATCGCTCTACTCTGAAAACTGTGCTTTTAGAATCAGGAGGTGGCACTGGGTCCAATAAAAAAGTGGTAACTCAAAGGTAAGAAGAATCAAAAGGATCTCTTAATTCCACTAACCGTGAATTTCATTACAAGAGAAATCTCTCTTTGGTGAATTAACATAACAAATTATGCAGATGGATGAGCATATACCTGATTAAGTGTTGATAATACCAACCATTAAATACACTGAAGTGGTTCTGTGGGAAAGTCAACTTGTTCAAGAAGTTTCCCGCTCTCATAGCAATAGGTAGACAATAAGTTTTTGAGACTGGATATTGGCAAGCAAGCTACCAGGCAACAGCAATATGCACATCTAACCCTGTTCAACTTTTCTAATGCCATCTTAAATTCAGTTGCAATAAATAAAAACCTCTCTGTACTATTTTTTCCCAGCAGTTTTCCAAGATGGAAGTGCAAGTACTAATAAAATATATGGTTTAATTAACTAAACTTATGCTGTAGTGTACATTAGAAGTGGATGATTTACAGAGTGTTATCCTCTTCAGGACAGAATAATGCAAACAGCATAATTAAAAGTTGATGAGAAGTGTATTTATTGAGCACACAGGAAGAATAGACACTTAGATTTATGATACACAAAGTGTACCTTTCATTTGCAATATTAACATTTTAAAGTCCAAAGCATCAGCATAATGCACCCAAACTGTTCTATGCAGCATCCATATAATTTAGCCCTGTTAAACCTCACACTGCTGATGGTAAATTATGTGACCTGAACATATACTAGTGTAACATGATATATTGTGATATCATGATTATGTTCATTGAGATGTCTGTGGATGCTATAGATCATATTTGCCTGTCTGTAAGGACATGTGAAATAGTTGAAGGGCCAATCATTTATTTGTGACACGGATTTCAGGGCTATCAGTCATAGACCCATCAATGCAAAAGAAGAAGCCAATGTTTAATTTTAATGAAAATTCCAGCTAACATTCATGTGGATCAGGGCCTATTGAGGCTTGGGTACCTGACATATTACTCTGAGGGTCCAGAGAGTGCATAGACCTTCTAGGAGACAAAAATGTGTATTATTACCCTGGGAATTTTCAAATATGTCAGCCAGGTAGACATAATGTCACAAGATACTGATTTTCATTTCTGTCCTAATATTAAACATAGTCCGTGATTCTCGTATTTGGAAAAATCCATTTTTGGGGATGCAGAGACAAATAGTATGGACAAAAATTATTCTCCAAACATCAAGTCTACTGAATTCTTGAAACAGAGATATGCACAGATATCATGTACAAAAAAATACTTTTTGTCAACATCTAAATCATGAGATAGTGGTACTCCCAACGAGTTGTAACTTCTCAGTTATGAAACAAGTATTTGTCCTCCTTGTAAGTATTATATATTCTTGTAAGCGTATCATATTTTGAAGAGCTTGATGCACAAAGAAATTTATAATGGGACCTTGAAGATCCATGTTAAAAAAACATAATGGTGGTTATACCGAATTTGGAGAAAGGGGACAATTTGGGGGGGGTGGAGAAAGAAGCTCCTTTATTGCAGCACCTTTTTCACATGTACATTCCTTTCAGAACATAATTTTTTGAAATGGTGACACTAGATAGAGGAAGAAGAGCTGTTGGTCCTTTATAATTAGGAGTTTAATTCTTCCTGAAAACTTTGGGTTTTTTTCAGTCCTCTCCCAACTAAAAATGTACTTCCAGCAAAATCTTTGGGCTCATTCTATGAACTCAGCACAACTAGCAAGCAGGTCTGCTTATAGAGACAAAAATAGTTAGTTATTAGAAGGTTTTTGCATATATAACAGGATTTTCATAAGACAAAAGATGCTGTGCCTTACACTAACTAAAACTTTCTTTTTCATTGCACACATGTAACACACTGGAGCAAATTTACTGGGAAAAGAGATGACCAGATTTGAAGGACAAGTTTTTGTCTCTCCCATTAGCAATGCTCAATAAAACTTAGGTCACCAATTATGTGATGAGGAGCACATAACTGTGGATGGGTCCACTACCAAATCACAACTACCTCTATGCTGTCACATTTATGCATGCAAGCTTATTCATACGCACTCCAGCCTCTCACCGTAGCCCTGCTATGTGCATGCTTACAGTCACATGAT